>CM077103.1:10416019-10434635 GCA_039619505.1 Cimex hemipterus | reverse complement strand
TCTCTCCTTCTCTCTTCCTCTCTTTCTCTCTTTCTTTCTTTCTCTCTTTCTCTTTTTCCCTTTTCTCTTTCTCTCTTTTTCTCTTTCTCTCTTTCTCTCTCTCTCATTCTCTCTCTTTCTACTTCCTTATCTTTTTTCCTTCCTTCTCGCACAAACTCTCTTTGTTCCATTCCCTGTTTTCTCTGCTTTTCTTGCACGGACGAACGAAAGAATACGCCAATCTCATACTATTCACGTGTAACACTTTTGTTGTATACGATCTCCGAAAAGCATTGCGATTAAGAGTAAAGCCAACGGGCTGTATCCGGCCAGCTTTAAATTCGCCCTGGCCCGAATTTTTCTCTTGTTGGGAGTAACAAGGTGAATTCTTTTCTAAGTGATAAAACTCCCCGGGATGGGTTACAGCCCGTTTCACTCCGCTCTTTACGATCCAGTTCTCAGAGTTGAGCCTTTTTGCATATGTCAAGAATTAGTTAGAACCGGGGAGGTATCCATCCCTTGAGAGTAGACGAGGATGTTGGCCAAGAGCCTAGAAAGCAATAGAGAAAAAGCACCACGCCGGCCGAAATCAAAACAACACACATTTTTCCTCAACGTCCGCCCATTCTAAACGACAAAAACTGGTGGGAGTGACCAGTATAAATTTTCCGTAAGAAAATCCCATCCGAAATTCTACTAAACATTCGCCCCTTATTTTTAGTGCGGTAATAGATTGACAAACAAAAACTGGAAGTTTTGTGCTTTAATATATGGGTATGAAATACTCTGAAAAGATTACTTTTCGATTATTGGCTTAGACATTTTTTTAAATTTCTTGCAATTAATTAATCTCTATGTAAGGTATTGGTTGGAATTAAAAAGTTAGTGTCACGAGCGGGATTCGAACTCTCGACCTTCGGCTACATACGCCCTGCTTTATCACTTAAGCTATCACCTTTCGACTTTCCCCTCGTTTTTGCCATTTTTCAAATGTCGTGTAATATATTCGATTGGCCACGGAGAAAATTCCAAAGGTGGTTGAGATGGGAAGTTGGTGTGCGCGTAGATCGAAGTCATGATAAGCTCAATAGGTAGGGCAGCGGCGTGTTTATCCGAAGGTCGTGGGTTCGAATCCCGTTCGTGACACTAACTTTTTCATTTCAGCCATACCTTACATACAGATTAATAAACTGAAAGCAGTTATTTGGTCAAACGGACCACGAAATCTAACGGATTTTTAATAATCTGAACCGTAGTAAAATAATCTTTTAAATTTGCGGTGTTACAATTGCGCAAATTTACTTTGCCCACTATGTGCTATTTTGTCGTAAAGTTGCACAGCCAATAAAAAATACTGGTTTTATGCATATTACAGTTAACATTTTGCCCAATTTTTAAGTATGTTGAATTCGAACTTGACTTCAATTGATCACCATAATAAACATGGAGCTTTTTTTACCGTCTATCGGTGTGAGGTCTTCGGCCATTTTCCTCTATATTCTTGGGTTACTCTAAACAATTCATGTCTTTTTACAAGATTTTTTCACATCCAACTTCCTCCTAAATCGAATCAATATGTAATATATGTTGGCCTTTTTGGGAAGGTGTTGGAGGGTTTCATGAGTAATAATGTCAAACTCTGGAGCGCTATTTCATGTGAGGTGTTCTATGGTAGAGTGTCTGTCCATGGAGCGTGAATATTCTTCGATAAGTTGTGAGTAAGTACGGTCTCTGATGTCGGCATGTGCAGTGAACACTGTGTACCATGAGAGGCATAAAACCATTATTTTTCTCTTCGATTGACCTGGTCTAACAGCCACCGACCTGGCGAAGTATAGATTTTGTGATAAGATTGGAGATTTTTTACTCTGGCCAAGACGGGAAATATTTTCGATAAAAGAACTAGTTGATACTGATAGAGAAATCAGAAACTTCTTCTGGCTACAAACAAGGTTTTACTTGTCACCACTTTAACCGCGAGTAAAAAATTTTGAAATTCTGAATATTAGGGTTGTTAAAACGCACGGAAATCTAAGAATTATTATCCCTCTCAATTTATTTAACAAATTCGCAGTTCAGCCAACAAATGATAAAGTTGAGAATAAATTTGGAGGTACGTTTTAATACCTGCAGTAAGTACTGTAATGTAGTATCTCGTCTATTAAAGATTAATTATTGAAGCTTAGGTGGTTTCAATTATGGATCTCCGTTGCTAAACCATAAATGATGGTTCAATTCGGTCAAGAAACAAGAGACTGGAATTATTTTAATTATTTAAAGTATCGCCATGAAAAGGAAATGGGAATCGTAAAATTATGTAAATTGGGAAATTGGGGCTGAGGTGTGCGAGGGGTGATAGATTGGTAGTACGTCATTTTTTCTGTCGGTCGGGTTTCGGCTTCTCGCAGTCTTCAGTGTTGCGTCTGTCCCACTTCCTCCTAGACGAGTGGATTTTATAGGCTGGTAAAAAGAAGCAATTTTTTCAATTTATGTTTTAAAACGCCAGTGCTTTTTTATTTCCATGTCGTTAATTTTTTCTTGCACATGTTTTCCTGTAACATGCAGTGAGCATCAAAAACCATAGCGTTCAGGGGGGGGGTCATAGGGTTAAACAGCGATTGGTCCTGAAGGCGTGTAGCATCCCCACAGATTTTCCCCCTTTCACAGTTATGTCGGGTGAAACGAATTTCATTTGCCGGCCGGCATCAAAAGGGCTGCATAAAAAAGGCTCGAGTCAACCGATTTTGTTAACTGAATTCCTGGAATTCTTGACAGCTTAAAAGACAGGTGTTATTAGCCGAATAAAAATCCAAGGGCTGTAAGAGGAAAAGTGATGTGGACTCTCTCCTTTCTGCCGATTGCCGTTGGCTTTCTGGTGCTGACATATGAAATTGTTTTGTTTTTACGTTGTTTTTCTACCGTTGAATTATTTTCATTACTAAAGCATCACTTTGAAACATTAAATTTTAACAAGATTTTTTCACAAATAAATCAGTTTTACAACGTTTATCTTTTTATGTACGTCAATAATAACGATATATTGGAAGAAATATCAACAGATTTGCTTATTTCAGACATATTAATTCCATTAAATTAATCGTAACATTATACAAACTTAGCATTCGCAATGGCCTAAAGAAGAACCCAATTGAAGTTATGAGTTCGATTCCCGGAGTCTGCTCCTTTCGATATATAGGCCAACTATAAATCCATTGCCCCTGCTAAAGAAAATACGGTTGTTCCCATGAGCAAACAATACATTTAGAAATGTATGATTTTTAGTGACCGTTATTAATGATTATTCGAAGCCTTAAGACGCGGTTTGGTGTGCCGTAGGTTTTAGAGAAGCATTTTCTTTATCGTGCTACGTTTCGAGCTTTATAAAGATCATGTTCAGTGCTCAAATTGTTTATTTTCCGTCTCTTGAATGCCTTATCATCCTTCTGTGCTGAGAGTGCCGACACACAAGACGACAAATCTTCACAAACAGTTTGCTCCCTGAAGATGATCTCAATAACCATCGAAACGCTGGCACGTTGAAGAAAATGTTTTTCTAAACCTACGTCACACCAGACCGCATCTCACGATCTCCATATAAGCATCAACTAACCGTCAATAATTATGATATCAATAATAAAGCATTTGGCTTTGGTTCTCTACTACTGAGGGATGATAGGTCATCTAGATTATAAGATTGTTCCCACCTTCAAAAAGGACAAATCATAAGTTTAACGTTTTATATATTTATTTTAGTATAGCTATTCTGTTTACTTACGTTTCTCTACTCGAGTTAACACGACTTCATCTTACAAACATCGTGATACGCCTGCTGTTATAATCTTAAACCAAACGATCATATCTTTTAGGGTATTAACGTCTTCTGCTTCGTTCTAAGCACGTGTAATAATAATAAAGTGGGACGTGTATGGGCCGACAAACAGCCGAGGTCATCGCTGCCCCTGTGCGTGTATTCCTTCTTTTTCTATTCTCTCGTTCGAATTTTGCTTTAAAACGCATCCATTTGAGCGTCTCGATCAGGTCAAAACAATGTCTTCAATACATCATTATTTTCCGTATTCTCTATCCAAGTGCACCAACGATATCTACAATTTTCAAAACCATCAAAAAATGCATAACCTTCAGAATTGTATGGCCACGACTATGGAATATGCTTCTCCGGGAAATACGTTCTTCTTCCTGGTTGGCTTGTTTCTGGTCTTCGGTATCTGATTTTTTAAAAATGACATGAATTATCGTTTCTTCCCACTATATTTTCTTTTTCACGTTCCTTTTTTCTCTTCAAACTATTCTTTAGGCTTCATTATTGATTATGCATAACTAGTATCTTAAATAATGTATCAAATTCAAATTGGGTATTCGAGTGGATCGAGGTCACGATAGCTCAAGTAGTTGAGCAGCGGCGTATCTAGTCGAAGATCGTGGGTTCGAATCCCGCTCGTGACACTAACTTTTTTATATCAACTAAAACTCTTAATTAATTGAAATTGTCTTTATTGTTTTTTTATATTTTATTTTATGTTTTATTATTGTTGTTGCAATATTACTTTACTATGTTTACAAAAAACAATTTATTTAGAATATATGCAGGAGTTAAGGGGCTTAATGCCTTATTGGTATCTCTTTAAATAAATAAATGCGCGGAGGTTGAGTGGTTAGGTAGTCTGTATCGTATTTCTCACGCCTCAGGTTCTGCGATCGAATCCCGGCATAGCCATGCAACTTTTAACTTTTATAATGTAGGAAATAAATATAAAACGATTTGTAACGTCGTTTCATACTTCGACTACCTCGTGGCAAACGGTTAGGTCATCTCATAATAAAACAGAAACAAACCAGAAGGTTTACCTTTTGGATCAGAAGTTCAAGCCATATGGGAAAAACTTTTTTTTTTTTTTTTTTAATTGTATGTTATAAATTAACATGTTCAGTAATCACAACCAGACAATCGAAGAAAGAAAGTGGCCAGCCAGTTAATTATCGCACGGAGGGTAATTGGAATATCTTAGCGTGTAAGAAATCCCGAGTGGTATCATACTGAATTGACAGTTGAAGCTAGTTAGAGGTCCCAAGCCGCCTCAGTTGTAGTTATCGTGAATAATTAGTCAACAGGGCCTTGGGTGACAGGCAACTCGGACACTCACTTCCATCCTAGTTACCATCTCGAAACGATAATCCACCTAGACAAGACGTAACAAGACGTAAACTTCATAAAAAGAAAAATTTTATTCATTATTTGAAGGTGTAGAACAAAACTTTTACCCAGTACAGAAATCCAGAGGGAGCAAGATCGATCAACATCTAGAATAAAATTTTCCTCCAATACATTAATTGACTGTTTAATCAATTTCAAACGTCCGTAAATTGAAATTATATGTGTTTTTATTTCACATATAAATATCATAATAGATAATTATTTGATAAAGAAAGAATTGTTAGTAATTTGTTATGCTGAAGTTGTCGATAAGCATTTGTTGTATCAAATCCACGCTAAAGAAAATTCTAAGTAATGGTTATAACAACACAATCTAAAATGCTAATTATAACAAATAACGTATAACAAGTCGAAAGGAAAAACCAATTAAAACTGAATAATCCACAAATAAAAATGTTTCTGTGTCCATACAGTTGAACAGTGATAACTGTAGGAGATAATAATGTTTTTTTCTTACTCGCAGATTACGTAACGAATCCGGTGGGATTAAAGAAATCAAATCAATCATTTTTGCATCGTAGGGAACTTGTAAGGTTTTTTATTCGTAGTAAATTTTTCATATAAGATTTAACATCTAGAATAGAAATGATGAATGATGAAGTGAGTGTGGTGTTTAATCCTATTTTTGAAAAGATGATTCCTATTCAAAGTAAGTGGTTTTCCAACTTTCCAGATTTCGAGCCTTTAGCTCATCATCAGATTGGAGGATATCTAGAACCAGGCCTATCGAAAGGATTTGCAAAAATGACTTGAAATGACGTAAATCTCAGGGCTCTAAATACGGATAGTTGGAAAACAATTCACTGTGAGTAAGAACTATCTTTTTTTAAAGGATTAAATTGATTCCTTTATGGTGTGTTTTACGTTGGAAAACAGAGTGAATAAACTCATTAGATTACGTTCATGTCGGCATGCTTGTTTTTGCCATAAAACACACCCTTGTTCAAGGAGGTATGGGGTTCGAGCCGTTTTTTCTCCACGATGGTGCGAATACGAACAAATCACGGATTATGGGGCTAGCATAAATTCAGAATAGAAGTGAGAGACAGTCCAAACTGCGCGACTTGTGATAAACCAGACGAACTCAATCACCTGATTATGGAATGCCCGGAACACGAGGAGAGGAGGAAAATTTTCCTGGAGAGGATCTAGTGTAGCAAAACCATTCAGTCTGAAGTCTCTAATTTGAGAAAGTAGAGACGCCGTTTACACGCTTCTATATCATTTCAGCAAGGGCGGTAAAGTGGATATTTGAACAGTCAATGCTCCGGAGGGAGGGGTCTCAGGGCCCCAGTGCTTAAAGGCGCCCAGTCGGTTCTGTGACTGAAAAATGACTTTCCTCTCCGTAAAAGTTTTTATCTTATTGACTTTTGAGTCAAGTAACTGTTTCTGAGCGTTGTCTGGGGTGTTGGGGCGACGGGCTTCTTCTCGTCGGTTTCCCACGCTTGGCATCCCGGACTGATGGCATGGCTGATGTGCAGTTGCACAAGGCAAAAAAAAAATCACTGTGAGTAAAGACTTTTTTTACAAATTATTAAATTGATTCTTTGAGAGAGAAAACAGAGTGAATAAAATCATTTAATTATAGTCATGTCTGTATGCTTGTTTTTATAATAAAACACAAAGAAGGTGTACTTGTCTCCATTGAGCAGCGTGGGAAGGTGCCTTCCCAGTCCGACAATTTTTTCTGTATATGTAAAGAATTATGTTGAAAGTTGGGCTGAAGATAGAAATTATTTGTACAAATTCAGTTTTACATGCGCATACAATTTTTAGGCCAGGAAATGAAATTGGCATTCCTGGTCCGGACTTCACTTAAATATATTCTTTTTACACCATTTACCCAGTTTGGATGGTATACATACCACCAGCTTGCACTACACATTCACGCTAATAAGTACATTAACTCTCAACAAACGCTACAGCACAAAATTATCGCTACTGTATACATTAAAACATCCCTGTTTCCTATACATATCGGAAATTATACTCGCTGCTTAACACGATTCTTACATCAAGTGGCATGCCTATGAGTTCTCTATATGGATCTTTGGAATAGTTCCTTCCAATTAAGTAACACATCTCTACATGCCGGACATGGACGAGGACCACAGAAAGTAATAATGACTGAATTAATGCAAGGTTTAATATTGCTGTTTATTATACATATCGTTTTACAGTAAGTTGTTATAATTTTGAAATTTTATTGAATCGTGAATAAGAATGATATTGATGAAAGTTTCTGTTTTTCATTTCAAAATCTTTTTGCAAGGTTGTTAACTTGATTAAATTTTGTTCAAAATTTAGCTACCAGCTGTAAAACGATAAAACCAAAATTTACGTAATATCAGTTTGGTTTTTGTTAAAATTTTTCTAAAAACAACCTGCCCAGCAAATATTGGGTTGTCCGGAAAATAATGCAGGATTTTAAGTTTTCATTAAAAAAAATCTATATAAAATATTCTGTTTACGTTTACAGGATTACTCATTTGTATGAATGTCAACACTTATTAATCCTCTTCCAAATGATATTGTTTGTTTACCTCTGTAGCATTCCGCTACTTGGAAATAATTCAGTCATCCTTATAATGTCAAAGCGAGAATTTCGTACGATTTTCTTTTACGAGTTTAAACTCGGCCGAAGCGGAGCCCAAACGGCTAGAAACATTAACCAAGTCTGGGGCGAGGGTTGTGTTAATGAGTGCACTGTGCAAAGGTGGTTTAAAAAATTTCGGGAGGGAGATTTCAGCCTTGAAGATGAAGAAGGTCGTGGAAGGCCTTCCTCTCTTAATGATGATGTTCTGCGATCAGTGGTGGAAGAAAACCCCAAAACAACTGTTCGAGAACTTGCAGAGCAACTCAAAGTCAGTAAAACGACCGTCGCTGACCACCTCAAGGCGCTTTGATGTTTGTGCATCACTTCTTTGTCGAAACAAAAATGACCCATTTCTGGCCAGAATTGTTACATGTGACGAAAAGTGGATTCTCTACGATAACACTAGACGTTCTGGGCAGTAGCTCGACAAAGGAGAAGCTCCAATACATTTTCCAAAGCCCCCAACTCATCAAAAAAAATTAATGGTTACGGTATGGTGGGCTTCATTTGGTTTAATACACTACAGCTTCTTAAATCCTGGCGAAACCATCAATGCTGAATCATACTGTAACCAAATTAATACCATGTATCAGAAATTGGCAGTAATGAAGCCCTCTTTGGTCAATCGGAAAGGGCCCATTTTGTTGCATGACAACGCTCGACCACATGTGTCACGTGTAACGTCACAAAAATTATTGGAGCTTGGCTATGAAACTTTGCCTCACCCACCCTACTCTCCGGACCTCTCGCCTACTGACTACCATTTTTTTAGACACCTGGACCACTACTTACAACACATAATATTCAAAAATCAAACGGAACTGGAAAATGCATTTATTGACTTTATCAATTCTAAAAATTCTGAATTCTACTCAGACGGAATTAATAAGTTACCAACACGTTGGGAGAAATGTATTGAGAGTATGGGAAATTATTTTGATTAAAGAACATTGCTTTAAAGTAATTAGTTTCTTTTTTTTTGTTTAATACCAAAATCCTGCATTATTTTCCGGACAACCCAATAATAAATACGTTTCGTGTTAAAATATATTTTGAAAACCGTAACTAATACATCGTCTAGAGAAGAAGAATCCGCCAACTGTATAAACCACGCCAGTTGGTGATGCTGAAGTAATTTCGTAAATAGTGATGCCATTAGTGAACATTGCACCACTAATTGGAAGAAGGGAAAAAAATGATGACAGTTGGACGCATCTCCCCAAAGTCCATTAAAACGAAAAGGATCGCTGGTTTCAATAGACTTTCACCGGCTAAACGCGGGATCGGAATTGTTTGCACAACATGTTTTATCCAAGATCCCATATAAATCGAGCGCGAGAAACCTAAAACTGGCTCATTTCCGACAAGGATCAGGGACATTACATATGTTGATTCTATATACATTTGTAAAATATTATTTGTTATTCGAGATATCCGGTTTAGAGGGCACGGTTTTAATTTTTCTTGAACCAATGACGCAATAAAAAAGAATAAAAAGGAACGTAAAAGAAAAGGTTAACTTTAAAATTTCAAACACAGCCCATATATTCTTGATTCCTCATTTTAAACAATTTTTGTACTAAAACAATGGTGCAATTGGATTTTAAATCGGTCAAGCTAAAAAAAAGACATTTGGTTTGATATTTATTAATGACTCATTGAGCTATCGTGAGATGCTGTTTGGTGTGATGTGGGTTTCAGAAAAATATTTCCTTTACCGTGCAAACGTTTTGATCTTTTATTGAGATCATCTTTAGGGCTCAAACTGTTTGTCTTCCGTGTACTTGTGCCATTCTTGCGTGTTGTGTTGAGAGTGCCCAACGGCATGCTAGTAAAAGAACGAAACGTTGGCACGATAAAGAAAATGTTTTTCTGAAATTCACATCTCACCAGACCGCATCTCACGATATCTCAATAATTACATATTAACGGTCACAAATCTCTTTATTAATTACTTTCAAGTTCGAAATTCCTTCCTTGCGTAAAGATGGAAAGATTTACTTTTTTCAACCACTCTTCATGGGTGCTCAAAGCGAGAGAGTCAGGGGAGATGGATTGATTTTTTACTACTATTTTTTTAAAGAGCCCTCAGAAAATATTTAGCCATCAGGTCCTATTCACATAGCATAGATAGCACAAAGTATAGAGCAAAAACAATAATTCCTGAACAACCGTCATAAGCCCACTTTTTTATCTTGGTGACAAATGAAATGGCAACGGATGCTTTAGTGAAGTATATATCATGTTAATTTTTCTAAATTCACTAGGTTTAGTGGCAAAAAGGATGGAAAATTCAAAAGGTAGGGTTGAGATGGGAAGTTAGTGCCCGAGTGGATCGAAATCACGATAGCTCAGGTGGTAGAGCAGCGGCGTATCTTCTACCTTCGGTCGTGGGTTCGAATCCCGCACCTGAATTTGACTTTTTTATCTCAACCTTAATTAATTGAAAAATGCAGTAATATATTTAGCTCCTGGTCCAAATTACCCTTCTGTCTTGTTTTTGCCATAACTTTCATTTCGGACCAATTTAAAATCCATTTCCATTGTTTTCATTGAAAAAAACCTTTCAAATTATGTGTTACGATATATAGGGTCTCATTTGAAATTTTGAAGTTGAACTAGGCCTGAGGTACGCTGTGTCATTTTTCTAAAAAAATGTTAAAAATTTGAAACTAGACTAAAATATATCAATAAATGTTTTTTTATTGCTTCATTGGTTCAAGAGATATTCAACCGGCCTATCTTAAAAGGAAACCCAGTATATTGCTAAGTTAATCTAATAAAATTATCAGAAAATGTTGTAAATGGTGATACAGTTTTTCACTTTTGTTTTTTTTCGTTTGTTTTTATCTGTGAAAGACTCAATGTGACAAAGACCTCATTCTTCAGTTGGACGTGCGTCTATTTGTCGTTCACGTTATGTTTACGAATGATAATGAAAACAGGAAAATTTCTAAATCGGCGAGAATAAAAAAACCAAGGGAACCAAAAACGACAAACTACATTAAATGATATCTACAGTTTTTTAAAATAATGAAACTTCCAGGTTCATCTGATTTTATGATTTCGTCCATTCCATATCACACTTATGTTCTACTCTTGTGGCTGACTTTATGTAATGTAAACAAGCATGGCAGAAAGGTTTAACGGCTGGACGGCCGCCAACTTTATTTGACTGTTGGCGTCTTGTATTTCAGTAACCCTTCCGTATCAGGCGGAGTGTGGATTTTTTAAATATTTATATGTAATTCACCTTTAGAGGATGTTTTTGTGTTTTTTGTGTTTGGTTTTTTTACGAGGGTTCGCAACAGCAGAGGTCATATAAACCCTCAGGGTGCCGGTGTTTTTGAAAAAAAGCTCATTTGTATGTCGGGTTCGAATGCAGGGCCGCTGAATTCGAACCCGGGACCTTGACCTTACAGTGATGAGCGCCGTGTCAAAGATGAAACCTCACGGCCACCGACGCCCCCTTTAGAGGATGGTATTACTGAAATGGGTGGTTATTGTTCTTGCAACCTACACTCGAGGGTGAGTGGAAAAGATGGATTGCCTGTAATATGTGTAAATTATGAATTTCCGTTTCTATGACATGTTACTTGTTAAACCTTTTTCTCATTAGTTTTGTTTTCACAGTTATAATAGATATGAGGGGCATTTACTTAAAAATGCATTCAGGCACGTGTCCTATACGGGGGTTGCAATTCGATAAGACCATTCCAGAACGATAGTTTGATGAAATAAATAAAATAAAATTAGCCCGACAGAATGTATCATTGGTCCCGCGAGTGACACGAAATGTAAATGGGAGGTCGGTCTAAAGGTCAATTATGGCCGGCATTAGAAAAAAAAGCAAATCCGCAATTGTAATATCACGCGACCTGTTGTTTAAACCTTGATGGACGAGCCGGCTGCAGTCTTCGCGGCATTCACCTTTCCGCACCGAGTCATTATTAAAATGGGCCGACTCACGCCATTTTTTTCTAGGAATAGTGAACCGTTGTAAATTTTGCCTCGTTAGAAGAGCGTGTACTATATTTTGTGGGCATCCGGCCGACAGCGATCACGCCCTTCGACGACACGCACACGTAAAAGCATCAATTTAAACGGAAGTTGTTTTTTGATAAAAGTGCTTCTCTAGTGTCTAAGCAATCGTTGAATGATTTTAATTAAAAATAATATTATTATTTGTCATTTAGTGATGTTCTTCGCAGACATTTCTGACCGACGAACCGACATTTTTATAGTCAAAACTTGCCCAAGGTTCGTCAAGTAAAAAAAGCTACATAAATGCATAGTATAAAACTTACTGACGAAAAAAAGGTGAAGAAATATTTATTGAAATTATAACTTTTGTTTATAATAAAATTTAAAAAACGTAATGACCTGAACGTGATGAGATGCGTGGAGTCCTCCCGACACGACACGCAAGAATGGCACAAGTACACAGAAGCCCAACATTTTGAGCCTGGAAGACGTTCCCAATAAAGTTCGAAACGTTGGGCAATAAAAAAAATGTTTTTCTGAAACCTAATGTCTAGTCTTCTCCAATAGTTTACGGCATTACTGGCTTTGCAATAAATAAAGAATTATTATAAGAAGCACGCGGTATGTTGTCCAAATGAGTTGCTCCAATGAGGGTGTTTTCAAATATTTTTTTGAGTGTTTGAAAAAACGTTAAATCCTTATTTTTTTTAGTCCCTATAGATTTTTATTGCATTCTCCTTACAGCTTGAAATATTTCGTTTAATGATTGGACAGATTTATTACATAGAAAACACATTATAAAATACTATTTCCTGGTAATGAAATGAAGCCATATTTTAAATATTCGACACTCTGTTGTCAGCATATTTTTCTTCGACTCATTTATCTGTTAAAACGGGCACAAAAGGGTGTTAAAAATTTGCATATCAAATGTTTTATTTGAAACAAACCACTGTTACTGTGTAACACAGAAAACAAACAATATGAACAAGTACAAATACTTCCATAGAATCTAAAATTTCTAGCACTGTATGAATTCATTTTTTCCTATATTACATGTATTTGTAAAATTTGAACAATATTTACAAATCCCAGGCCCTGAAGATGATCTCCATAATGATCGAAACGTTCGCACGATAAAGAACATGTTTTTCAAAAACCTACGTACAGATTAGCGAGTGCGTATCTAAATGTATTATTTGGAGGTCGTGAGATGGTGTCTGGTATGACGTGGGCTTAGAAAAACACTTTCTTTATCGTGCCAACGTTTCGATCTTTATTGAGATCATCTTCAGGGCTCAGAATATTTGTTTTCGGTGAAGATGTGTCGTATTGTGTGTCGGCACTTTCAATACGACAGACAAGTATGACATATATACACGGTAGAACGGAAAACACACTTTGAGCTCTGAAGATGATCTCAATAATGATCGAAACGTAGGCTCGTTAAAGAAAATGTTTTTCTAAGACCTAAATCCGACCTTATCGCACGACCTACAAATAATCAGTAACTAACTGTCACTAAACACCACGCATAATTCACAATTTCGAAACAAGTCAAAAACCTACGCCACAACAGAACGAATCTCCAAATAATACATTTAGATACGAACGTTACCAATATGGTGACAGTTACAAGTTACGGCAGTTGTTTAATCTTACTAGTTACTGCCTATCTTATCAGTTCCTTTATTAGTTAGCGAGTATTACAATACCGCTAATTTCCATGATAATAAAAATGGATCACAATTTTATTAGTTTATACTGAGCCTAAAGCTCTGACGTTTTTTCAGGGAACACCCAATCAATTTTCATTTTCCACATAACCCCTGAATGATACCAGGAACCACTGGGGATCCGTAGGGACCACTTTGAGAATCATTGGTTTAGTGTATCATATTGTAGTAAGTAAACTAGGCAGGTGTCTTTAAAGATTAAAAGCAAGCTTAATAGGATAGTTAGTTGACTCATTTTGAGGCAGACTTGATCTATTCCTGAAAACAAACCATAAGCAACTAAATACAATAATGGTTTCCGCAGATCCATTATAATTGCCCAAGTTCTAAAAAGCAACGACACGCAATGCGATATGCCTGATAAGTGACCAGAACGACAAATTGGTTGTTAACAACATAAATCATTTTCCACCAATGAACATACAATTTAAAATTGATTGTCTAAAATTGAGCCACTTAACACAAACGAGAACAGCTTTTAAAGAAAGGCACTGTTCAATGGTTTATTACGGATAAAGCTTAGTGCTTGTAAGATTTAAAAATAGAAACGCTCAGCCCTTTTTCCATAAATTTGAACAGTCTCAGATTTCAACAAAGAAAGAAAGTATTAACCGAATTGTGATCAGTTGAAAATTTCTTGTTTACTTTCTCTTTCGGCCGAAGAATGTGTTGTCGATGGCTGTAACTAGTTAAAACATCAAAACCCATTAGACGTTCCTTAACTGTGTTGGACAAAGGATATAATTAAGGAAACTTTTCTCAGGCCGTCCAACCAAAACATTTCTTCGGAATAATATATAAAGAATTGTTTTATTGTGACTTATACGTATGAAACAGTAAAAACATCGTTAACATTATTCTTTAACGACTACCCTCATTATTTGTATGAAAAATAAATCTAAAAGCGACGTGTTTGCTACATACCCGATAACAGTGTCAAAGAAAGCTTTAACAATGGAACGATTTCTCAGAAAAAAATACCTGTATAATAAATCAATTTTCTTTTTATCTCAGGTTTTTTATTTTCAAGGTAGTAGTTAAATTTTCAATATTCTTGGCACAATGTGAAAACGTCTACAAAAGCAGAAGAAAAAATGAGTTACGTATTAAAACGACACATCATTCGTTAAGAAAAGTTTGTTGCATTAAAATATTTATTACTTACTAATTTTAGCTTTTCACCACTATGATTTTTTTGCAGGTAATAGTTATAACACCAATTAATTGTTAGACTGTGTATGATAAAAGTTTTTTTTTTAATTCAAAAAATGTCCAAAGAAGTTTCACATTTTGAACCGATTACCTTAAAGTTAAAACGGAAAGCTATAAATCTACATGAAACGATCGGCTTTCTTAACGGCCCTTTCTACTTTCCACAATTGGATAGTTTATGGGGACAATGCGTCATCCTAGGACGCTTCCCCCGTCCAATTCCTATCCAATTTAAGCGTTTCCCGGCTTAAAGCGCCATTAGTTTTTGTAAGTCGACTCCACTGACTATCGATCCGGTGAATCATAGTTTGTCCCGACATGGACCTCGTCGAGTTAAATTGCTCCGGCAATTATATTTTCCCATGATGATCATTGCGAGTTAACCGGTTATAATTAAATTTGCAAGTTTTGGTGCAATATGAGTTGTGGAACAGTTGTCAGCATTCAGATCGTTCTTGATATTGGTCTGCCTATTCACTCTTGTTTCCCGTCCTCAATATAAATCTTCTTACAAGCAATAAAAGATATAATTTTTTCACAACACTACAAATAGTTAAATTAACTAATTTCGGGGTCCGCTCGACCAATTAATATATTACAATTAATTCGGATTTTTAGTTGAGACAAAAATGTCAATGGCACGAATGGGATTCGAACCCACGATCTTCGGCTAGGTACGCCGCTGCTCTACTACTTGAGCTATCATGACCTCGACGCACTTGGACACCAACTTCCCTTCTCAACCGCACCTGTTGAATTTGACCTCCTTTTTGCGATTTTTCGAATGTCGTGTAATCGGATTGTATTCTCGTTGGCATTTTTTTTTTTTTTTTGGGGGGGGGGTGCCCGGTGTTTTTTAGAAAAAAAACCATTGGTACGTATGTTGGGTTCGAATCCAGCGGCCCTGCAGTCGAACCGGGGACCTTTACCTTACAGTGTTGAGCGCCGTGTCAAAGACTGAACCTTGCGGCCACCGACGACAAATGAAATGGCCACGGAGAGCTTTGTTGAAGTATATTTCATTTTAAATCATCAAATTCATTAATTCCGTGGTCCGCTTGACCAATTAATCAACAGTTTACAAGGGTGATGGATTGTATGGGATGGATCTTGTCCCGAGTGATTAAAAGGAGTTTTTTTAAGGAAATTAAGATACCCTACGAATAAAAACTAAAATACAAATAGATGCATAATGAAATGAACACTCACAAACACGTGGTGGTTAAATGTGAACAAATTACTTACTTAAAAACTTTAATCAAATATAAATTTACATAAAACCAAATAAAAATGAAAGTACCTTAAAAAAATGTATATTTATGTAAACAAAATGAAAATAAAAAACGTTTATAAAAAAATCTTACAGCGCTGAAGCGATTAAAAATGACATACAATAAATATGAAATTGGACGAACGATAAATTGGGTACAATTAAAAAACAAAACAAAAAAATAACAATGTGAACTGAAATAATCACAATTGTCGTTGATCTGGTTTAAATCCAAAACTTCTTCCGAGAGATCTCTCAAAAAAACGGACCTTCCTTGCGCCGATCCGTCTGAGTCCAGCTCCCCACTCGGACGATCTTATTTTTCTAATCTGTGGAGAGTACTCAAGGGAAATTCAAAAAGGATCGTTACTAATTAATTAAGGTTTTTAGTTAGACTATTGTTATTGTAGATTACGAGTAGTTTCATTTTCACAAACTAAGTGAGTGTTTTCTTTTCAGATGCCATAGGCATATTTACGAGTTTTTCTGTTTCAGACTAGTATGATAATTTGTAAGAATTTATCCATAAGCTTTGAGGTCAGATTTGGTATAACCAGTTTTTATTCATAACCGCGGCTCTGACGCATCAGGGATCATCCCTAAATAACAGAACACCATTGTTTGCAGTGTTTGGTGGTGTTTAAAGTAGGTGTTTAAACCATAGTCCAAAATTGCACAAGAATATCCAGAAGCGCCAAGTTCTTTTTTTTTTAATAAACTTCATTTTGTAATTAAAATTTTCAGTTGAGATAATTGAAAAAGCTGGGGTTGAGATGGAAATTTAGTGTCCGAGTGGATCAAAGTCACGATAGCTCAATTGGTAGAGCAGCGGCGTATTTAACCGAAGATCATGGGTTCGAATCCCACTCGCGACACTGACTTTTAATCTCAACTAAAACCTTAATTAATTGAAAGATTATTTATATCGTTCATTTATTGATTCTCAGGCTGGAGTTCTCAATTCGATAGCATGCATGATTGTTGAGCCGAAATCGATGCAATTTATTGTTCGTCAGATTGCACTTTTAAGACGAAATGTCGAAAGAAAGGCTAGGTCAATTCATGAACGGTTTGGATTCCAATGCCCTCATAAGGAACGCTTGTCACGCCTGGAACTGTAGGTATGACTTCCAATACAACGCTGCCTTTCCATCACACCGCATAGCCAAAATGTTTATAAACATACTGTGCGTGCGTTTTGTACGTATGTATGTTTTACTTTTTATATATATATCATTAGTTATATTTTCTATAGATGTGAAGATAATCAAGTCAATGATTAACCTTACTAAAACGACCAACGTATTTTATCGTAAAAATCAAGAAATTATAAAGACTTTTCTTTCATACTTCGTTATATTTTTGTGGTAATTGCAATATTGCGGGAAAATGAGATAAATACTATTTGAATTTCAGACGTTAACTAAATCGCATATTGATGAGCTTGCCAGTAAAAAAATATATCTAATTATATTATATCGTTTATATTAATTTCTCAACTGTTTTGAAGTTTATTACCTTTGATGGAAGGATCCGACCGATTGTTAGAATTTAAATAAGTCCGGTTTGTATGAATAATAATAATGTAATAATAATAAATTTAAGTAAAATTATAATCCTAAAATATATCATCTCCTCGGTTAAGCCATTATTTAATAATTTTATTCCATGTGAGGACTTATTACCAATCAATAATAAGAAGAAAAAGAAAGTTTAATAACTTTAAACTAAATATTATAATGATGTGAACATAAATGTACTTAATAAAAAACAAAGGGGGCGTCGGTGGCCGCAAGGTTTCGTCCTTGACACGGCGCTCATCACTGTAAGGTGCAGGTCCCGGGTTCGAATGCAGGGCCGCTGGATTCGAACCCGACATACTTACAAATGAACTTTTTTTCAAAAACACCGGCACCCTGAAGGTTTATACGGCCTCTGCTGTTGCGAACCCTCGTAAAAAAAATATTAAAAAAATGAAATAAAATAAAAAATAAACAACAAATATGGATACTCCATCTACCGGAAACTTATTAACTGGCTTTCATAAAAGAAAAATTTCAAATTCATATTTATTTCAACACTCAATAAAATTTGAGAATATTATATATTTCGTAAAATTTAATTTAACCACTTTCTTCTGTCGTTCTTGAGCCTATTTTTTTTTTTTTTTTTGCATTTTGTATTGGAAATATTAATTTACTAAATAATTCATCTGCGCTTTAAAAGGTAGGCTTTTTATTGTGAAAATAATATTTTCTTTGTACATGAAAGTGATTTGTGATTTAATCTTCTTAACCTTGTTATTTCGAATGCGATAAATTTAGTAACTCATTAAGTATTCAATTTTTTGCACTGTAAGAATTTATTATTAAATAGGAAGAGAGCAATCAATACTTTTTTTTCTTCAACTTCTTGATACTGTTAACAACATACCCATATAGATAAGAGTTTATTGGTTTAGTAGAGTATATAATTACAATTATGATGAAAATATTGTTCACCACCATGTAACAGAAATGTACATAATACGTTATTTTATTGTTACTTGCTACAATATTCCTCTCTCTCTCTCTCTCTCTCTCTCTCTCTCTCTCTCTCTCTCTCTC
>CM077103.1:10353341-10416009 GCA_039619505.1 Cimex hemipterus | reverse complement strand
CTCTCTCTCTCTCTCTCTCTCTCTCTCTCTCTCTCTCTCTCTCTCTCCACATGTCTTTGTTAAATTTAAACAATGTATGTAAATCCGAGAATCCGAGGCCCTGATGATCTCAGTAAAGATCAAAAAGTTGACACGATAAAGAAAATGTTTTTCCGCCACCTATATCACACCACCTATTAACGGTCACTAATCACCACAAATTGCTATGGTTTATATTGCAACAACGTTTGATGAACATCACACCGTCAGAAAGTGTATTCGAAAGATGTGAAATACTGCGTAACCGGCGTACTTCATCACGACGATATTGTAAAGTACATAACATGTTAGCCGTGTATATACATTTAGCCTTCTGAAGGAGGTGGGCCCCGGATGGATAACATAAAACTTAGAAGAGGTTGTAAAAAAGAAAGTTGCACTCCCCTCCGAGCGGACACCCAATTTGCGGAACAGGAATCATAAGTTGGAGATGAGATTTTTTCCGGATGCTGTCGTCTCTAGTCTGCTATTAAATGAAGGGGAGACACCTGCTGCACGAAACGAGACCTGTTACTCGCTACGTAATGAAACTCTGAGTTAATTCAAATTGTAATTCTTTCTGAATGGGCGATGGCCGCTTCTGAAGCAATTCATTATTTTTTATCCCCAGCCTATTTGAGAAGAGGGAGAAAATTAATTAAAACCTAATATCAACTATGTCTCGAATGATTTATTTGGTAAATCTATCACTTTTATATTTTATCCTATTAAATTAAAGTAAATGTCTAACTAAAAAAAAAATTTTAAGACGTAATTGGTGGTGGATAAATAAATGGATGGACGGATGGATGGATGTCCGTCTACTCTTCTGCTTCCAGCATTCCCGACAGATAGTTGATTTCTTATACTGTTTATTAATTTACTAACACTCACACGATTACTCATTCTGAAATATTTCCTATAAACAGCTTATTCCATTTTAATTTAAATATATGCTCTTTTTTTATCTACAGTTTTTGAGTGGTAGGGCAAGTGTTATTTGACAAGCAGACCACCGTTCTAGTTTAAAAGAATGTATAGTTAAATTTGCCTTGAACCGGTATTTATATTTAAATAACTTAACGTTGTTGATAAAAGGGTAAAAATTGATAATACTCTGATAATAAAGTTTTTGATATAATTATATTTAATTATAATTTATTACGAGATTGAGAAAACATTTCTTATTTTACATCTAGACAAAAAATTATAAGGTGGGCAGTGTTTTACAATAAAAAAAAAAAAAAATACAATAAAAACGGCCCGTAAAGATTAGATTCTTTCCGTAATAAATCCGTGGTAATATAGTACGATTCGTTGCTCATATTTTTTTATAAAATTTAAATTTGGAACGAACTACGTTAATGATTATTTTCAAAGGAAACTTTTGGTACACAAAAATATTTTATTTTATTTTTTTTCCTTTGAATGACGATGAAAGATGATCCAAAACGGTTGGTTCGACGTTGATGAAAGCATGTTGTGTGCGCTTGTAAAAGGTAGGTAAAGTAAAAAGGATTATCTTCAATAAAACTAAAATCGCTCTTAATAAGAAATTTTTCTTTAAGAAAAAATCATACAAAACAATAAGTTACCAAAGCGCGAGTTGTCATACTTTCCCCTCCGAATCCTTTCTAATAATTCGCTAGATTAGGCTTTATTTTGAAAAGGGAGGAAAATTAGAATTCGTGTAGGGTGCGACTCGAAAGACGGCGTTATCTGAAGTGATGTTGGCATGTCAGGAACGTCGGACATGCCTGCGGAATTTTTAGTTCCCTGTAGTAGACAGTTAACACAAAAAATTGGCAATCCAGCTTTTCCTTTGTTATGTTTATTTATAAGATTGATGTTATTCTGTAAAAAAATTGATATGGCCATTCTTGTGTTGTTATTTTCAAAGGTCAGTAGATTTTTTTCAGTAATAAATCCGTGGTAAATTAGAACAATAGGTTCCTATCAAGTATAAAATTCAAAATTTTAATTTTTTAAAAATACTATTGTTAATACTTCCAAACTATATATACATATTGTTTGGTCATATAAAGCATAGTATTTAACTATAAGCTAATAATGTTGATAAAGCAGTGATATAAAGAATAATCCTACATAAAACTCAGCATACTTTTCGAAAAAAAAATTAAGAATAAATTTGAATTACGAAAAACATTGTACAAAACAAACTTGGAATGGTAAAATATGGAATTTTTGCAATTGTAAGTTTTAATGAAATAGTACTTTTTTATTGATTGATAATACGATCAGGCCTGAAGACAAGAATTTCCCTCTCCCACAAAAAAAAAAATCATACAAATGTGAACTGTGGTTTTCAAGCCTCTATGATAGTTACTTGTTAACATTAATTTTTTTTAAAAGGTTAATTGGGATTAAATGTAAACAGTAAATTAATTAACCTCTATTAAGGTATTGTTTGAGATGTAAAAGTCAGTGTCACGAGCAGGATTCGAACCCACAACCTTCGGCCAAATACGCTGCTGCTCTACCACCTGAGCTATCGTGACCTCGATCCACTCGGACATCAACTCCCCATCAAAACCTCACCTTACGAGTTTTCCCTCATTTTGTCATATTTCAAGTTGGGGGAAGTTGATGTCCGAGTGGATCGAGGTTACGGTAGCTCAGGTGGTAGAGCAGCGGCGTATCTAGCTGAAGGTGGTGTGTTCGAATCCCTCTCGTGCCATTAACCTTTTTTCATCTCAACTAAAAACCGTAATTAATTGTGATATATCAGTTGGTAGAACGGGCCACGAAAATAGTGAATTAGTAGATTATTTTAAGTTTTATGTTTTTTCTGTTATATTGGCTTTATTGATTGGTATTTATCTTTTCTTTTGTTAACCAAACATTACAGACTGCTACAGAGAGGGTTCACTTATCAAAGGTAGTGGGAGTGGTGAAGAAATGTACATACCTAAATTAGGAATCGACATCTCCCGCACTTTTATATCCCACCCAATATCTCAATAGAGATTAATTAATGAAAATATGTCATTTGGTCAATCGGACCTCGAAATTAAGGAATTAATCAGTAAAGATCAGAGCTTCCAAAAATTCGTTAGCAATTCAGTTTTTTTTTTTAAAAGATCGATGTTATTATATCAAAAATTGATATGGCAATTCTTGCGTTGAAGGTGAGTAGATGTTAAATTCTTTCAGTAATAAATCCGTGGTAAATTAGAACAATAAGTTCCTATCAAGAATAAAATTGAAATTTGAAATCGAAGTTATCAATGTTAATGTTTATTTTGAAAGCAACGCTTTGGCGCACCAAAATTTTAATTTTTTTAAAATACGTAGAGATTAGTGACCGTTAACGGATAATTACTCAGATATCGTGAGATGCGGTCTGGTGTGATGTAGGTATCAGAAAAACATTTTCTTTATCGTGCCAACGTTTCGATCTTTTATTGAGATCATCTTCAGGGCTCAAAGTGTTTGTCTTCTGTGTAATTGTGCCATGCCGTGTTGAGAGTGCCAGTGAAATTGTACTGTTTCATGTTTATATATGTTTGATATCAATAAAAGTTCGAAACGTTGGCCAAATAAAGAAAATGTTTTTCTGATACCTACATCACACCAGACCCCATCTCACGATATCTGAATAATTTTTTAAAATACTATGGTTTGTATGACAGAACAATTGTTTGGTCATGTAAATGATAGTATTTAACTACGAGCTAAAAATATTGATGAACCATTGTTATCAAAATATTCTAAAACATTCTAAATAAAAATCAACGAACTTATTTAATTTTTTTATAATAAATTTGAATTACGAAAAAATTGTAAACAAATAAACTTAGAAATGGTCAAATCTGGAGTTCTAGCATTATAAGCATTCCTTTTTAAAGAAATGTTAGTTTTTTATTTATCAATAATAAATATAATCAAGCTTGAAGGCAAACACGAATCCCCCCCACCAAAAAAAAATAAAAAAATAAAAAAAATATGGATATGAACTGTGGTTTTCAGGCTTTAATGATAATAATTGACTCTTTTTTAAATTTTTTAAGATTAATTGTGATTAAATTTAAAAATTTAATTAATTAATCTCAGGATTCGAACCCACGCTGGCTTTTATATCTCAACCAAAACCTTAATAGGGATTAATTAATTGAAAGATGTTATTTGGCCGATCGCATCACGATACCGAAGGAAGTAGAAAAAAACAGAAAGTAGAAAGTAAAAAAAAAAAGTAGAAAGAAACAGTAAATATCAAAGCTTTAAAAAATTCGTTAGTACATTGGTATTTATAAAAGGTTTTGTTTTATTATTTATTTAAAGATATTTAATTACCAAATGTAACGACAATCTACCGAAGTACAGCTCTGTTTTCTAAGTGTACAATGTCACTTGCATTGTACGGGCCTGGGCTTGGCAGAAAGAGAATGTCCACCTTTTTTCTAAATCTTTTCTGGTTTTAAGAACAGCCTTATAGCTTCTAGGATTAGAAAAAAAAGCATTCCAATAAAGAATAAATCGAATAAAGACCTTGTTTCATTTCGCCTTATTCTTAAATTCGCTTAGTTTGTAAATCAATTCGTTATGTGATTAAACGTGCTGATATAAGTACAATAAATAATTTACGATTGTGTTTTATAAAATTCACAATTGTTTTTGTAGAAAATATACCAATCAATAACGCTTTCTTTGATATAGTCAACAACGTCAACTAACATTGAAGTATTCTCCGGAAAATTCTAAAAATATGAAAGTCACGTTCTCTTTCAAAACTCACACTTGCGAAGTCATTTCTTCCAGTAAATTGAGAGAAAAATAAACGTCAGTTTAATTGTACAATTTTTAAAAAATTCATCAATCTAATCGAATAAAGCAACGTGCTAAACGTGAGTAAAGGCACAAATATAACTTGGGAAAACTTGAGGTCTGAATGGCATAATGTTTCAAATTAAAATATGATGGAATATGATGGAATAGAACAACCAAATCAACCTATACTTGTTGTATAGTCATCACACAGAAAAAAAAAAAAAAAAAAAAACATAAAATGACTTCATCCGTTCCGAAAAAAGGGCAAATATTGATGTTTTGATCTGTATATGTTGCCTTCTCAGCTCTCTTTAATTATTTTCTCCAAAATTGTAAACTTAATTTTTACCAAAATTTAATTTAGCGCAAAGAATTTATTAGAAAATTAAAATCTGGGGAACTGAGAAAAGGCAGGCATATGGGACACCTTGATAGGATATATTATATAAAATAAAACATGATACAACTACAGTAATGTTGCCTTAGTTATTGGAAAATCTTCATTAATATTAAATTGCTATTTTCATGAATTAGCTTCAGACATAGAATTTACATGTAGAAATGTGTAGAGATTAGTGATCGTTAACGGATAATTATTCAGATATCGTGAGATGCGGTCTGGTGTGATGTAGGTATCAGAAAAACATTTTCTTTATCATGCCAACGTTTCCATCTTTTATTGAGCCCTGAAGATGATCTCAATAAAAGATCGAAACGTTTGCACGATAAAGCAAATGTTTTTCTGATACCTACATCACACCAGACCGCATCTCACGATATCTGAATAATAGAATTTACATTTGTATAATAAATAAACATTTGTAAAATAAGAGCAAGGCCAAAGGTTTTTCTTGGGCTTCTCCAAAATACCAAATTGGTAACAGCTAAAACATAATGAATAACGTTTACTAGACAAGAGTTAACATTTAAAAAAACTTGTTTTGGTTTTTTTGCATTATGCTACCCCAGATATGAGGTAAAGGCATCTTTATGCAGAGTAAAGTTATTTCCACAGGGGTTTGCGGCCTTTGCCGTCTTCCCAAAAGGTTCATCCTCATAACCCCTACATAAATCTGTTTACATCTACAATTCACCCCCGGTCTGCCTCTGGAATTATTTCTGTTAACGCTAATAGCCAATATATTACCCCTTTAAGGTCCCACGGCGCCCATATTTTTAATCAATTTAAATGGTTTTTTTTTTTTGACAAAGAACAAAAAAATAAAGAAAGAGGGGCTCGCCCAGTAATGATCTCGACTTATCGCTTGCGGAGCATTCTTAATATCCTCTCGGGATTAGTTATAGCCGGCAAGCGTGGAGAATGAAAATCTTATATCTCGGCTTTAGGAGAGGTCTTCGGGGCTAAAGTCTACCTGCGGCATTATCTCCGGTTATATCTTTTTCTTTCAAATTACAATGTTTTAAAACAACGTGCACAACAATTTCTTCCCCATGAATATGTTTTTTCAAACAATGAACAAAATTTTAACACTAGCATTAAAGCACAGAGATAAAAACTTTTCAATTAATAGTGCTTTTCATAATTACAATTGAATGGCATATTTTACTTAGATTCTATATTATTTCCTTTATATTTATTAAAATAAAATCGTCAATTATAACAAAATTATATCTTTAATTCGGTTCATCAAGATCATTATTTTCTTATTAAAACATTTTGGCATTTCTCTTTTTACTACAAATTGATAATTCACCCTTACAGTTCATTTTTTTCCTTCGATCCTTGCTAGTTAGGTCTAAACGAATTCTGACATGCTATCTCCTGACCGCTGGCTTTACTTGATGTGATGCAACTTTTGATCATACTTTCATTCTTCTTCAATATTCTAAATATTCAATTAATTAAGGGTTTTATGGAGATAAAAAATTCAGTTTCGCGAGCGAGATTCGAACCCACAATCTTTGGCTAGATACGCCCCGGCTCTACCACTTGATCTATCGTGGCCTCGACCCATCCGGACACTAACTTTTCATCTCCAACTCGGCTTCTGAATTTTCCCTCCTTTTTTGCCATTTTTCAAACTTTTTTTCTGAACTAAAAACCTTAATTAATTGAAAGATATTAATTGGTCAAGCGGACCACGAAAACTAGTGAATTTAGTAAGTTAAAATGGAATAAATTTTCAGTAATGCTCTCCGTGGCCATTTTATTGGCCGCCGAGAATCAAATAGATTACACATTTGAAAAATGGAGGGAAAATACAAAAGGTGGATTAGAATGGGAAGTTAGATAGATCTAGTGGTAGAACAGCTACGTATCTAGTCGAAGTTCGTGGGTTCGAATCCTACACGTCACCATGATTTTTTTATCTTAACTGAAAACTTTAATTAAGTGAAAATATTAATTGGTCAAGCGGACCACGGACACTAGAGAATTCTAAACATTCTAGACATCATTCGAAGTCCCTAAACATCAAGCTTGTTCTGCGGTCCGGTGTTTCTTTGTCTATTCTCTTACCGGTCCATGTGCCTTCTTAGAATCGGACAGGAGTCTAAACAGCATGCACTAATTTCTTTGTAACTTTTGCGGATACTCCTTCTATGAATCGATTCGCATGCCTTAGGCATAGGGTATTGGCCCAACTGGTGTTGGATTTTTCGATGTATCCTTTTTTGTGGCAAGGTAGGGTTCGGGGTTTGGATAGTTCATGTTCGCTCCTTTTCTGGCTAACATGTCCATTTTCCCATTGTCTCTAAACCCAATGCTCACGGACCGAAAGCAGCATCAGATCAATTATGTCACAGTCTTCTACCGGGGATTCCATACAATTCTATACGCTTTTTGGTTTTATTTTGCATAAGACTAAGGCCCTATATACCACCTGGCAATCAGTGAAAGAAAAAACACCTTTCTGGAATGTGTTCATTTTTATTTCTCGGCCGGAGTGTTCAATTGCTGATTGCAGACTAATTCTGAGAATTCTAGTTCCCGTGCCTCTATCTGTTTGGAGACGTCAGTATGCAAGTAGGAATTCGTTCCTTTAGAGGTATTTATCTGGTCTACTCTCCCTTTCTATATCAATATCTTGTACTTATTGACGAAATTATATTTTAGAGTAATGGCATCCATTGACACGTCTAGTATAGCATGCCTGTAAATCCTCCCTCAGTTTCCCGTTGACATGGCCTATCCTTGCAAATGGTTGTCCATTTATGAGCTTGTGAGCCTCTCTTGCTTCCCTTGGATAAGAACACGATGAGGTGGAAGGTGTAACAACATATAAGGTCCCAGATTTCGTTGTACTCGTATCTCCACCACACTGAGGTAAGTGTGTTTTGAGCGCCTCTTAACAGCTTGATAGCCTTAGAATGCAAAATCATGGCCCACCACAACATCGCCGCATATTTCAGCGTGGGTTTGTGACCTAGAAGTAGAGCCAAAAGATCATTTTGGAGTTTAATTTCCAGTTCTTAGCACACAGCCTTCTGAACCTTCTCCAGGCAATTTTGGCTTTGGCTGGGTAATTAGATGTGTATTCCATGTGCGCCGCTCTTCTACTGTGCTCCCTAGATAATGGGCTTCTCTGCAGAGTGGAATCTGGACTAGGCTTGGCATTTTGAGTAAGGTTGTTGAATGCCATCCACCCAATTGAAGAGTACAATTCCTTGACGTAGGTTGCCCACCCGATTAAAGAAGAGTGCTTGAGCTTTGGAGCAAATATTTGGTTCTCATGTTTCGATTCTTCGTGGAAACTGGGCTGTTTTAATGTACATAGTTTTGTGTCACAAGCATGTGTTGAGTGTTAATGCATTTAGTAGCATGAACACTTAACCTGAGAAACGATAGTGGACTACGCAATACCATATCAACCCTCAATTAAGTTAGATGTATAATATGTATTGAGGATGTTGCAGGAAAAAATCCAGTTCTCTAAATGATTGAATGATTATGCTATTATATTAGTGTTTTCTTATTAGCAACTAGAACGATACGAAAACTTTTGTTTTCGTTCGTTATTTTTTGAATTTATTGTACAATAAAATCACCATAACATATCTCTTCGTCAGGCATTTATATTTCCACATGTCTGAGAAAAAAGAACAAAAAATAAATCTTTATAGATTTTAAAAGGAAAGTAAAGAAATTTCAATTCTATACTGGATTTACACTCGTATATTCGAAAACCTTGTTCAATATTCGCTACGTTTAGTATTTACATACAACCTTCATTTTGTTGTAACATTTACCAACTTCTTGTAGGAAAGTCTCAGTCATTGAAGTGAATTTAATGCCATGTTATGGTTTGTTAAAGGGCAACACGACGTGGCGGAAGACGACAGGAGATATGGCCTAATTAATTATACGAGAAGTGGTGGACTATTAAACTGATCTGAATGTGATTGGTGTACAGGGCCAAGTTTCAAACAGTTCCAACAAGTTTGTTAACAAGTATAATTGGGCAGTACAGGGAATAATTTCAAGGTTCTCGAATTTGGTAGTCAAAGGAGAGCGAGATTGACGTATACCGTCAAATGGCTCAACTGGTATCTAATTACTCCAGATATGTTTTGGTCATAATTTAAAACCCATCTCGATACACTTTTGTTCAATATGAATAGAATTGAAATTAATTGAATGCAAAATACGATAATAATTAAGATTTAAAAATACGTACATATTTACAGCATATACCAATCTTTTTATCTAATTTAAGAACTAAAATAAAGATTTGTCTCTTCAAACATTTTATTCATTTATAATTTATTCTATAAACAAAAATATATGCTCAACTGATTGTGTTTGCCATTACGTTAAGCTATTTAACATTCAACTTAATGCCCTTAACATTTAAAATATTTAATTGTTCTTAATCCTTTGAAATGCCTCATCAATAACCTAGTGAACGCCCGCCCGACTATTTTATTTTGTTTATTAATAATTAATATTAGGTGATTTGGTTACAACTAAAGAGGCTTTATTCGCCAAGTCACGTTGACCATAGTTGATGTTTATCCTCTTCTTGTTATCCATTTCTACCAATAGAGGAAAAACGCGAATTATCAATGAAAACTGAGCCATCAACCGGGCCAAAGGAAATAAAAGACGAATGTCAGATAGATAGGTAGATAGATAGATAGATAGATAGATAGATAGATAGATAGATAGATAGAGAGAGAGAGAGAGAGAGAGAGAGAGAGAGAGAGAGAGAGAGAAAGAGAGCTTGATTGGCTCTACTACTCGATGTCTGGAGGGTCCAGGACCATCCGCTTGGCGACTACGGCTGCTCGTTCATTGGAACCAAACTACGACCGTTCAACAGCCGAGCTATTTGACCAAACGACTACCTGCCATATAGCCGAACGCCGTCGTCCACCATAGCCGTTTGCCGTTCACGACACAGCCCAAATGGATGTACAAGATTTGTTGCTGCTCGAAAATTCTTAGTTTACATTTAAATGGAATGAAAGAAATAAACAAAAATATTGAAAGTTCCATTTCTAAAGCTAACCTTGACCACAGCTTTTGCTGGACATCTCTCCGATGATAGAATGGATCACGAATGTCCCAAGAGCCTACTCCCCAACCACACATCAATTTTTCGAAATCCATTGAAATGACAACGAAACGATAAGGTAAGCAAAAAGCAAAAAAAGGCGATAAACAATGTTGAGCGTTTGAGGTCATGTGGTTGACAGTTGAAGTCGAAGTAACCATTCGGCTGAATAGGACTGGAAAATAAAAATTTATTTGGATCGGAAAGTGTTTCGGACGTACACCGCCCACAACGACCGAACGAATTGGCTCTAATGGACGTGTGCTCGTTCGTTTCTTCGCTTTTGGATCATCCGGCCCTATTCGACCAAAAACGGCTCAAGTGAACGGCCTACCTACATGCTGTGAGATGGTGTGTTGTCTCCGAACTCCCGAGAGAACAACTTTTCCTCAGTTATGCAAATTACGCGGCCTGGTTCTTGGCCGACGATCGCCGAGTACCCGTGCAGACCCGACATGAGGCTGGACTGGTGCTGAGTACTGTTCTTTGGCTGACCGTCTGTATCTTTCCGGCAGATGCACGAACATAACGATTTGGAGAACTTGTTGAAGTCATGAAGTAGAACCTATCGAGCTGTCTCATGTACGATTTCCTCAGGAATAAGCCATACATCCATATATCCATATATGATCCTCGAAAGATAGCACTGCGTCAAACGTTTTTAACATAGTATCCCTGTCTGCACCTAAAGTGACCAACAAATTTCAATATTCCGTGGATTTTCTTGCTCCTGACCTCGATCTCCAGCTTCGATATGTGCCTGCCATCTCATCTTCTTATTAAATATGAGGCAGAACCGGACCCTCCACATATGTAACCCTCAACACCGGCTATCCCCCTATCACAAGCTGCAAAAGTCACCACGCACCTTTTTGGACTTGGAGAAAGTAAACCCAGTTTCCTCGGCATTCGCAGCCACAACGTTTATTGCCGTCTCCACCCTCCTACCGACCTCGCCTTTTCCTTTACTTTAATGGTCAAGCAGAGGCTGTCGATAAAAGGCAGTTTCCTTATCTCCGGGGCGATGCCGTCATTGGTACTATGTACCCCCAAGAAGATAAGCACAAAACTCATCACCGAACACAGACGGATACCTCTTTGGAATGTGACACCTGGAAAAGCGATTCCCCGCCTGACTCGGAACCTACGGTTCTCAAGGAAACCCCGGAGCAATCTTGTCAAAATGTATCTTAGACGGAAATCGTAATATTTCTGCACGTCGTATCTTACAAATTTTCAAGGCTGATGACACTGCTAGAACTGCTAAAACACACCTAACGAGAATTTACTACAACAGTACAAAAATGATGTCATATTGTGAGATTTTCTTCTGGGGGTCCAACGATGATGGATCTTTAATTTCGTAGTATCCTATTCTTTTTTACTATTTATCCTAGTTGTTTTAGTCTAATTAATTTATTAAATGTAAAAGTTGAATTGTAAAAGTAAAATTGAATATGTTCATTATCTTTTCTTTTTCAGGATGTTGTTTCTGACTTTTTTGTATTTCAAAGAATTATGTCAGACTTACCTAAATTGTTGACTGTTTACGGCAGTTTAAGGAGTGCTTCGTACCGTTTTTTATATATTCCTCGCGGTTTTTCCTTTACTTTTTATTACGTTTTATTTTTGATGACTTATATTTTATTACAACCAAAAGAGAAATAATAATACAGCAAGCTTACGGACGGGAGATTTAAAGTAACTTTACTATTTGGTAATTGCAATTATTTTTCCCTTGATAATCCCTCCTACTTATACTTTCATTAAGTCCTCTTCATTTTGATTTATTCAACACTCTTCAGAATTAAATTTTATTTTTAGCGAGGAAAAGGAAAGAAAACTTAATTTTTTTCTTTGTTTTGAAGACGATATCACGGTAGATGCTCTCGTAAAATTTTCGTCCTGCAAATCTAGTCATATCCTTTTGAAAGGTGAAAAAATGCAATAAACGTACAAAAATGTCACTTTCATCCTTCAAAATAATCACCAGTCTTATTCTACCATGTATGTATCTCTGTGGGTTATATATTGATAAACAACATACTGCTAAGCAAGCAATCCGAATTGACTGTACAAAACACTTTATGAGACTCTTTCATCACCATCGCGAAACCGATGCAACATCCAACAACAAGGTCAACACAATCTTCCAAATTACAACGTATACAATGCTTACAATTCATATTGATCTTCATATCCAGTATGAACCCTACAAGAAGTCACATAAACGATTAACCTCTCACACGAAAACAGAAAACGATAATCCTTTACCCTTCCAGCTAATCCTCTCGGACTGGTCTCGTCTCATCCTAAGTGATAGTGAGAGTCATTAATGCCAATATATAGGAGTAATTACTATGTAGTTTTTCCTTTTTTTTTTTTTTTTTAATATATCAACGTTATTCAGTTCTTTTGTATTGCCACGTAATATAAGCTGGCAAACAGTTGAAAGTTATCAGTCGTAATTTATATTTCATAATAACACAAAACATCACAAATTAATACAGCTTTAAACAGATTTTTATTTTATACCTTAGTTCAGAAATAAATTAATTATTGAACCATAAGATAAAAGACTTTCCATGTGGGTGAAATTGCTGTACCGATGATTTGATAAATGATTTTTTGATGATGAAATACTTAGTCACGAATATATGTACTGTACGTGGAGATCCAGGATATCCATTTTTTTAAAAAAAAAAAAAGGCCATTTGTAAGTATGCCGGGTTCGAATGTAGAGCCGCTGGATTTGAACTAGGGACCTTTACCTTACAGTGATGAGCGCAGTGTCAAAGACTAAACCTTCCCGCCACCGACGCCCCTTCAAATCCCCCTGAATAGATATTTCGATTTGGACGGAAGGTAAGGTACAATTTAAAAAAAAAAAATTGGAAGATCTTATTTTAATATACTAATCAGCACGTTTCATTATAAATCATAGATATGCTGCTTTTAATCCATATATTGGGATGTAATAACAATATACGTTGCCAGACAGTTTAAACAATATTGATTCTGTAAATTACGTCAGATATATTTGTACTGGTGTCAGTATTTAGTATTGTTCGCAAAATTGTAGGATTTTTAGTCTAATTGTAACAGGACAAATTGACATAAACTATTAAACTGCTTAAAAATGGTTACGGATGTTACCAGAGTATTCCTCTAATTTTATTTTTTGAAAGACCTAAAACCCTTCCAACATTTCGGAGAGGGGAATTCAAATTTCGCGAAGGTACAGTGAAATATGCTGGTCCTCGTCGAAATTGCGCCCTGGTTTCTTTGTGATGGAACAGCACCTGATCCGTATCTGCTCATATTGCTAGCAATACGAATTAACGTTTTGTGGTTTACCCTGCGGCCATCAGGAAATTTCCGGGAGTGCAATTCGAACCGCAGACCACCACTGTCAATACTGCAGTATCAACCCGCTGATCATCGGAAAAACTCTTCGGTTCATTTTGAATTGAATTCTGACGGACATGAATGGGTGCAATTGTAAAATATATTTACTTCCACGAATTAAGATTTGCTCTCATAATGCAAATTTGACAAACAATGACAGACTGTGATCAATAAAGGCAATGTTTATTTTAGAGTAAAAGCAAATCGTTGGAATATCAATGAATCAAACGAAATGCGTATTTTCAATCTTTCCATCCCTCCACGGAGACCCTTGAAATGCTCAAATGCTCAAACAGGCTTAATGCTCAAAAACAATTTTTGTTGTACTGGAATTTGACGAATGATTTATGGAATTATTTGAATAATGAATTTGAATATAGAAAATGGAAAAAATATCTCTTGGGTTGTCTCTTACTGGGCCCCAAATCGGCTTGAAGAAAAGGAGTCAGAAATCCAGTTTGATTTTTTATGGAATCGATAATATCTTGTAGTATTGTGTGTAGAGATTAGTGACCGTTAACGGATAATTATTCAAATATCGTGAGATGCGGTCTGGTGTGATGTAGGTATCATAAAAACATTTTCTTTATCGTGCCAACGTTTCGATCTTTTAATGAGATCATCTTCAGGGCCTGGGATTTACAAACATAATTTACATTTAGAAAATACATATAGAATATGGAATTTATACAATGCAAAAATTATATTTTATATTCTATCAAAGTATTTCTACTCACTCAAAGTGTTTGTCTTCTGTGTAATTGTGCCATGTCGTGTTGAGAGTACCAGTGAAATTTTACTGTTTCATGTTTATATATGTTTGATTTTGAAGTGGTGGGGAAGGAAGTGGGTATAGAAAAGACAATTTTGTATATGTCGTCGGCTTCTTTGAGGTGAAAAATGTAAATTATGTTTGTAAATCCCAGGCCCTGAAGATGATCTCAATAAAAGATCGAAACGTTGGCACGATAAAGAAAATGTTTTTCTGATACCTACATCACACCAGACCGCATCTCACGATATTTGAATAATTATCTTGTAGTATGTTCAGTTCATCATTATTAACATTTGGTAGCAATAAACAATTACTTGGTGATATGTACTAGGGAGTATTTTTAATGAGTTTCTAATTTTCATCAGTAAAATCCGTAATTCCACTTTTTAACATATTCTATGTCACTCGTTTGGGTCACCAAAGTCTCCAGTTAATAAAATAAGTAAGATTGCGGTTTTGATTTTAAAGACTCACCATGTTGCTTCACTTAACGTCGAGAAACAGTTTTTGGATTACTTTTTAATCATGTGTTTCAGATTTTGCTGGATAGTTTTCCTCTTATAGAGAAACGTCATTGTGTTTTGAACGTTTTGACAATTTGACATTGAGAGGATTGGATAGCTACCTCCCTATTTTTGCAACTAACATTGCAGCTTGATGTGTTAAGAATCTTTTTTGTAATTTCTATACTGTTATTACTTTTTTAATTTAATTATTTGATAATTAAAATGTATGTAGGTTCATGTATATTTAGTACAAATATATGGTATGTTATGTTCAGTTGCTACTCATGTTGTAACACCTCCCGAGGGCTGTCGAAGATTGAAAGACGAGCAAGAAGTGGATTTTGTTGTTCTTCCTTTTTTATGCCGCCCTCAACGGGGTCGCCCTCAGTAAGGACTTCCGGAAGCCGCCGCAGAGTCCGGAACCGAGAACAAAGCCGGCGACAAGATCACTTTCACGGACGATTTCGACGCCTACTAAAAAAATAGACTTGCCAAAGTCCGCCGACGCTTAAGTTCGAGATCGAAAGACACAACCTGTTCCGCCACTTGCCAAGCGTCGAAGGGGAGAAGCTGAACGAGAAGGCGGGGGGCGGCGGACAGAACACGGCGACCAAGAGCCGGCCGACAGCGGAGTCTCGCCTGCAAACCTCGACAAAGAAGCCACCACCACAGAATCAACCCCGGAACCAGAAAAAATGATCCTGACCTCTTTAAACAAGCCCAAGCCATCTTCTTGTTGCCTTTGGACGATTTAACAACACTTTTATTCCAATCAACTAAAATATTAGACATAGATGAACTTTAATCCTCTTAACATTTTAACAAACTTACACACTAAATGAACCTAAATTGTTTGTATAAACTTAGAATTAACATTCCTTAAAATTAAACTTTCCTGGGAACCAGTGTCCAGATCTGCTTCTTTTCCAGGCGAACGAAAATTCCCGCTTCCAGGAATGTGGAGCACCTTCTCTTACGTTGAGTGGTTCCGCGATCGCCTTCGTTGATCCAGGAATTTATGATTTACTCTAATCCGGCCAGACCGTGGGGATATCCGTCTCGTCGCACACTCTCTTCTCTTTTTTATTTGCACTCTCCCCTATACGCCTATCCGAGGCCATGTTAACCTTTGATGGAACCAACGCCAATCCCTGTCTGGGAGGCACTACCCTCTAGAAGGGCAAGAAACAATAATAATACATTTATACTATGCTACGAGCGCAACAAGGCTCTACTATCATGGACACATATGCACTTTGACTTCTGAAGATACCCAAATAATTCCATTTTGTTGGCGTTGTTATGTTTTTTAAGAAGCATTGATAGCATAAAAGCAGTTCGGTTTTTTAACGTAACATTGATTTAGAATAAATATACAATAAGGCTTTGAAGATATTAATGTTCGAATAGAGCATATCACGCTTCTTTCTATGGTTTTTATCCCCTCAGTAAAAACTGTGGTTCCTAAACTGCTTTGTTCCGCAAATTAGTATAATTTTTTGGTCGTAAACCATTGTTGAGGATGCATAAAATCTTGTAGTAGACCAACACGTCTACTGATTTATTTATTTATTTTTAGACTCCCATTTCTACTTCTATACCGATCTATATCGAAGTAAGGAGAAGGTCAAAAGGTGGTCAAATTAGTTTGAATTATTCACTGAATGTGATTTTCCAAGCACTGGCAGTATGATTACTCATTAATGATAGAAAATTAGCTATTCCTTCTGCTTTGTTTGAAAGCAGAATTCATTAAATATCCAGAAATACATGACTGGAAATTAACTAGAGGCTTATTGAAGGAATGCCCTCATTTATAGTTATTAAAAGCTTGTTTTATTTGTTATAAGGTCTAAGTTACTGATTCATTAACCTTTTCATTGATAGCAGTCCTTATCCGAGTTTTTTTTTTCAAAACCCATTTAAAAATTTATCTTAGTCTGATAATTTGCCTAACTTCATCTAGTTATAACTTTCGAGGGAAATTGGACTCCATAGAATATTCTCTCCTCTACTTGTTGCCCAGGAACGAAAACTTTCAAAGTTTTGTTGAAGATCAATGAGGTCGCCGTTGAAACTGGTAGGTGGTTTTAAAAGTTTAAACAAGGTGAATTGTAACTTTTAAAGTAGAATGATTCATAAATAACTATTTCTTTTATCTCGTATCTATAGCTAATTCGTTTAGTAGAGTACATGTTCATATGGATAAAGTTTAATATTTATTGTCCTTTAACAAATCAGCGTATAGTAGGTTCATGTTTAAATTCAAATTAGTTTTTGTTCCTCCGTAATATAATAAGTCAAGTCGTATTGTCTGTTTGAATTGAAACTTAATTAGTCTTTCCAGTGACAGCATCCTAAATAAAATTAGACAATGCGTGTCGTTCGTCTAGGTCGTTGCACGTTCGTACCAGCAGGGAATATGTTCAGTCAAAGCAATCAAAATAGAAAAGAATAGGCTAAGGAACATATCAACGAGGTGAATTACAACAAGTTAAGATAATTTTTTAAAATTAATTTGTTACCTATACAGGATTATATACTTTACAAATATGTACACATGATTAATATATCACACAGTACAACATTAGCACTAATTCAGGCTCTGCACCTGTTGAACGCAGCCAGCCATTGCTGGCACTTAGTCTGTGTGACTACTCGTCAAGAGGTCCTGAGGACGCAGGGTTATCAGGACGGGAATGAGAGCATAATTCTCGAGCAGTTAGGATGGTTCGAAAGGTTGATATGGAATCCTTAGAATCTGGACCGGATTAGTTTGCTGAAAAAAGGAATGTTGAGGTCTTTGTGGAAAGTGCGGTAGTGACATAATAAAGTGCTTTCACAATTTGTCTAAGGACTTTCAATTGGAAGGACTGGATGTCCTGGATATTGGAAGGCTTGGCAGTGCCCCACAGTTCTACTCAGTAAAGTCTTGTACAGTGTTAGCTTTGTCATAATTGTCAATGTCGATATCGGTCTTAAAAGTCATCGGATTTTTAAAGTCTTGTAGTAAGTTACTGTTTTTTATGTCTTGTGTGGGGATTCCACGTCAGTCTGCTGTCGAGACATAGTCCCAGGTATTTGACTTAAGTTGAAACTGGTATCTCTTTGTTGTTATTGTACAGTGGAGGGCAAGACTGCTTTTTCATCGTAAAAGTATACTGAGTGCATTTTTCTTCGGTCAGTCTTGTCCTCCATGTACCAGTCTTCGATAAGCTCAAGGTGTTCCTGGATGTTGGAGGTAGATTGGACTGGATTCTGGTTAGAGGATATGATTGTGTTTTCTTCCGCGTAGGTGGTGATAAAGTATGTTTAAAGAATTCCATAGTGCTGTAGTATGTAGGTGAGTATGGTAGATGGCTGTACCAGCCAGATGTATGCGATGCGCCTTATAGGTAGAACCTGTCCAAAAATAAGTCACCAGATATTTTCCGAAAGAGCCGTTCAGCACAAAAGTTAAAGGTATTCTGTACATTTGGTGATTCGGATGATTCATAAACGAGTTATGATGGTGTAGGATTTTAGTATACTGAATGTAAATAATCTTTAAAATATTGTTGAATAATTGTACCATCAATATACAGCAGCAAGGAAATTTCTTTATCAACAGAACATTTTCGATGATGACATGATGTAGCGACCTGCTGTTGAACAACTCGGAAAAAAAGGATCGTCGATGAGGTCATAAGATTTATTTTATATTATATGTTTTATATTATATTTTATGTTGTACTAAAGACCATCGACGACCAACAACCATTTCTATGGGATTCTCCGCTGAAATTCTCTCCCACACCATCACTGACATATGTTGAAAAGCTTGCCTCTGGGAAAAATTGCAAACTTCTTACATTTCACTTCCATCTCGAGAGCGTAGAGCAAATCTAGCAAATTTTTAAAATCTACATCAGACCAATTGTCCAAAAACCATTGGTTCTGCTCTCGAGCAAATGGGAGCAGTATATTCTGTGTGTTCTTGTCAATTCTGGTCCTCTTACGTGGCGAAAAGCCATCAGTTCTGATTTTATCTTTTTCGAGCAGAAATTTGGACACATCGAACATCCTGGAGCTGATAAATCGCTTGAACATTAAGGTGCCGGTTTCACAAAATCCTCAAGGTCATCATATGGTTCTGTTACCCTACGTCGTCCGGAACTGGGTTTTCATGTTAGGACCCCGTTTCTCAAAAATGTCTGACGTCATCTCGCGGCGTTTCCTAGATATTCCGTTGCCGCATAACTGATGGAACGTCCATCAACAATAACTGCCACACCACGCTCGACATCCTCAGTACTAAGTGGTATTTTTAAATTTAAAAATTAAAACTAAGACAACAAAGAAGAAAATTAAACACTTTATTGCTTCAGAATTCAAATGATACTGAATAAACTTTCTAAATCCTATAAAAAGTAAGCTTTAAAAATTCTGTATCCTTGCCTTGGATTAAAGATTAGATGTGTTTACCTCAACTTGATATTCCAAATTTAAAACATAACACAAACAAATATTTATTGATAAAAGCAATGAGAAAACGTATAGGCAGAATTTTCTCCCATCGAGAAAAAAATCAATTAGAATTTTGTGCCTGCTTGTGTACTAATAAATGATTGATACAACATAAGAGGTCCACTTAGCCAATAAAACGAGGGTGTTAACAAGGGCGGAAATCAGGTCAAGGGTGCCCCAGGGGTTCCGGGAGCGGAAGACGTGCCGGAATCGGCTCGTTCTCCCCCGACGCGTCGCCCCTGCTGTGTAACATATTCTTGCGAACCTCGGCCGTTTGTCACTTCCGAAAGATTTGCCGGCGGCGGTTTTCTCCGCGGCTTTTGTACGCGGCTTCGCCCGACGGCACCGGCTCGTTTTTTGTTTGTCACTCGGTCAGACAGCCGGGCACCCCCGCCTCGCCCGTGCCAAATCCATGGCAATCCTGTATTTCAACCTACATCCGAATCTCGTGTAAGTGGATAGAGGCGTTGTTTGTGACATTTCTACTGGAGTAAAAAGAAAATTCCCGTTTTTAGACGGTTTTCGGTTTGAACGATGCCTGGTTCTTGTCATCGTAACATGCTGGAAATCGGTTTTATTGTGCCAGTATTGAATTGAACCAATCACAACAGCATGTTTTAATAAATTTTTACAAAAATAAACAAAATGTTTTGTAGTAACCTGCTTATATTTTTGGATCGTCAAAGAAATTCAAACGATTATTTCTCACGAAAAGAAAATTAAAAGTTTAAATATGTGGTTTAGTGGCTGTTAATTAATGATTATTTAGAGATCACGAGATGCGGTGAGAGATAAATTGTTGAAGAATTACACCATGGAGAAATGTTTGAACTGTGGTGTGTAATGATTGTAAACTCAGTCGTAGCTACGCTAATATCATTAATCAAATTCAATTTCAATAACATATAGCGCACGAAACATATAATACAACAGATAAAACAATCATTACTCACCAATCATCAAACAATTCTACATAGGCTAATTGTTTATTAATTTATCTCTCCTTTCCCTAATAATCCCCGCCTATAATAACCTTGAATGTCGGAACGACAAACCATTAACATTTTTTTCCATTGCCGAACCTTCCGCCTCAAAGAAGCCGACTCTTCATAGAAAAATGAATTCTATACCCACTTCTTTCTCTACTGCTTCAAAATCCAGCTTATATCAACAAAAGAGCATTAATATCACTAATACTCTCAACAATGACATCTACACAGAAACACACTTTGAGTGAGTAGAAATACTTTGATTAAATCTAAAATTTCTGTATTGTTTTCTCTGTGTATTTTTAAGTGACCGTTTGGCAATGATTATTTGGAGATCGTGAAATGCGTTCTGATGTGACGTAGGTTTTAGAAAAATATATTCTTTATCGTGCCTACTTTTCAATCGTTATTTAAATCATCTTTAGGGCCAGGGATTTACAAGTTACAAAATAAATAGGATTGTTTATACAATGCTAGATATGTAGATCTATAGCATGTATAGCATTGTATAAATTATTTTTGATTATACCAATCACATTAACCACTTCTTTAATTATTCGGAAATCGTGAGATGCGGTTATTGTTGAATTTTGTAAAAACAAATTAACTTTCAAAATAATAAATACCAACGCTGGCAAAAAAGATGTGAATTAATCTATGTGCCACATTATACGTTCATTGATTTTCGGAATTAATTAAGAATAAATGTACAATAGAAATATGTCAAAATATGAATACGGGATTATTCAAAAATCGTGAGATGTGGTCTGGTGTAACGTAGGTTTCAGAAAAACATATTGTTTATCGTGCAACGTTTCGATCTTTATTGAAATCATGTTCAGGGCCTGGGATCCTCAAACATTGTTTAAATTTAACAAATACACGTAGGAACTAGATATATATCATGTATAGCATTGTTTAAATTATTTTTGATTATAATTTGCTATAATTTTATTTTAATCTCAAATTTTCTTGCTTTGTATAATTCATTTGTTTAATCTACAATTTTCTAGCATAGTATAAATTCATTAGTTCACATCCTACATATATTTGTATAATTTAAACAACGTTTATAAATCTCAGGCCCTGAAGATGATCTGAAGAAAGTCCGAAACGTTGGCACGATAAAGAGACTGTTTTTCTTAATCTCCATCACGGATGTGGTCTGGGCATCTCACGATCTCAAAATAATGTGTAATAAGTTGAATAAAAATAAATAACAATGTTAACAAACCTTAAAAGAAAGTTACTAGTAACCACAAATATTTTTGATAAAATCAACTCCAGGCAAGTTTTGTTTTACACATTTGTAATGCCTTATATTCCAGCAATACAGAAGTAAATTGAAAATCCTACTAAGTCAGTTCAGAAGTAAACAATGCACAGCTTGAAAACAAATTAACCATAATATTACAGATTTTGTACAACATTTATTTATAGATAGCAAAGAATAATATAATGATTTATCGTTAAGAAAACAATGTTTCCTAAGCAATTAAACTTTTCAATTAATGTATTTTTTAAATTAATCGGCTGTACACATTGGCTCTCCATTTAGCTTTTGTGTTATCTGTAGTTTGCGAAGGGTGGTCCGGCGGAGGGAGGTTAAGCTGTGTAAATTTACACCCGGCTCCTGGCATCTGTTATCCAAAAAGATTACTCGACGGTCGGACGGAGGGAAATCCCAAAGTGAACTCTGTTAAAACAATTGAGTTGAATATTTAAAGAAAACCTTGATTAACGGCTGAGCCAAGCCGTGGCCTCCCTGAAAGTTGGACTTGGAACTTGTCTCAAATTATTATGAAGTCACAAAGAGGCGACGGGTGGTTTGTAACTTTCTGTTTCCGACACGAAATCGAATTCAAAACTGAAACTACAGTCTAAATAAAAATGTCCGTTTGTTAATAAAACGAACCCGTTTAGCATTTAGCCTTCCTATTTAATTAAAACTTCTTTAAAGACAATTTTAAATAAATAATTATCTTAATTAAAAAAACAGTTTCACGCATTTTAACGCAGTAAACCTTTGTAATGCTGCAAGCTGAATAAATAAAATATACGCCAACTTAAGAGACATTCAGCTGCACAGATTTATGAAAAATGATAATTTTTAATAATAGTATAAACACAAAATGCCGCAAACAAAAACACCTCAGCATATGTGTATAGTTGCATGCCCATTCACATCAGGATAAATTGTATGAATCACCCAATGCCACATACAATAATAGTTAATCATAATTTTGTAAATGAAACAATTAACATAATACGTAGGAACGAACTATGTGTTTATGTTGTCACAACGATGAGAAAGCCTGTGAAAGATTTCAGTAGTACATAAACAAGGTACAAAACAGAGGAACATGTTACAAAAAGAAATCCAAGGGAGAACAAGTTGAACTTGTTCAGTTGAATTCTTTAGGACAGATGATACTGTGTGATTTGTGGCTAATTGATGACATTGTGTTCAACTGTATTCTTAGATTGAGTTTACTTTCTGATAATTATTCAAATCTCTACACATTACTTTCTGATGTACAGAATATCAATTTGATCATAAATTCAATTATTCGTTTGACCTCTAGATGCGCAAAATGATGCCCTCGGCTGTAGTGGAGTAGATTGTATTAGGAACCGGTTGTGCCATCACTGAGAGGCTCGATGTTAACTAAAAGATTTGAGTCATGTTTGCTCTTAATTTCCTGTCGTTTGGTACAACGGCATGACATGATGTCTCCAGGAGTGATAGAATTGCGCAGTGATCTTCCTATTCAAATGAGGACTTTTCTCTTCACCAGCTGATGACGAGTAATGAAGCTAATAACAATCACATTTCATTAGCTAGATGGCCGCATTCGCATTTGCTGTACTGACCGATTCCACAATTACCGCTCGACTTTTTACTTAGCACACCGCCTTGTGGACACCTCCCTATAGTTTACAAAATACTGCCTGGATGTTTTCCTTGACTTAACTCAGGCCTTTCATCCGAAGTGTCCTATTCAACCGAAGACTTGTGGTGGAAGTTAAAGGAAGTATCATATACCATTTACATACCTTGTCTTAAAAACCTTCTCAACAAACCGATTGTTCCTAGTAACCCAAAACGCCCATATTTACGCCAATGTAAACATTTTCGTTTATTAATAGTTAATTAAGAAATCGTCATTTGTTATCTTGAATTTATCATCTGGAAAAATTGTGAAAAAGGAAAATTTGTAAGGATCAAGACGCTGGAGGGAGAAGCAGGTCAATATTCAGCAAGACGTCGTAAAAAGAGTGAATCGCTCCCTGGGTTTCAACCTTTACGCACAAACGTGTATCAGTTGTCTTCAGCCAGTCGCTCCTGGGGATTCAACCTGTAAGCACAAACGTATCAGCGGTCTCCAGTCCATATCATCCAGTTTAACATCGTCCGGCGAGTGGCTCCCAGACTACAATCTCAAGCTCCAAGATAAGCACAAACTTCTCGTTTGATCTCCTTGTCGTATGTTGTCAACTAGGCGAACGTCCTTAGTCATTTTTTTTCTCTACAGCGTCATTTTATGTATTAACTTATCTCTCTATATATAGCTATATTTCTTCTCGTTAACTTCGTTTGTTTTCTGGCCAGATTCTAGTTTCCGAATTTATAACATCAATTTTGAATTAATAAATTTAATTACCCAACGAATTATTATTTTTTTATGCATTAAATCCTTTAGGCAACAGCCGGCCACTATTCCTCGTAGCCCCAGACTTGGATGGTTCAATACTCACTCCCGCCGGCCGCTACGCAACAACCTCCGTCCACCAGGGAAGCACCTTGGAAAGTTAAGAAGTAAAAAACTTTCTGTTTCTTTACAGCTGATCTTCCTTGGCATTAAGACTCCTTAACCTACAAATTGGGCGACTCATGGCAATGCTTCACTCGCACTATGATATGCTTAAACCCTGGCTTCAACACTGGACAAGCACCTCATGAAGTTTAATAATCAAAAATCTAATGGTCAGTTGTATGAAAACGGCAAAACTTTCCCGCCTTCATTTATATGACACTCAGATCCTTCTGCGAATGCTGTACAATATCTTGCACTTAGCTTGTAAAAGAGAAATTGGAATCCACACACGACTAAAACGAAATGATCACAATAACAGATATAAAATGCTGAAGAGTTACTCTACCAACCACTGGAACTAATATTTTGTAAGAAAAACCGTAGTGTTATTATGGTTAACCATATCCAATAAAACAATTTACCTCAGATATTACAAATTTTTAATCTTTATAGTCTTTAATATTTAATATTTAGCAGCTCCCGCTCTCCCTCCCTGTTCACACACACACACACTCTCTTTCCCAAGCTCCCTCATCCCCCCCTCTCTCTCTCAAACACAAACACACACACACATACATCTGTTCCATCCCTCTTTATCTATCTTTATCCTTTATTTTGTGATTTTTATCATGCATAATTTTTGACCGAAGTGGCACAACAAGAAATTTTCTCGTCGAACACAAAACTTATCAGTATTATTTGTTTACTTTTTTAATCAATTATTCGGTTTATGATTCGGTAATAGAAAATTCAGTGCATGTTAGGCTTCGTTATAATTAACGTTATCTTATACTTAATTACAGTGAAATAATTTATTACACTTGGACAGACACGCGAGTACGTTATCATATCAATTTTCCACTTAATGATAATGACTGTGTAATTATTATTTATTTATAATCCGTACATACGAAAACATATATCCTTTAGAGATAAATTTATGTCAGCTTATGCAAAACTTTTGTATGATGTTGCATTTTGTTTGTTTGGTGCATCGTTGAACTGAACTTTCCCATTACCTCGGACCTACCGAAGCATTACGGTTTTGTATATCCCTGTTATATTAGTTTATATATGCAGTTCGAAATTTAATTTAAGTTGATTTTTATGTTTACACCTACTCGGTTATCCAATATAAATGTTATTGTTACACCTTTAAGATGTTTTTTGTTGATTTTATGAACACTGATTTATATAGCTAGCAGTTTGGCTTCAAAGAGGGCCATGGTAGCTCTTGGCCTCTTGGCCTCTTTATTTCCCATCTTTGAAGCAATTTCTGTACCAGAAAAGATCGCAAGGTTTTTTCTTTATTTTTCTAATATTTTTTTTTCAATCATTATTTTTTAAAAAGTGTGTAGAGATTAGTGACTGTTAATAGATAATTTCTTCCTTCCAATATTCAGGGCCTGGGATTTACAAATATAGTTTACAGATGAAGATGATCTCAATAAAAGATCGAAACGCCGGCACGATAAAGAAAATGTTTTTCTGACACATCACACCAGACCGCATCTCACGATATCTGAATAATTTAAAAAAAATTTCATAGTGTAGTAGTATTATGATAAAACAAAAATGGTTTTAATCAAGTCAAATAATTTAACTTAATTAATTAGGCTAATGTAATTTGTCAAAGACTTTGGTATTATAAGTTCCTTCAACACCGCCATCATTTGCAGTTATACAAAGCATTCCGCGTTAACCTTTTGGTCGAGAACTAATCCTAGACCTGCAACTTCTTTGGAATACCAAATTTCTTAACCTCGCAGGGTTAGTACTTTTTGAGTATTGAGTTACTTTTTCTTTGTGAATGGAGTAATTGTTGCCTTATAAGCTTTACGCAGGGAACACACCCGATTCTACCCGACGCAAATCCAAACACGGATTTCCGTAAGGTTGCATTACCCCCGTACACATCTATGCCATATACATGCTATGGTACGCTAACCTACCCTACGCTCTGCGTCCGCACTGTCCAGATATTCGTCGGGTAGCATCGAGTACAGTCTAAGACAAAAGAAACGGGCACTCACATTTTTATTCAAACTTCATGTATTAGTGTCTCTATATTAATTACAACATGCTTATTATATAAACTAGAAATTGATTAGGTTTCATTTTTAAAAAAGAAGTAAGTTTAATGGTTCGGTAGAAAATCATTCCAAAGACCGGTATACCATTTTTTGATATAATGAATTTAACTAACAATTTAATACACGGTTTTGCTCATAAAATTTAACAAACAATTTATTTCATGGTTTTGCTCGTAAAATTACACCATTTTCGTCTGGTAGCTTCAGAACAAGACACTAATATTTTTTGTAGTTTATTTCAAATTAAGTATATGTAATTTTGTAGTTTTATTAATTACAAACTTCCTATTTTATTGTCAACCAAATTAAACGAGATCAAAAGTTCATCAGTTATAAACATTATTTAATTGTGATGGTTAGGCAGAAAATTGATCAATACTCGGGAATAACTTTATTTAAAACAATAAAGTTTAACAAACAATATTAGATGCTTGTGCTCATAAAAATTTAACTAACAATTTATAAGTTTTGGTTAAAATAGTGCATTAAGAACAAAAGAGGCGTTGCGATTGTGATAGTGATTATTGTGATACACGCTGTGTGACTGTACGTGACGTTCGCTTGACTTCGCACATCCTATCAAAACTTGGCAAGGTGTCCGGTAGCTTCGGGTAGCGTCGGTGCCCGGTTTTATCCTGGCCCATATGCACAATTATTGCATAAATTCGGTCTGAAACTAAAGTACAATTTTCTTTTGGAATTTCTGACGATCCTTTATGGTAACTTTGCTAAGCGGCCTATACACACTCAATATTATTGCGCAATATTTAGGTTTGTGCAATATGATTGATCGTGTGCAGTCGAAATTGAAAGGTTGTGCAATATATTGTGCTAAATTCAAATCCTTGAAAATATATTGTGCAAACGGGAAAAGGTTGTGCCGTCTGTAGGATTATTATGCAATATATTGCACAAACATCAATATAGCCTGCATACGATACAATTTATTGCACAAATCAAAATATTGCGCAATAATATTGAGCAGCGTAGGGTCTCCGTCAAAATATTGTGCAACCCACAGTGTGCAATAATATTGAGCGTGTACGGACCCCTTAAAGGAGTCGTATGCTACTAGTGACAATAGGCTTGATGATGTACTCCTCTCTGTATGCTAAATGGTTGAATTGTTTACAGTTCAACATATATGATGATTTTATTTCTGTTACGGATTCTGAACTGAATAGTCTCCACTTACTCATACTAGTGGGACGACAAGGTGGATAGGACAGATAGAAGAAATCACTGTGCCCGGACTACTTCTACCCATAGGCCCACTCTTTGTTCTGGGCTCAGGCAAAGCCCGACCATTAACCCTGGTGCTTGGGGGCAATGCTGGAGATAACTTTCCCCTTTTACCTTCACTCTTTACTAATTTTCCTTTCTCTTCCTTATCTCTTCTGCTTTGGCAGAGGCTTCCAGGGTTACTCATCCGCCAGGTAACGGTTGCATCAGTAGGGGGATCGTATGAACTCCCGGGTGTTTGATCAGTCCCACCTTAAAAATAACACTGAACCACGGAAGTATAGTATCCAAGCGGCTCTACAAATTGAGGTTGGACTCATAGTGATCGTGGTTTGTAAACAAATACTTGAGCTTAAGTGTACCGACTAACCGGAGCCAGAGAGAGAATGATTTCTCTATCTCTCCGGCCGTGCAGGAAACCACAAAACTTCATTTTTCAAGGCTCATGTATGGACATGCACTTTTTAGGGCAATTCTGAACTTGGTTAGCATTGCACCACCTCGCTAGCCAAAGAATGTGACGAGTCCATTAATGTAAAATCTTCCTGGTGTTCTCTTTGAGAACACTGGGCATCTCAGAAGTCCGGACGTTAAAGATCCTCGTGGGTCTAAACACCGGATAGTAAAGATGGGCTAATTCTGTAGCAACGGTAAAGGTACTATTTTAGTGTAAGTTACGTGTAGGATGTCTACTGGCTTCCACAGGAGCCCCGCGTGCAACAAATCTTAAATATTTCCACATATTCTGCCCTTACATATTTATTTGTAAACAGTGACTTTTGGGAGTGCCAATAGACTCCTGAGATATAAATAAATTAGGGCTAAATCTATGGAGTAGCCACATTAATTTAACGGAAATTTTGACATTAATTGTTTTTAAATAAATTTTAAAGAATATTTTATCTTTTGTGCAAAAGCAAGTTGTAATATAGTATCTTGTTCCCTCTGCTAAAACGCTATCTCTAAATATCTTCTCTGGGTGCGACTTTAGCCAAGGGTATTAAATTCCCTCTCGGCTCTATGTCGTCTGACACCTTTGAATGAATTTGAAGTAAATTTCTACTGTTTCAATGCCCACAGAAATTGTATATATTTGACGAATGGGGCATTATAAATCTAGAAGGTGAAACGAGGAAATTTCCACCGCTGGGGAAATTTTTCAAAATTTTCGGAGAGGTTAAAATCATTTTCATACCAGGTGCTGCTGAAAATGTCGGTGAAATATTGATGGGGCATTAGTACGTCCTTCAAGGCTTTAAAGGACGCCAGATAAATTGGAACTTTAATAATTCAGGGACAACTCATCTTTGCCCGGTCCAAGAATATGCACCGTTTCAGAACTTAATTAAAAGCTAAAAAAAAGAAATGAAATTAATACTACTAATGAATCAATTATTTGCAAAGAATTTGGTGATTAATAATAATTAATGGCCACTCATTTTTTCCATTCAATTTCCAATAATAGATTTACAATGAAACTAAATAATTAATAATAAATACAACGCCCAATCTAGATATGAACTATTAAACTACCACAAAATGGTAAAATATTAGTTACGTAATAAAATTCGATTTGGGATGAGGGCAAAACTGATAATTTGAAACTAAATGCGATTTTATTCCATGTAATATAAAAAATGTGCGTGGTATTGAGTGACCAAAACCCACAAACATTCAGTTAATACAGGATGTAAATTTTCGATATTTAATGTTAATAATGTCAATTAATGTTAATATGGGCACTGTATGTTTATACGGTTTTCATCATTAATAATACATTCCTATGAACGATATGATACTTTGATGTAAAAATTCCTTTGACAGGGAAGGCAATCCGCGGTAAATTTTCCACGTCGAAAGTTCAAACGCCGAAATTTATGCCGCGCCACCGACAAAACAAGTAGCAGTAACTTTTTCATACGGCAACTATTCACACCGGTTGGGCTAATGTACCTCTCAGTGGTTAATGGAAGTCCATTTGGTTTTCCTCTCGATCCCTTCTGCAGGACGCACAATCGAATTTCCAATCGGGCGACTAATTTTCAACGAAATGACTTTAAAAGGGAAACGCAAAATTGAACATTGCCGCGTAAAGTGTATATTGGACAATAAAGGTTTCTTAGATGGCATAATTTATGTGTAAAATTTTAGGATATTAAAATTAACTTTTATGTTTTCCATTCATTAGTTTTTGTAGTCCCCTTGATCAATTAATATCTTTCAATTAATTAATTTTTTAGTTGAGATAAAAAAGTCAGTATGACGAACGGGATTCGAGCCCACCATTTTAAGCTAGAGACGCCGCTGCTCTACCATATCTAGCTGAAGATCGTGGGTTCTAATCCAGCTCGTGACACTGACGTTTTTAGCTCAACTAAAAACCTTAAATACTTTAAGCTGTAAGTTGAATTATTCAGTGCACATGGGTTAGGTGGCAAAATGTTTTGAAATCAGAAACTCTTGATTTTCCATATTGATTGGTTAAGAAAACCTTCAAGTTTGTTTATTTTCAATAACAGATTACAACGAAACGTGATAATAGATTAAAGAGAAGACAAAAAGTGTATTATAATCATTGTTTTTAATCCGCTGTACAATACTAAGCAATGTCCACAATGTGTAGAGATTAGTGACCGTTAACGGATAATTATTCAGATATCGTGAGATGCGGTCTGGTGTGATGTAGGTATCAGAAAAACATTTTCTTTATCGTGCCGACGTTTCGATCTTTTATTGAGCCCTGAAGATGATCTCAATAAAAGATCGAAACGTTGGCACGATAAAGAAAATGATTTTCTGATACCTACATCACACCAGACCGCATCTCACAATATCTGAATAAATGTCCACAATGTTAAACGGAAAGCAAACAGCACGAAAATATAGCAATTTCGAAAAAATTGGATATAATTCAAAAATATAGTTTGACTGACGAAAAAAATTAAACGTGGGCCAATGTTTATTACGAAAGACTAACACTTTTTGCCAGTTGCATTTCTATAATTTATTATTCAATAAAAATCTGTTTCAAACCTGTAAATCTCTTTTTGAAATAGTGTTATCTTTATTTTGAAAACACGTTAGTTAGAAGTTTGTTCTATGTATACGTAAAATTTATACAAAACTTATAACTTGAAAAGTATGATTTGATTATATTTTTAATAATTTTAAATTGTAATTTATTTTAATATTGAATATCCTACTTACGTTTGTTCATGGGAGGATTTTATATTGTAAAAATACTTTCTAGTCGTAATTTTATCGTTACAAAATGTTCCTGAGTTCATGCAAAAAATGCGACTAAAATATTAGACTTTAATAGAATTAGTTAATGAATCTTTAATTGAAGTTTCACCGGAGTCGGAGCGCATCAAAATTATAAATCTGAGAAAGGGAGAAAATTATCTTAAAAGTTGAAACTTCGTTTAAATGAAATAAGAAACTTGGAAATAATTTTTTTTTATTGTCCCGAGCTTTAATCGAAAATCTTTTTACAAAAATATACAAATTTAATTGTTCTCGTCGATTTGGTCAGTTTCGGCCTCAGCAGCTGCTCAGGTCAAGAGCGAAGTTTTATCATAATCATGGACGAAGCCGCACAGAGAAAACTCGTTCACAAGGCACGTATTGTTTTTGGGCTTAGCCGAGAGTTTTGAAACTTTGCTTTGAAAACATTTGGAAGGAACGGGCAGATCTAGAGACGTGGCTTAGAAAACAACTTCTCAAGTTAATATTGAGTCTATTTTAATAAACGCCTGTGCGTCGTTTGAATTGAAATGAACCACAGAATGTGTATTTTACATTCGTTCTTTATATTATTGTTATCAACGTTCGGTACTCTGTCCATTTGTTTAGTTTTACGAAGCATTTTGCATCAGTTGCCATCAGATGAACAATAACGTTTATCAGGAATACATGACCACCGCCCACTACAACAACCGTAGCGGGATGGGTGCTACCTGCCCTGACTGCCACGTTCCTCATGAGCTTGTGCCCAAGATGGTGAGTAAAAACTTTGTAGTAATGTAAAAACACCATTGGATATTAGAATTTACAAAAAAAAATGATGATAGTCATTGATGTATTCGGATGATTCAGTTCAAAAATTATTTACTCATAAAGTTGTTAGTAGATCGTTAGGTTTTGCCACTGATGGAAACTCAGGTTAAAAACAATAAAAACTGAGACAATTTTATTCATAAAACGACATCCTATACATAGGGAATTTATAAGAATGTGTGCCTCAAATGTTCCTTGTCGCAATAGTGTTCGATACCTTGGTTTACACCTCGTTAGTAAGCTTAACTTTGGTATCAACACTTGTTAAAAGGTTGATACAGGGAAGTGTGCTACCAAGACTCGGTTCCCTTTAATGTGTAGAGAATCTGGGATGAGCCCCCAAAAAATAAACTAATTATATAAACCACAGTTAGACCAATACTGTTTACGCTTGTAAGGTACGGGGCTACACGAACAACACCAATATAAAATGTCTACAAACAATTCAAACTAAATTTTTAACGTTAGTTACATCCTCTAAAAGATCTGTTCGTATAAGCTATGTGCTCGAAATTTTAAACGTCCTATATATAAGGGAAGATATCGAAAGGATAACTAGTTCATTTTATGAACGTAGCGCTGAGAGTACAAATATGGCAGTAAAGAATAACCTCAACAAAAATTGGAAGCACAGGAGGATCAAACACATTTTAGTTTGACTGCATTGTATTTATTCACTATGATAATATTTATATAATTATTTAATAAACTGTCAATTTTACATACTTGTTTTATATATGTAATGTAGCGTGCTTCGTTCTTCTTTTTTGTTGGGACCAACCCTGAATTCGAAAATCGAAATCAAGGTCCGAGAGGTGTTTAACGATCGGACCTGGCTACAATAATTTCTTATATTGGTCAGGCACCTTTAATATTTTATTCAAACCAAAATGAATATGACACCGAATGTTTGTTGAATTCGAAATTTTAATTATAATTTATTTCACACAACTTTACAATATATGTTATTAATTATTATTTTTAATGTAAAGAATCCTTTTAACATATAATATCTTTCCCGGACCCTGGGCTATAAGCTTATTTTAATTTTAAAATGAAATTTAAATCTTGTATTATAGTTTTATAAAGAAACGTAAGAAATTATTATTATTATTATTATAAAATTTTTGACCACCAAATAAAAAATAGAAATAAACTTTGAACACAACTTTTGAACATAAATATTATTTCTTCTGTTTTTCTTTATGAAAATATATCCCCTTTTAAAAACTAAATTACAATTATTATTTCTGTTTTGACGTCAAAGTAATAAAAATTAACTCACATGAATAGTGTGCACACCCAATTTTTCTTTTTTTTACCAAAATAGCTGTTTATCCACGGAAGCCAGAAAGGGAATTGAATTAGCACTTCAAAAAATATAGCCCTTCCTTGACCCTTACTCCTTGCACTATTAGAGTGTGTGGAGGGGATGGCGGTTCATTTCAATCTGAATGTTTTATATATATATATATATATATATATATATATATGTCCGACTATGTATTGTACAAGTCTATTCAATGATTATAATTTATAATAATTAGTAATTATTTATTACTTTGCTTATTTATTAACTTATTTATGAAATGACCTAATATTAAAGTAAATCTTTTGTTTGTCAAAATTATCTGTCGCACATATGCGGTCAATGACTTACGTTTTATAATTTATGATATATGTAATTATTTGTAACTTCCCTATTTACTAATGTTTCTGCAAGTGGTTTTTATTATAATTTTCACCACTGTTCTTATTTCTCTAGTCCAATTCAGCAACTATTGACAATATACTTAATCCCTCTGCCGCGAGGATGAATAATGTCCTAGACATTTCCCCTTGTAGTCACATTGTACAAAATGTATGTAAAAGTATATAATAAATTATCTCGAACTTCAATTTACTCATAAAGAAGACCTCTGTGATATCATCGAAGAAGGTCTAGAAATGTCAGCTGAATGGTGTAAAACAGTTGACAACAAAACTAGTTCCCTCCTTGGGATATTACTGGACTGAAGGAACAGATCAACAAAACCGAACTTACAAATCAAAATATACTCATTAGTGCTGTATAAGTGTACAGATAATAATCGTTTGATTCATACGAATTTTTACACTTATTCACTTTTTCCCATTCGCCGTCATTGTATCTCTTTCAAAATCTCATACACGACGTCCCTTTAATCTGCAGGATTGGAATCTGGACATAGTTTTTCAATTAACGGGATTTTAGTAATATGATATTTATTAAGCGTACAGTAGCCGTATCGACTCAATTCGTGGGCATATTTGTTTGAATATAGTTCATTTGATATTTGAAACGGATTTCAAGTATTTTCGATTTAATGAGATACAGTTGAATTCGCGCATTGGTAAGAAACAATCTAAGAATCTTCCAGCAAGTTCTGGGAGAAAAGAATAATAAAATGCAGAACGCATCTTAACCGGACCCTGCAGACTAAATTGCCGTTTGAAAAGATTGGTCCAACATGGCACTTGCAAATTCTGCAATCTATTACCCAACTGCGGCTACCTTGCTCGCATGAGGAGGTGTTTTGGCATAGACAACACAAACATAGCACAAATTCATAATGAAACCGTGCATACTAATCATATTTCTTGGTGAACTAAAACTCATCACTGTACGTGCAAAATAGACGATACAATAACTCTCAAAGAACAAAGTATATTACACACCCCAAATATTATATCTAACATCTTAGACAAAAACGCAATAATTTTCATCGTTCAGTAATAAAGTTTGTAGATTTTATAGCCAATGAGCTAGTGACGTGCGATACCAACGAGTAAAGCATCGAGTATTTTCTTTCGGTTCCTAGTACTTTTTTTTATCGAATATTGTCATTCGATACAAGTATTGTATCGAGTAATTTTTGTAGTCTCGGTAAAACTTCTCAAATAGATTTTTCATCGAGTATTCAACAAATATGGAATTGTTATTTTCCGTTGGAAAGTTACCTCCTATCAACCTGGGAGTCGACTATTTACTGTTAAGACCGCCTAATAGCGGCATGCTCCAACAAACTTAATCGAGATTTGGAATTGGTGGTTTGTAACTTTGCTGATAATTCTTTCCGGCGTCGCGCCTCGCGCTTTTAATTTCAGTAATTTTTTTATAAAGTGTTTCTGTCTTCATGTGTCTAAGAAATGTTCTCCGTCCTTCTCCTACGTATATACCGAAGGCGTGAGGTTATTATACTTATATTTAAAAACAAATCAGTTGTCAATTTTCTCAAAACTCTTTAAAGTTAAAATATCAATTTTATTCAGATATCGTGAGATGCGGTCAGATATCTCTTAAAGGTCACTAATCTCTACACAAATATCAATTTTATTGCAATGTGTTGCCAGCTTTTCCTTGTTCTTACCTGCGTACCAACTGTATGATAAAAATATCTAAAAATATAAAATCAACTCCAAATTTTTGTTTATTTTAATGCCCGAGCGTATTTCACCTACAAGTAGATTGTGATTAAGTCGATCTTTTAAGAATAAATCAAAAAGTACTCATACTAAGTATTCGTTGGTGTAGAATCAATTCTGTCGACACTTTAGAAGTATTGAATATTCTTTCCATACCAGTATTGAGTAGTCCACCAGTCACTAGATTGGGCTTAAAAGTTCTTGCAAAAATGATATGTTTTACATAGATTTTATTAAACTATTTGTATTTGTCAAACACTATTGAAAAATAAATTTATTGAATTTTTGTACTAACAATTCTGAATGATATACCTACAGGGAAAACATGAAATAACCTTTCGTTGAGATTTCGTTTGCACCCTTTTAAGCAATATTATTTGAAGTACTTTTATCTATGCAAAGGATAGAATAGGGCATTTCCTTTAAGTATCCATTCCGAAAAATTCCATTTATTTCGAACTTTTGAAGGAGAACAATTGCGTTCTGTGCGCGCTTCGTGCAAATGGTAAACAGTAGTAGTTCTATTGGCTGGATCAAGGAGAAAATGGGAAGAGGATTGCGAGCCCGCTTGTCATTCTAAGCCTCTTCAACCCTTGTCGCCGGTTAAAGTAATGCATTCTAAACACGGCATGTGGCGAATCACCTTCAGAAAATCCGTTTTCCCAGCCAGCCTGGTAACTCCCGTAAAAGTGTTTGTTATTTTTTTTTGTCTCCAATGCAAAATTACAGATTGGAAAATAAAACCATTCGGTGCAAATGGGGGCGATAAATAAATATAACTGAACCGTGAAGGAAAGCAATTCAATTTTGAATCTGTTAGGTTAAAATTAAAGTAATTTATGAGCTACAGCCATTGAATCAAAAGAAAAAGTTGGATATAAGTCCAAATAATAGTAATTTTATAAATATATCATTCTAGTTGGTGTGTATACATTTATTGAATTTTGTTTATTTATGTCCTCTCTCAAGTTTGTGTGATAATTAATTACGGTTTTTAGTTGAGATGAATGAGGTTGAGATGGGGAGTTAATGTCCGAGAGGATCGATGTCACGATAGCTCAGGTGGTGTATCTAGCCGAAGGTCGTGGGTTCGAATCCCTCTCGTGTCATTAACTTTTCTTCATCTCAACCGATAATTATTAATATATTAATTAGTCGAGCGGGCCACGAAAATAGTGAATTAATTTGAGTGATAATGGCAACTAAGATTGTTTTTTGATATTCTTAAATTCTCAACAAAACCTCAATCGTATAAGTTCACATTTTGAACGGAATTTACCTCTCAAAAATAAAAGTCTGGTTTACAACGCCATAGTTAAGCCGATATGGACTTACAGACCGGAAGTGTGCGGTTCAGCCAATCATTCCTTTCGTACAAGATTGCAATACAATACATTTCCGTTACCGTAAATTTCACAACAACCTCACACCTAACGTAAATCAACCTCGCATCCCGACGATATCCTTAAACTCTCTCCGCCGACTGAAGAGTGTGGTGAATTTTACCGCCAAGAGCTGGGGAGCAGGGTTGAGCTCGGGAGCCCAAAATTTTCCTCCTGTTAGAAAACAAGAATTTTATTTATAGAAAAGGTTTTTTTTCTACATCCGTTTATTAATCTTAAATAAAAGTCATCGGAGATAGGGGTGGCGAGCGAAGAAAAGGAGGCTTGCTTACCTGTCCTGAGGTGGTCCGGTGTCCTGGGTTGGTCCCGTCCGGGAAACGTTCTCCTTTCTTATTTTCTCTACCTATCCGCAGTGAGCCTTTTATTTCTTTCAGGATCGACAAAAAACAAATCACCTCTCTCCTGGTTTTTCCCAACTCCCGGTTGATGTGGACTCTCTCCGTCGGCAGAACTGACCTGGGGGCTAAGTGAAAGACGGGTAGAGACGAGGCCCGGGGTAGGGCCGTCTGTGGTGGTTCCTCTGGGCCTCCACAAGAGACAATCACCGCGAGACCTCCAAGGAAGTGATGGTGATGACAGTGAAAGTGATAATGACACACGTATCAATTAAATAAACAACATTATTTATGCAACGTAATATATTTATATAAAAAATCTTATAAAATTTTGTGGTGGGATAAGGACAGTTGTTTCAGGCCTTGTGAGAAGAAATAAAACTAGCCACAGCAATTAAATATAAACAAACACCTTTTTTTCTATTTTTTTGAAAAAATAAATATGAACAACACAGAATAAATTCCCTTTTTTAAAATGAAAATAAAATAATACACAATAAGTATCTTTTCTGTATTTAAAAATGAACAATACTGATTAAGACCTTTTATAAAAACTAAGAAAACAAAAAAAACATTGTGCCGGCAATAATAAAAAAATCCATTGACAAAAATGAACAAATGGAAATAAAATGTTCTCTGGACAAGTGATTACCCTGCAGCTCGTTGAAAGTCCAAGGCAAATAGCTGTCGAACTCGTATGAAGCCGGTTGTCCAGTCCGACGTCCAGAAAGGCTTCCTTCCGTAAAAAAGGCCGCTGGATCCTGAAAACATCCAATTGTCGTCCCCCTGGAAAAAGGCGAGAGCGCAAACCGCAAAAAAAGGGTAAGTCACCTCTCTGGCCGCCACGCGTTCCTCATCTGCCGGACCCGCCGCGCATCAAGGGAACTCTCGTGAACTTGCGCTCCAATTTGAAAGTTGTTGTATATTGTAACATTGGAGTAATACCAAGAGGTGTTTTCTCCACTCTTGGTTTTAATATATATATTACCTTGCTCACTGTTACTTGTTACCTACTGTAAGGTAGTTGCTGTGCACTACAAATTTAAAAAAAATTTTTACTAGACAAACTTTCATTCTGTTTAACCAACGAATAATTAAATTGCACGTTGGATTTATTTAAAGTTTAGATCATATATAAATGAGGACGGAATTTGTCAACTTTTTAAGCTATCCACCTTTTTATCCACATTTTAACAGACTATGGATTTTTTTTACATTCGTGGCACAATCGTTTAGAAACTTCTCTTCGCGCGGTTTCTTTTTTATCTACTAGCCGAGAGTCTGATGCCTTAACCACTCGGCTACCGCGGCCCCCCGTAGATTAGTATCATTGGTTCTATACTCATCTCAATTGACTCCCCCCGCCCCAATTATATGTACATTTGTTGATTATCCCCTCGCCTCATAAAGGTTCATCTTCTACAGATACCCTTCAAAACAATATTTCATAGCTGGAAGTGCAGTACAGTACGACAACCATTTTTCTTTTCTATGAAACTGGACTATTTCTGTGCAAGGCCCTAATATCGAACCCACTATAAAAAGATTGGAATTAAAACGACTATAAATTCTACTCTCCAGTCTACTTGACAGTTTGACAGGTTTCAAAAAGTAAATGACCAACAAAAGACTACGTAATACAGGAATACAGTCAATTACTACATACTAACTAAAACTATTTGGTTCAACTACACCATCCGATCCGTAGAAACCAGACCAACACACCAAACGACCCATGATACTCCAAAAATATTAAAACTTCTTGAATACACATAAAAACAACAAATTACCCAAATAAACAACCGAACCCAACTCTGAAACAGATATAGCAAAAGAATAAGTAAGCAGCTTTTCCCCTCATGTCTCCTATTTCTGCAGTAGCCCAATTTACATCTTCCACTTTTACAAATGTTCCATTGGAAGATTCAAAAGGACTTCGCCACGGGTCTTATTGTGTGTGAGGAGGGGTGGATATTTTAAAAGTCAAATGGTAAATATATCATTTTTAAATATCGTCATTTTCTTAATGTTGTGAATAAAAAAATGTTTGGTGTACATAATTCCTAAACTAAAATAAAACTGTATTCAATTATGTATTAAAATACAGGTTTTTTTGCAAAGGTTTATGCTGGATATGAAATGCGTATCTGGGTCTTTCTAGGTGAGATATTTTTACTATAATCATTTGTCATATATTTTTTATTATTTGATACAATTCATACACATTTAATTTTGAGAAAAACTTTGCGCGATCAGACCACATTATATTTGTCAAATTACATCACATCAATTTAACTATATTAAAAATTAAGATTTTTTTATTATTTGCATTTTTAAAGATCTATTGATTAGATAGTTTTACTCTCGTGTGTTTCACCTAACACACTTTCCACTACATATTAAAAATCCTTGGTTTTTCAGCGATTGTTGTACTTGGGAAAAACAACAATAAATTATGAGAACGGCTTTCGATCAATAATCGATCTCTTTCTTATCGTTAAAAGACTAGCGTTATATTTTCTTCGAAAACACTCCAGTGATTGAATACTAGGCTACATTTGAGCAAGGTTTGACAGCGTATCCAGTAAAAGAAATTTGACTGAGGTGATGAAATCGCTTGACTTCTTACATAACAGAATTCTAAATATGCGAATACAAACGCATTGATTTTCTTATGAACAAACAAATATTAGTACATTGGTTTGTGTGATGATTAGTGATCGTTAATCGGTAATTATTCGGAAATCGTGAGATGCGTACTGGTGTGATGTAGGTTTCAGAAAAACATTTTTTTTATCGTACCAACGTTTCGATCTTTATTGAGATCATCTTCAGAGCCTAGAATTTACAAACGTTGTTTAAATTTAACAAATACATTTAGGGTGTGAAAAAAAGTAATATTGCTGTTTATATAGGTGGGATTTTAAAGGAGTGGGAAAGGAAGTCGGTATAGAAACATCGGTCTTAAATTCGAATATCTGGATAAGAGAGTAAAGTATCTATGATTGCCAAAACCCCAAGCAAAATCCTACAGCACACTTGCAACCTACTTATTTTTGAACAATCATAATTTCCACTATAATAATCTAAAAATATTACACACAGACCAAAACAAAACCAAACCTAACTTTGAGAAATGGTTTAGACCACCAGAAATAAACACAACACAGCATCAATTACAAAACAGATACATGTAAACTCACTCGCAGCTACGCTAACATCATTAATCAAATTCAATATCGATAACATATATATATCATCACATCACACAAAGCGCATATTATAACATATAAAACACTCATCATATCCTACACATCAAATACCTTTACAACGTCTAACTTTTAAACAATTAAGCTTTCCTTTGCTTAACTATCCCCGTCAATATAATCCAGAAATGATAATCTGGGCGAATCATTGCCAACATTTTTCCCATCTTTTCTTACCCCTGCCACCATACCATACCAATCTTTTCTCGAAAAAGCCGACTTCTTATACAAAAATGTCTTTCTATATTGACTTCCTTCCTCACCCCATTTAAAATCCAATGTATATAATGGTACATCAATATTTATCTGGCAATCTCAACAAGACACGCAAGAATGGCACTTTGAGCCCTGAAGATGGTCTCAATAAAGATCTAAACGTTTGCACGATAAAGAATATGTTTTTCTGAAATCTACGTCACACCAGGCCGCATCTCACGATGAATAATTCTGTATTAATATTTTGAAATATTTATATTGGGCATTTATTCTTAATTAAATCTGAAAATCAATGAATACTTAAAGTGGCGGATAGATTAATTCACACATGTTTTCCCATCGTTGGTATTTATTATTTTGAAAATGAATTTGTTTTTACAAAATTCAACAATACCCGCATCTCCCGATTTCCGAATAATTGCAGAGGTGGTTAATGTGGTTGGTATAATCCTTTATTATTACAGGAATATATATTAGATTTATTTTATGTTATAAATATTTATATATAATATATATAGATATAGAGGTATAGAATTAGAGAAAAAGAAAAAACCCAAGTTTCTTCGTCTAATTTTTGAAGTCTACATCTTCTTCATCAAGATATCAAACAAATTTATATTGTTTTAAACTGGTAACAAGTATAAAATTTACAACCTTGTAAATTATGACGCTAACCATAATAGATTTATGAGGTTTTCTTAATATTGTAGAATGAAAGATATCTACTGCCCGTCAATTCCACATCCTTTTCCTATCACATAATCGATATATAAAATTTATTATATATTTTCATTACACATGAACTTTGAAAAATTATGGCTGTTGTTGAAAAATTAATATGTTGATTTTTTGTTTTTCTGCGATTTTATTTAACAATTATAAACAATTTTTTACACGGCGCTAAATTCTCTCAGTAACTACTCCTTTGTGCCAGTAATGATATTATTGCTTATTTCCAGCCACTTCTAGTCTCAAAGGGTCGTGGCGTTTCGTGTTGATGGACCCATGTCAGTGCTGCGAAGCCTACTTTCCAATTTATACTAAACGTTGTCGATAAAGTTGTCTCCAGTTGAATTTTCCGTTGTCGGTTAGAAAAAGCAATTTTATTCGTTGAAATGTATTGACATGACAAAAATACGGTTATCTTGAAAGTCCATTTGCTGCATTCTCAACGAACATCAATCATATATTTCAATATTTCAATGAATATTACAATCTAACCCTATTTTTCAAGTTAAGAATTTTTGAAATATATTCCCAAATCATACGGTCCTGATGTACATATAATGTCATATAAATAATAAATAGGGATGGAATAGCTTATTTAAATAATTTCGTTTAAATTGAAGTATTTCAAAATTACCCTTTGCACCTGAAATTTTTCAGTAGAAATTCAAAATTTCTGTCTCTCTTAAATAGAATATTTCCAGAATAGACTCGACGGTTCCCCCTTAATTTTGTAAAAAAAAAAAAAAAAAAAAGCTGCGAAATGAAAAATAAAAACATTGGTTGGTCAGGGCGGTTGATTCCGAACAGTACTCGACAATTTAACAGCTAAAATGAAGAAAGATTATCACACGACTCAGATAAAAAAACGTGTACCCCAGACAAACTACAATTAATTTTTATTTAGAGTTTACGAAAATGGTTACACTTTTTCTTAAATCAAAAACTCAAAGAACATAGTTACATAGAGAGATCTAATCGTAATAACTATTCTTGAACAAATTTTTATTGCTCTGGGAAATTTGTAGATTCGACATTTCCTGGCCAGATAAACATATGGCAAACTTCAAAGTTTATGCATTTCCACCAATTGTCAATATGTGTTCTGAAGTCAACTTATTTAATTTTATTTAATTACGCTTTTTAGCTAATGTCTTGATTGAAAACTTTAGTGTCACGAGTGGGATTCGAACTCAGAACTTTCTGCTAGATACCGGTATGAGATAATGTATAGAATGACATGAATATGATGAGTACATATTACTTGGGTCAATTGTTATTTTACGGTACACTTTTAATCGATTTAACGGTGAAAGAGAGATAACTATGAATATTTAGTTTATAAATTGAAATGCGTTTCGGACCGAAATGACCTAATTGTCCATACCCTGGAGATTAAGGTATAAACTCGGACCGCCCATAACGCTAGATTACCCCTAGACTCAAATTTTAGTGTTATTTTTGTTTTCATAATAATGATGAAAGGATAAACATGAAAGTTTGGTTTTTATGATTATAGTCATTAACCAATATGTCACATTTTAGTATCTCATAAAATTCGTGCATACCTCAACGCAGAGCCTATAAACGTGTTACGTAGAACAAGGTTAGTTGAATTTTGTAGGTTTATATGCTGAACGATCAGACCTATAAAAATATAACTTTGGTAGTAATTTTGGTATCTTTATTGCTTCAAATATACATCGAAATTTAAAAAAAAAATGTCCAACCTTCAAAATTGTGCGGCAATACACACTCTTACAATTAGCGTCGACCTGATGATGAGTTTTCAGATTTTAAAATAACAAATTGTTTGTGAACAATCTTTTGAAGAGATTAGAGAAGAAAGTGAAGCAAAGCGGTTTTTATCCGTCGATCGAGCGATTTAGGGAGGTGAGGATCAGTTTCACACTCAGGAAACTGATAGCCTTTGTAGATTTGTCAATACAAGTTTCGTGCCATTGACTTTTTTATCTCAACTAAAACATTAATTAAGTGAAAGAACTTTATTTTATATTATTAATTTACTACTTTCGTGGTCCGCTAGACCAATTAATATATGACAATTAATTTAGGTTTTTAGTTGAGATGAAAAAAAGTTAATGGCACGAGTTGGATTCGAACACACGACCTTCGGCTCGGCAGCGGCGTATCTAGATGAAGATCCTGTGTTCGAATCCAACTCTTGCCATTAACCTTTTTTTCATTTCAACAAAAAACCTTAATTAATTATCATTTATTTTATATCTTGAACTAATTGTACTTCTACTGAAACTAATTAAGGATTTAAATTAATAATTAATTGTAATACAGTTGAAAACAGACGATTTGTGTAGTCGTCGTAGATGTTTGATTAATATTTCACCAACTTGTTATGTTGTATTGTGTTATTCTTTCAGCATTTGTATAAATATTCTGCAAACATGATTTGAATACTGTTTAAAATTTCTAGTCTGCTCACATGCCAAGACGTACATAATTTGAGAGAACTAACTGTCTGGCAGAAAACAATAATAAACGTCTATCGACAATGGTTACAGCTTCACTACCCCAAAAATCAGAGAATAAATAAATAAAAACTAATAATACTAATAAATAGTAAATTAAGTACGAAAAATAACTAATAAATACTAAATAATACTTATTCAGATATCGTGAGATGCGCTCCGGTGTGATGAAGGTTTCAGAAAACATTTTCTTTATCGAGCCAACGTTTCGATATTTTATTTAGATCATCATCAGGGCTCAATGTGATTGTCTTCTGAGTAATTGTGCCATTCTTGAGTGTCGTGTTGTGAATGACCTGAGTGAGTTTTTCTGAAACCCACATCACACCAGACCGCATCTCACGATACCTGAATAATTAACGATTAACAGTCACTAATTTCTACACACTAAATAATAGTATTTGTCCTGGTTATATGAAAATTAATTTTTATTTTGTTTGTTGAAGTGTATCAGATTAAACATAATATACAAAAATATACAGTGAAATTGGGCAACGACTACCTCACTCAAGGTGATTTTTTTATTTCGGAATGTGCACTTCAGAAAAAAATTACGGTTATATTTATTATAGTTTCATTGATCTTTATGGTGAATGATTGATTGAGAGAAATCCGGTAGTCTTGTCCTATTGCCAATAATTCGAATACCAGCACAGTAAAAAAAAAAAAAATATTTTGAAAGGAGTATTGTAAAATGACCGAAGCGACTCCCAACGGGTACACGAACGTGAGGATGCCTTGTATAACGGGAATTAGTTTAATTTTTAATTTTACTTACAGTTGTAAAGTAGCTGTAATGAAATTTCATTTGTAGCCGAGAATCTAATAGATTACACGACATATGGAAAGTGGCATAAAGTAGGGAAAATTATAAAGGTGGGTTTAAGGTGGGAAGTTAGTGTCCGAGTCGAAATTGTATAGCAGCGGCGTATCTAGCCACATGGGTCAGCCCATCTAGGTCATGGGTTCGAAACCATCCATCATGGAGATTTCGCCGCGAAGCTCCATTCCTTCAACCTAAAGGCGAATCTATGCGATTGTGGAGAGCCGGAGACGGTGGGCCACGTGGCAGTGTGCTGACCTCGTTACACTGTAGCGCTTGTTCAATGGCTCTTTGAAAACAACGCACAAACAGCTAACATGGAGGTGCTTAAACAAGCGATAAGTACGCCAGCAGGGTTAAAGACGAGACAACATTGGAAGTGTATAATGAAGAGAAAAGGTTGGAAATCTAAATAGATACGAAGAACAAAGATGAAACGAATCATATTCCTCCTCCACTTACAAATCCCAAGCGAGCCGCCTCTGCGAGGCCCATCCCGGACGCAGTTCTACTGTGACGAAGAGCTCGTTAAGTGGAGTAGAGATGCGACCGTCTGAGAAATAGACTAAAGAAAGAAAAGAGAGAAAAGAACAAAGCATAGCTTCCGTCTATAAACGAAAAAGCTATTAGTAGCAAAGCCATGAAGCTGCAAGGAGCCAAATATGGCTTAGGAGCGGCACTGAAGGCACAGACGGGTTCGTAACCCGCTCGTTACACTCACTTTTCACCTCCACGAATATCTTATATAAAGATTAATTAATTGTTGTTATTGTTAAAATTTCTTTGAAGCATTGTGCTCAGTGTAATTGTACGGGGGTCATCGTTGAAATTTGCCATATGCAAAGAAAAAATCGGTTAGCTTAATACCATGCGTGGAAGGCTCGGCGTATACACAACAGTACAAAGCATAATGGGAAAAAAATCCACGCCGATATAAACCCGATTCCGGCCGCCCGTCCGCATTATTATCTTTTTTTCGAGGAGCTACATAAAAGGATACAAGTAAATATCCATTGAAAACCCGCTCGACAAAGAGGAAATAGTTACAGTTCCTTATCACAACTGTTATAATTGTTAATAATCGCAAATTCATATCGACACAAAAATACACGCATGTAAACAATTATATTGCCTTTCTATCCAACACTATTGTCCAATAATTCCCTAACGCGAGTGAAAACATCCATTTAACTTCAATTGATGAACACGGCATGGAAATTACACATTATCACAGTTCAACACGTAATAATTTACTTTACCTTCCACTTGATTACAACCATGTGGACTATGACATAAATAAAACAATAGTGAATGTATTACCAAAGAAGCATGGCTAACAAACATCCCTTTTTACCATCCTCAGTTTAAATATTTATCCTCATGAAGAGGGGATCGGACTAATCCTCTTGACCGGAGCCTAATCTAGTACAAATCTCTAAAGGGAAAGGCTCTTTTCTGTTTACGCAGATGACACATTCACAATCAATATGTTTACAGTGGGCATATGTACTTTTGGATTTACGTTGTGCCTCTTCTCGCGTTCCTGTTTCTCGAATAACCCAATATAATAAAACATGTATTTATCAAAATCAATGTTTTACGTTATTTTTAAACCGAGATCAAAGAATCCTCCTAAAATGCACAAAGGTCAGAATGTAGTTACAGTATTTACTGAAACCTCGTTTATGTTTAAAGTGTAATGAAATAATAATTGCATTTTCCTTTTGTGGATTCTGTTTCATTGTAATAGAACACGATGCAAAAACCTAGAGAAAAACAATATAAAATGTTTTCTAAAAAACATACATTCTCGTTACCACTGCTAATATTAAAACTAATAGGTGTTCTTATTTTGCAAATCCAGTCTGAATTTTTTTGAACAATATTTATGTAAAATAAATTAATATTTGCAATAATAGTTCAAGATTTTGATATTCGTGTAAAATTCCATTATTAAGAAATCATTTACGTTATATATTAATGAAATCGGAAGAATAAATAGCAAATTATTTAATGCCCCTTTAGCCCATGATCATTTTGGTAAGCCTATGCTCTCTATTGTTGTCAAATAAGTATATTACTACCCCCCCCCTGATAAGTTTATAAGTGGTTATAGAAAACTTTGACATAGATTTCAATTAATTAAACTTTATTGTCGAAATAAAAAAGCCAATGTCACGACCATTGGCTAGATACGCCGCTACTGTATCACTTGAGCTATCGTGACGTCAAGTTGAAGGTCGTGGGTTCGAATCCCGTTCGTGAGACAGACTTTTTTGTTAACTAAAGAACTTAATTAATTGGAGGATATTAAGTGGTCATGCAGACCGCGAAAATTAGTGAATTCTGAAATAGATTACACCTTTTGTTAAACAGTTCAACATAAAACTTAAATTAATTAAGGTTTTTAGTTGAGGCAAAAATGTCAGTGTCACGAGCTGGATTAGAACCCACGATCTTCAGCTAGATATGGTAGAGCAGCGGCGTCTCTAGCTTAAAATGGTGGGCTCGAATCCCGTTCGTCATACTGACTTTTTTATCTCAACTAAAAAATTAATTAATTGAAAGATATTAATTGATCAAGGGGACTACAAGCTGGGCTGGATACGGTAGAGCAGCGGCGTATCTGGCTGAATATGGTGAATTCAAATCCGCCATTTGGCACTGACCTTTTTATCTCAACTAAAAACCTTCATTTATTGTCATGTCTTAATTGGTCAGGCGGACCAGGAAAGTAGGGAATTAGTGATATAAAATAAAGTTTAATTAAAGTTTTTAGTTGAGATAAAAAAGGCAGTGTCACGAGCGGGATTCGAACCCACGACCTTCGCCTAGATACGCAGCTACTCTTCAACTTGAGTTATCGCGACTTCGAAACCACTAACTTCCCATCTCAACCCCACCGTTTGAATTTTCCCTCCTTTTTGCCAAAAAATTGAAAAATGGTAAAAAGGAGGGAAAATTCAAAAAGTGGGGCTCCAACTTTGTCAGAGTGGATGGAGGTCACGGTAACTCAAGTGGTAGAGCAGCCCAAGATCGTGAGTTCGAAACACGTTCGAGAGGCTAACTTTTTTTTTTACTAAAAGCCTTAATTAATTGAAAGATATTAATTGGTCAAGCAGACCACGAAAATTAGTGAATTCTGAAATAGGTTACACTTTTTTGTGAATATTAGAAAGTTCAGTTATGTAAAAATGGTCCTACATAGTTTTTTCAGTCTCTAAACGCAGGTTACCTTTTACGTACAATGTGACTTTTAAATGATTTATGTATGGCCTAGATAGTAGATTGCCTAGATTTCCGCTATGCAAGGAACTTCACTCTTCAAAGGACTTTTTTAAGTTAAACAGTTAATCTTTTTTCTGGCATAAATTATTCCATTAACAAACTGAAGTCATTGATTAGTAAAGAAAACAACGAACAGTGAAAATGTAATCAGCCATAACACAAGAAATAAGGCTAATAATTAAAAAAAAAACCATAGTACCAGGGAATGCCATTCTTAAGCAATTTAAACCTCGATGTACATACCCCTGTGGAGAATTCAATTACCAGAATACCAGAATTAACAGAAATCTCACGGAAAGACTATTAGCATAGCTCGGACAGGATAGATAAATTTTTAGCTTCATCCCTACGTCTCAATTAGGAAAGAAGAAAAACTACACACAATTTGCCTTGACCGTAGTTTCTATCAATACATATTTAAAGTTCCTGGCATGATATATAACTACTATTTAAAAAAAAATAACAAGGTTTAATGATTTTAGGTTTAAATTTGATCTGTAGGTAATATTGATTAAATGAACAACAGTTCATTTAAAGCACTTTCGAGTTTTTTAACGTAGTTTTTATTAATATTTATTTGAAACTGGGATAATGCAGGCACTAAATTTTATTTTCAAACTGATGTTCAACCACATTTCAGTTAAATGCGAGGTTTGTACAGCTCTGAGCATACACGTCGTCGCAATAAACATGGAAGAATAAACAATATTTTGCCCTGTGTTAATCGCTGATCAAACTGGACCGGATAAGCTCTGTGTTTGTCTCAAATACGTCCAGCATTGCGCCATTTCCCATTGTCAAACTCATCCTGGCTACTATGTGTACGCGTAGCTTTTAATCATTGATATAAAAAATATTTAATTTAGAAGTACAAAATCCGTTGTACATCAGGTATCAATGTTTAAATTTCCGTCAGGTAAGACTAGAACTAGGTTGGTCCACTACTACTTGAAAGTTTCAATAGTTAAATTTTAGCTAGGATTAATTACTTCTGATCAATATATAAGCTGATGTACTTACGTATTGATCAAAAGTACTTAAGCCTAGCTAAAATTTAACTATTGAAACTTTAGCTTTGGCTTAAACAAGTAATCCTTCTTCTGAAGTCTGAAGTTCACATATTTTGTTTTAAACTTGATTTTGTCAATAACGAACATCCAAATATTCAATCAGATATTGATAGTTTTCTGCTGACGACGATACAATTGAAAGTTATATATGTCGCAATAATTTGGAACAAGAACCAATAATCCGCCCTTGAGAATTCCTTAAGCAAAGATATTTTTACGAGGGTTAGCAGCAGCAAAGGTTCTTGATCAACAAGTATCTCATGTTTTGAACATTTTTTACAAAATACACCAACATTTAAACTTGACTAATAAGGGAGTCTCAGACAAAATGCCTTTTTTTTTTGAACAGGAAAGATGATGAAAACGTTAAAGATGATGATGGGTATGTCTGGTGGGACATTGAAACTTTTTAGTTTATAATCGAGTTGCTCCTTCAGTTAGTGGTCCACGTAATATTTCTTCTCGTATATCTCAAGGAACAATAGCAATGCCAATTCTGTTTCTTATTTATGAATATTTTTTACGAGGGTTTGCAACAGCAGAGGTTATATCAACCCTCCTGGTGCCGGTGTTTTCGAAAAAAATTGATTATATGATGGTTTCGAATGCAGGGCCGCTGGATTCGAACCGGGGACATTTACCTCACAGTGATGAGCGCCGTGTCTCTAAACCGTTGCGGCTACCGACGCCCCCTAAGATTCGCCTATTCTCGCCGCTTCTATTATTATTTGTTCTATTGTTTAATGTCATGTTTGTCTGGAATAGTAATTTATGCTAGCTTATAAAATATTAGTTAATTATATTACCTTATTGCAATCTTTCGAATATCAGGGTTTATAAATACATCATCGGACAAACAGTTAATACCAGTTTGACCTTCCCTTGAATCTTATTTAATTGGCCACTGCTTAAGTTTGAGCTGCGTTAATCCAATAATTGAAAAATAAAAGCGGGATGCCATAAAATAGCGTCTTGGACATATACCATTCATTCTGCTGACATTCCTATACATCACTCATCAATATACCATCATTGTCACTATACTTACACCGCAGATCCTATCAAAGCGACCTACAACGTCCAAGCTCAGCTTATATTGATTGAAGTTTAATGCAAAACAATAGTATCACTAATGAAGAAAAATGTATACAATGTACGTTTACATTGTAAAATATTAGTGATCTCCTTTGCACATCTACAAGTAGCTGGTAGCTTCCTACTGTACTAGTGCTTACGACTACATAATGAACTGATCTAAAATCTTCGCACAACAGACGGATGAGACAACAATTACCAATTAAATGAAGACTTGGATAACTACGAAGACTTTAAGAATTTAAATAAGTTTTTACAGTTGCAATCCAATTGATCCGATGCAATGCATTTCTGCGACGACACAGAACATACGGAGTCGATGATCCAATAGGTCTAATCCTTTTAATTAAAAGTCCTCAGACAAATTGTCGAAGCTCGTTCCTAAGACACCAATTTCGCAAATCACATCCCAACATTAATTTCTTCGAAGACCTGATCCGATCCCGCTTATAGAAGTTCCATACTAAGCTTTAGATCCATACTTACCCTATTACTTAAGCCTTATTATCACTTTCTCATTCTAACCACCGGCAGGAAGTTTTCAGTATATAGATATTAAAAAAGCTAATAAGAATCTATATTAGCGGGCTTCAAATAATTAATTTACTGTAAGTACTATTAGTTCAAGATATAAAATAAATGACAATTAATGATGGTTTTTAGTTCAGATGAAAAAAGTTAATGGCACGAGAGGGGTTAGCTAAGGTAGAGCAGCGGCGTATGAAGCCGAAGATCGTGGGTTCGAATCCCTCTCGTGTCATTAACCTTTTTTCATCTCAACTTACCTTCATTAATTATCATTTATAAATTGGTCAAGCAGACCACGAAAGTAGTGAATTGATGATATAAAATAAAGTTCTTTCACATAATTAAATTTTTTAGTTGAGGTAAAAAAGTCAGATTCACGAACGGGATTCGAACCCACGATCTTCGGCTAGATACGCAGCTACTCTTTCACTTGAGTTGTCGCGGCTTCGAAACCGCTAACTTCCCATCTCAACACCCACCTTTTGAATTTTCCCTCTTTTTTGCCGTTTTTCAATTGTCGTGTAATCTATTTGATTCTCGGCGCCAAATGAACTGGCGACGGAGGGCTGTAGTGAAGTTCTTCATTTTAAAACTATATTAAATATTAAGTTCATTAGTTTTCGTGGTCCGCTTGAATAATTGGTAACTTTCAATTAATTAAGTTTTTTAATTGAGATAAATTCGAGGTCAAGATATTTCAAGTGGAAGAGCAGCGGCATATTTAGCCGAAGGTCTAGGAGTTCGAATCTCTCTCCTGACAGTGAGTTTTATCTAAACTAAAAACCTTAATTAATTAGTGAATAGTAGGTATCAGAAAACCATTTTTTTTATCATGCTTTATAGTGTGGCGGCACTCTTAACACGACACGCTAGAATGGCACAATTACACATAAGACAAACACTTTGAGCCCTGTAGATGATCTCAATAAAAGATGGAAACGTTGGCACGATAAAGAAAAGAAAATACCTCGCACCAGACAGCATCTCACGATATCTGATTAATTGTGAATAAAAACAGTTTCTTTCAAAATAGTGAAGGAATTCGTTTTCAAAATGTGACAGGTTTTAAACGGATAGAATATGTAGAATAAATCTAATGATTTTTGTAATATTTTTTTTTTACTTTTTTAAATTCATTTCATATTTTAATTAAATTTTTAAATTCTATATTTTGAATATTCAAATTCATTTAAAAAGTTAATGAAATGATGATAAATAGAAAATATTTTTAATTCGTCAGTGTTTAATATTAATTCATTCTAGTAAATTTTAGTTCACTTTCTAATTTATACATTTTTAATATTCAAATTCACGAAATAAAGTGAGTAAAACGATGATACATAGAAAATACAAGCCGAATTGTTGAAAAATGATTAAACGATGTAGTTAGACCTTTGTATTTGTGTGGTTTGATCAATTTTTCATATGGAATTGAACAATAATTTAACTTAATTGCAATAAATATTGGTACGTGCGCTTGCGCCACCTCCTTCACCGCTTCTCGGGGGTGTCCGAGGGGGTGAAAAGCCTGGCTTTACCGAGGGTGATTTTCAGTAGTGATGTTGATCAGATGGCGGCCGTATCCTTCATCCTGTCGTTGGCGCTGCTCATGAGTCGCGTAGTCTCAGAAAACACGGCGCCTCACCTGGAACACAACGGTGAGTCTACAAAAATATATTTAAACAATCCCCTCGAGTCCGATGAAACGTCAGATCCGTATTTTTACCGATTCTTCAGCTGATTATTTTCCTGAGTGTAAACACAGTTGACAGAGAATTTGTTTAAGCGTGTGCTTTTATCTGACCCGCCAGGCCACTGTTACTTTATTCGGTGACAATATTTGTCTTTACCATCAGCTCTTGCTACTCCCATTGCAGGAAACTTATATGTCAAGTTATTCACATTTTTTTATTTCAACTTTGATAATATTTAACGAAAAACAACAGAAAAATTTATGAAAATTAAATATATATTCATATTTGCTAACATTACTCTTGTAATTTCGTTCAATTATCTCATAATATTTATATTATTTTGTGACAACGCAACCTGCAAAATGCTAAATTTTCATGTTTCAAGACAGATAATCTTTATTGTATTTCTTTTCTTTCTTTTCGTTTCTTCTTTGCTGTGTATAATTTGTAATATGTACGCATTTTTTAAGGCACTTTATCAAATATGATATTTCGGGACACTTTTTTTACTTTGTGTTTCACAATTTTAGTTTTCGTACTATTATCAGGCCAATTATTCTTGAATGATTTTAATATAACTACGTATATACAACGTTTTTCGTTTCATTATCATTATCGTTTTTCAAATTTCATTATTCGGATGTTTGAAACGTTGTTTAAAATATTGAAAAAGTATTTTATAATGTGTAGTTTATAAATGTTCATTAAAAAACCGGAGGGTTGAAAGTTAATCCACCCTTTGTTAAATCCACTTGTTTCCAGGCGGAAATGTTTGTTGAACACGTTTTCGAAATTTTGGACGATTCGTCAAATTAATTCCCCTACCTTGCTGCGTTATAAAATTGCCAATTTTATTTGTTGAAAAAATTCTGATACTGCCTTCTAAGCTTCACATTTTATTTTTGGTAACACCACCTTCCGACGGAAAATTTCGTTGCACACAGCTAATATGTATATCATGTTACAAAATCAAAAATATTTCTGATGATACATGCCACGTTTTTCATTGTGGTTTTTCTTATTTCTCTTCATAAATTTTCCTTTTTTTAAACGATCTAAAATAACATCAACAATATATATAATAAATTTATGCAATACGTCTGTATCTTGTGTTGAAAAATAGAATAAAGACATTTGAAATAATAAATTATTTTTATTAATAGAATGCTTAATCCCCGTCATCAGATACTAATTTTTTTTTAACAATTTGCTATACTAACTAACATAAACCTCAATTTGCAATATCAAACAGATCATTTTCATGAAATTCTTCACATTTCGTAAATATTCATATCTATTAAGCTTATGCATTTAAAAAGTTTCAAAGTTCTGATTGTAAAGTTTTCAAAAACTTGACTAATGAACTGAGTTATTTATTTTATTGCAATTTTTTTATATATCAGATTGTTCGGTACAAAATTATACTATATTTAAAGCTGATTTCAATTATATCGAAATAATATATATCCATATGTAAGGAAAACTATTATAGGATTTTTTTTATGTTGATACTCTTTTGTGCTTTATTTTATTTATTCGCTCTGAAATTGGATTTTTAACACGATAACATTGAGTGAAACATTGATAGAGAAAAGTAATAAAAAATATGTTCAAAATTGATTTGACTTTTTTGACTTATGAAACCGTCCAATTTTGAAATCATAAAGTGAAATAGATGAACTTGTTAAAGTGTATACTTGACGTTTTATAAAAATATTGTTGTGAAATGAACTATCTCTGTACAATTATCGTTGTTGTAATAGTTAAAAAATTTTATAGTGACTATAAAATCAATTAGTTGAACTTTTTAAAGTGTGTGTTTATTTTTATCAATTTTGTTATATTTATTTTCATATGCACTATTTTCTTTAAATACAATCACTCTAAAAAAATTTCAAAAATGAGGCGAAATAATCTGATTTGTCTCTTTGGACTTATGAAACAGCCCAATTTTAAAATTAACAATACGATTATTTTAAACCTTTCCGAAAATCATTGAAATTATTTTTACAGAGAAAATTATGTAGAAAAATGTAAAGAATTTGTTTTTGCTTGATAAAAGACCCAGTCGTTTTTAACTTGTAGAAATTGGTGTGCGACAACATTTAGAAATAATTAGACAGTGTTACTTCAGATTGTAAACAAAAATTTTCACACGTGCTCTCAATGTAGATCAAGTAATTTGGTGTAGCTCTTGGTTAAAATAAATACCAAAGAAAAACGTAATAATATTTAATTTCATCTAAAAAAAAAAAAACTATTTATCAAAATTGTACAATTTTTTACAGTTTGATCGTAAATTTGATTCTAGGAAGCCGATTGATCTATATATCGGCAATACCGTGTTGTACAGGTTCAATTTAATTTCGTCCTAAGTAGATTTATCCGGATGATTAGATGAGCCAAAGCGCGTCGAGTTGTGACAGTAATCAATAATGATAAAATTCCATTTCTAAGTTCAACCGGGTTTCGCGTTAACACTCAGTAATTCAATCTATAATTAACTATACATTCTAAACTAGTAAATTTTAACAATATTGCTTATTATGGATAATTATAATTGGAAGGGGTCATTCGAAATTTATATTTTGCATTTTTTAACAATTCTTAATAATTTCATTTCGAAAAAAAATTGTATAATTAATTGTGTTTAATATATTTGCTACTATAAGATTTTAGTAATTATTCAATGCACTAACAAAAGCAACCGTTTCATGTTTTAAAAAGTGTATATAAATAGCATTTCATGGCAATCATTTAAAGATATTTAAATATCCGTGAGAATATTTAATATTTTATTTGCAAACCAGATGAAGGGATTAAAATCTAAAACGTTTTCATGAATTTAATAAACCTTGATGAATGATTAAGAACTTTATATGCATGGCTTGTGTTAGGCCCACCTAGAGAAAAAGGTCAGCGAGCTTTCAATAATCAAAGCCGGTAAAGTTATCACTCCGTCGTTTTACGGCAGATTAAACACACAACACGACGATTAACAATAATATTCAAATTTTAAACAATGAAATCTTTCTACATATAGCATCATTCAATCGAGGCTTTTCCTTTATTATTTATTTTTGCAAACGTATTCGCAGTATTGGATTGGAAAGTTGAAAACAAATTAAGCCCCCTTTTGTATTACGGCCGTGACGGTATTGTGTAAATATATAAATATTCCATTTCAGCGAACACCTTCAGATGGAGAGATCAGTCAAATGGTCATACCTCCCTCGTATAACTTGTGTCACATAAAAATTTCATTTACGTTTATGTATTACATTTATACCAAAGACATTATATCAACGCCGTTTATAAAATTTGTTTCTAATTATCATAATCGTGTCTAATCATGATATTGACTACGTGATCAACTTGAGTGAATTCGCAAAATTACCAAGTTTTTAAAATCAGGGGATTGTAATTTGATGAGTTGAGCGCCAGAGTGAACCAAGCCACATTTCACCCTCAAAAATAAAAATTTTAAATATAATTATAACTATGCAAAAACTATAAATAAAATATTCGTCCGAGTTTTGTAAAGATTGGTAAAACATTAATATTGAATGTGTAGAGATTAGTGACCGTTAATCGATAAATATTGAGATATATAGGTTTCAGAAATGGCACAAGTTCACAAACGACAAACGAGTAGAAATATTTTGACAGAATATAAAATATATTTTGCATTGTATAAATTCACTTTTCCACATCCTAAATGTATTTGTTAAATGTAAAGAATGTTTTGTAAATCCCATGCCCTGAAGATGATCTCAATAAAAGATCGAAACGTCGGCCAGATAAAGAAAATGTTTCTCTGAAACCTAAAGCATACCAGACCGCATCTCACGATTTCTGAATAATTATCGATTTCCGGTCACTAACCACCACACACATGTATAATAACATTGAAATAAAAAGGTCAAAAAACCACCTTAAAAAGGGTTTACTTAATTTATTATTTCTTTATTTCTCGACTGGTAAATGGACTTTGGCAACAGCGATGTAGCATATTTCTAATATTTTTCGTCCAGGTATCAGGTATTGGTTTGATGAAAATCTATATTTTACTTCAATGTAGGCTGAAGTTTTTTGTATTGTATGTTCGATAAATTGGCAATATACTTTATTATCACTGCCTATTTCAGGTTTAGTTTAGGTACAAATTTGAAACTACACCAAAAAATAGTAAAGCCTTTGTTTTTATAACAAAGACGTTGCGTCAGGAGAAATTCACCCGGTTCATCTTAAAAGCGTGTATAACGACTTATTCAGAAATCGTGAGATGCGGTCTGGTGTGAAACATTTTCTTTATCGTGCCGACGTTTCCATCTTCAAAGCCTAGGAGTTTGAAAATCCCACGCCCTGAAGTTGATCTGAATAAAGGTCGAAACTTTGCCACTATAAATATAACTAATTATTGAGATACTGTGAGATTTGGTCTGGTGTGATGTATGTTTCAGGAAAAACATTTTCTTTTCGTGCCAACCTTAATCCGGGCTGAGAAAATGGTGACCATCTCGTATTTCACTTAATTTATCTCGGAGCACGAATAGGAATTTGAAAGACGCACTTGTTCGAAATAACTTACTAAGCAAATCTAATCTTTAAGGAACGGGAAGTGAATCGGTATAAGAATGGTTAAATGCATTACATTGTGTTCCTCAAAAGATTTATACGATTTTTATCGATTCTACCAAAAGGACAGATTCTTCCATTAAACATGAACTTTACTAATCTTATCTTGATGTGCACTTAACAAATACAAGCGTAGAAAGTAAAAAATCTTGTTATATATTTTTCATATAAAATTGAAATATTTGCTCAATCTACAATGATTTAGTCTGAATAATCATAAAATGTAGGTAGATAAGTTGATTATATTTCACCTTAATACTTTCAACTTGTTATAATAATTATCATAGTATAACAATGTACAAAAGAGGAGACTTTTTTATTATTACATTTAGAGAGGGGGAATGTACTACTTTTCAGAACAAATAATTTAATATTACATTGCTTTTGTAAACAAATTAGTACAAATAATTTTTTTTTGGCATTAGCCGTTTTTATGATCAATGGATCTGCAGCACGGGTGAGATGTTGATGGACTGCAATCTGGAAAAATTGATATTTAGCGGATTCTAGAGAAAGTTAGAGTTTCGGAGAGTGAGTGAGCTGTTCGCACAAATATATTACAATTAATTAAGGTTTTTACGTCATGATAGCTCGAGTTTTTGAGCAGCGGCGTATCAAGCCAAAGATCGTGGGTTCGAATCCCGCTCGTGCCATTGGCTTTTTATCTCATCTAAACGCCTTAATTAATTTTAATATATTAATTGGTCGAGCGGAACGAAATTAGTGACAAGATTTATTATTTTGTCGTTTTCTGCAAAAGAAGTTCTTGGAAAAAATCTATAAAAGTATATATACAGGTTATCTTTTTTTATATGGCTGATTTTGCTCTTTCTTAAACCAATGACGCTATGGTAAAAAAACATGTTTAACATTTTTTATTCTGCGTTCAAAATTTTTGCCTTTTTTGGGGGGGAAAATTATACTCTGTATATATAAGCTCCGTAGCTATTAGTAAAAAGAATTAAAAAGGATCGACACATTTGGGAAGAAGGTCGTGTTGGTGTGGATTTCCGGTCACATAGGGATAGCGGGAACGTAGAAGAACACAGGCCGGCCAAAGAATCAGCCATGGGAACTCACGATGCTTCCCAACCTCGCTCAGCGGATCTCATGTTACCAATTTCAAATACGCAAAAACAATAATGGACAAACCGCTGGGCGCAGAATAGAATTAACCCTGCCAAACAGTGCCAGGTTAAGAAAGAGGTCGGCCCCTAGTTTACGGAAAATTGGTCAAGAAGGGAAAAGGTAATACTGACAAGACTACCCATAGGTCATACATGAATTACGCATAGGCACCTTCTAGCAATAAAGCGACCGCGTAGGTTCCCATTATGCAAGAATAGAGTAACAGTCGAGCGCTTTTTCAATTGTAGAAGGCTCGATGTTTATAGGCAATATCCAAAATATCATCGGATCTGTGCGCAGTCTTGGGGCACTGCAACAGGCACAAATCGCTGTACCGGTACCTCAGGGCTATAGGGATTTTCAAATGTATATAGTAATTTTTTTTAATTGGCCAAGCTGATTTTGCTCTTAAACAAATGTCGCTATGGATAAAAAAGCGTGTTTAAGATTTCTTAGTCTCTGTTCAAATTTGTACCCTTTTTGAGATAATGAATACCATTTATGTTTTTATACATTTATGTCAATCGGGTTATGTATTATAAATAATCGTATATAAATCGTATTCATTGCCTTCCAATAAAAATTTATCTGCTTATATTATGGAATAAGTTACAGCGTAGTTGAGAGGAAGTGAACAGAAATATAATCAACTTGTCAGACTACACTTTTTACTCATATCCGAGTAACTCTCTCTTGAGTGAATAATGATTTCAATTGTAGAGGGAAGATAGATTGGCAGAATGTTTTTGATCTTTCTATTACGCTGGGATTAGTTAAAGGCACATCAAATTGAGAGTAGTAAAGTTCATGTATAATGGAAGCCCGTTTGGGAGAATCGATAAAAATCGTATAAATCATTGAAGAACACAGTGTAATAAATTAATCTATTCTTAGAACAATTCCATTTCCCTTCCTTAAAGATTTAGATTTCTTTAATAAGTAAGTTTGCTCAGGTGCGTATATCACCTTCCTAATAATCCCAATGTTAAATTATGTGAAATACGAGATGGTAAGCATTATTACTAGGATAAATGGTAATTTAAAAACAAAGTTGTATGTGGAAAGTTTTGTTTGAAATGTTTCGGTTCATTATCTAATTATTCAGTTTGTTTACGAAATCTAAGTGAAAATTTTGAATTATTACTAAGCATCTTAGAACCGCCGTAATACTTGCGGTTTAATCCCTTTAATATTAAGATTTTATCTATCTTCAAATAGATAAATAATTCTATCTTTAGAAAATATGAATAAAAACATTTTTTCTACTGTTGCACACCCATCGAATTTTCTGAAACTAAAACCACTCATTTATTACACAGGGCTGAGTTTGTTTAAATTCGTTTTTACAATAAAGTACAAATGTTTTGTTTAATATAGAGAAAAGTTAGTTATGACGATTTATAAATGGGGATTTTAGAAGTTGTCCGAGGAGGAGATTTTTCTCCCTAGTCGAAACAACTTTTAGTAAAGCCGACGTCGAACAGCTTAAAGCTTTGATCGAGAATAATCCCGGTTGTACCACACAAGGAAAGTTGGGGGTAATACTTTCAACATATGCAATTTACATAGGGTTAGGCTAACATAGATGCTATAGAAAACCGTTTGTTTATGCATAAATTAAATATAAATTTACAAAGAAACCGAACGAAAAAGAAAAAAAAACAGATTGTAAGTCTGTCCACTACATGAAATTATGTACCATGAATAGCCATTAAGTGTTTTCCAATAATTTATCAATGTGCATCGCTTGTATTGTATGCAATTAAATTAAAATTTAATTAGTTATGTTTAGCGGTCTATTGATCAAATTACTTCTTTCAATTAATTATTCTTTTTATGTGTGGGTTTTGGTTGAAATGAAAATATTATTGCCACGAGCGGCATTCCAGCCAACGCCTAAATACGCCGGTGCTCTACCATAGCTCAAGTGGTAGAATAGTGGAGTATTTAGCCGATGGTCGTGGGTTCGAATCCCGGCCTTGGCACTAAATTTTTCATTTCAACCAAAAACCTTACATAAAAAGAATAATCATTTAAAAAGGTAACGTTTTCAAACATTTTATTAAAACCTGGCCCACAGTCTTTACGAAAAATAAAAATCTCTTGTTTTTAATTATTTTTAAAAAAATCTCTTATGGAATATACAGAAATATTAATGCGGCTGGAACCATCCCATATGTATATTCATGGGAATTGGCACCTTCTACCTTGCGCGACCTTTTCGTTTTAATTAATTAAGGTTTTTAGTTGAGATAAAAAGCCAATATCTCTAGCGGGATTCGAACTCACGACCTTTGACTAGATACGCCGCTAGTCTGGGCTATCGTTACTTTCATCCACTCGGACACCACTTTTGAATTTTCCCCATTTTGTCATTTTTCAGTGGATCCAATCCCGCTCGTGACATTGACTTTTATCGCAACTAAAAACCTTAATTATTTGAAACATATTAATTTACAAAAATTACAGTGAAAACTAGTGAAGTTGTTTCCTTTGTACATATAGTATGTCCGAGAGTTCACGTTATCGAGTTTGATAATTAAGCCAGTTTTTAATGGTGGAAAACGGGGATTCTCCTATCAAAAACATGGCACCGCATTGAGTTATGTGCACGTTTGGGCCACTTATAAATGATTATTTGCGGAACTGTATGTCTAACCGCGTTTTCATTCCGATCTTCCTGATATGCTCATTCAGACAAGAGTCCTGCAAGTGTCTTCATTCTTCAGTCGGTGCCTTCTGGAGTTTCTTTTTATGTTGTGAAGAAAAAACCCGCTTGCCATCGTAATGAATCATGGCACCTTTTTTCCAACAGTTGGTCGGTATTGAAATCCTGAACTCCTAACTGCACAACAATAACCGGTAGTAAACAGTAAGTGAAATCGCTAATCACGCCCCCACGTTATACGCCGAATTATCTTTCTTTTCTCCAAGTAGGTTTTGGGAGTTTTTGTGTTCTGTGTGAAACCCAAGTTTTCTGATGATGGAGATGCTCTTTCATAGTTTATACGTTAATAGATCGAACTTGTTCAAGTCCATCATCAGTCTATGAGATCCCTTTCTGGCAAAGGCATCCACTTCTCAGATCTTCTTAAATCCTCGGTTTCCTGGGACCAAGTATAGTGTGATTCTGATTTGTGCATCGAAACCGTGTAAAATTTAAATATTTTATGAGGCGTTTGACTATTAACTGATTCAGCAATGTCAAAGAAGAAAGAATGTTATGTACTAACTCTTTAAGTTTGGTTTTGCAGTTCAGCTCTATTCTCGAGTGTGCCTGTATATCGCATACCATCTTCTCTAACTAGTTTTCAACATGTTCTTCTTTAATGTTGAAATGCGAGCATGATGTGATTATATTCTTCAAGCAATGTGGCTTCCTTAGTTCAGTTGAATGGCTTAAAAAGTAATTGACCATTGACTGACACTGCTGGAATTCTTTTTCTTCTTGGTACCCTGGTTATATTTACTTTGAAGGTGGTAGCTTTCCTCCCGTTATAGATACTACAAACTCGACTACTCCAAAAATTGATTAGGTGCATTACATATTCACAAGTTCTTTGTAATCTAAATGCCAGTAACTTAAGTACTGAGTACGCCGTACTTCTTTGACTTATTACATGTCCTCGGCAGTTTGTACAGCTTTTAATCAGTTTGCTGTTTTTTACATCTCTGAAATTCCACCACTTCTCCTAGTGATTTTATGGACCCATTTTGTTATTAGGATTCTGTTTTTACTTGCAAAGTAAGTTCCTTACGATCCTGAATCCCGAGGTATTCGCGGTGGAATGCAAAATTTAAATGTACAATAAATTTTGTGTTAAGATTTTATGAGATAGTGTGAAAAAGCCATTTTAAGAAATAATAATTAGGTTTAATTTATCCTAATCATCGTGTTTAATTTTTAAAAACTGTTGAGACTTTTTTTAATTATTACGTACAAAGAAATATCATTTAGAAGAAAACACTCCAGTTCAAAAAAATATGCACCAAGCAATTATAATCTGCATAATTTAATTTACATAATCCCCTGGTGAAAACAAACGCCTCTTGTTTATTAAGAGAAGAGGGCAAAAGTGGGACCCTTTTCCTGATTTTTATAAAAACCCTTCGGGTCTGCTAAAACTCTCCACGAAAGTTAGGCGATGACTGTCCATACATTCTCGTCAAAAATAAAAAGGGGCGGAAAAACTGTTTAGTTTGCCCATTAAAATAATAAGGTTAGTTATTAATTCAAGAAGAAAGAAAGTGAGGAGGCCAACTTTTTAATTTTTACCATTTTCTACTCTCTTGTTTCTGTGATTTTCGTCGCTGAGTTGGAAGTAACACTGTGGAAATAATTCACATTGTTGACAGTGATATTTTCCATGAATGGCGAATACAGTTTACAACAAAATGAATCCCGCATAAGTGGTTTATCATAATTTGTTGTTTCCCATTCATTTTTATAACTAAGCTTTCTTTTATTTTGGTTTTAATTATATAATAGACACTCCCTCAAAAAAAAATATACCAGGTAACCAGAAATTTTCTCGATGTTCATTTTTTATTGTTTCAACATAGTTAATCAACATTTATACTTACATAGGAGAATTAGATGTTAAATCCTTTAATACCAACTGGATAATGCGTCAGTTCATAATGAAAAGTTTATTGAACACGAAGATAATATTTTCTTGACCATAGATTAAAAACCATTAACAATTTGGTTACATTAATCCTTAATTAGAGAGAGAGAGAGTGAGTGAGTGAGAGAGAGAGAGAGAGAGAGAGAGAGAGAGAGAGAGAG
>CM077103.1:10321475-10352941 GCA_039619505.1 Cimex hemipterus | reverse complement strand
GAGAGAGAGAGAGAGAGAGAGAGAGAGAGAGAGAGAGAGAGAGAGAGAGAGAGTGAGTGAGTGAGGTTGAACACCAGAAAAACTTATTTTCAGCATAAAACTCTAGAAATAGTTATGTGTGCTGATTAGTGACCATTGTCTGTGATTATTCGGAAATCGTGAGATGCGGTCTGGTGTGATGATGATTTCAAAAAAAAGATTTTCTTTATCGTGCCAAAGTTTAGATCTCTATTGAGATCATCTTCAGGGCCTGGAATTTACGAAATTTGTTTTAATTTGACATGTGGGATAGGGGAAAAGTGAATTTATTTAAATTGTATAAATTCACTGTTTTCCACATCGTACATGTTTTTTCTTAAATTTAAACAACGTTCGTAAATCGCTGTCCCTGAAGATGATCTCAATGAAGATCGAAACGTTAGTACGATAAATAAAATGCTTTTCTGAAACTTACATCACACCGGACTCCATCTCCCGATTTCTGAATAAAAATATTTATGTTTCAATTCTTTTTTTTAACGAGGTTTCCGAGCAGCAGAGGTCATATAACCTCTCATAGTGCCGGCGTTTTTGAATAATGCCCATTTATCGGTAAGTAGGGTACGAATGCAGGGCCGCTGGTTTCAGACCTCGGACTTATACCTTACAGAGATCTAGCGCCGTGTCAACGCCAAAACCGTTGCGGCCACCGACGCCCCCGATTCAATTCTTAAGCCATACTTTCAATTAACCTTTGTGACAAAATCTTTAGATTGTTCTTATTTTCTGAATATACATGGTATTGTCGGTGTGGATGTTTTGGAAACGTGTGAAGCAAAGCCGATGTAGTGTCGAATGTAAGAAGCCATTTGACCGATGGGCCTATCTGTCAAATCAGGGCTTCTTCAAAGCCTTCAAAGGTCAATTATAACAACAATATTTTTTCCCAATGGGATGGAAAAGATAACTACATGAACAGAGCATACAGGTAAGGTCTTCTCAGCAAAATGTTTATTTAATGGTTTAACATTATTGTGGCATTTGTTTTATGGGTGATAATTTTGTTCTAATTTGGCTTAGGAGCTTGACACGAAACAATTTCCCGAACGAAAATGTTATATTAGAACTGTGGCTACTTCTCGTACCAAAAATGGGTAACATCAACTACAATTACTGACCTGGTTGACAACAATTACTTCTTTCATTTAATTAATCTTTTTATGTAAGGTTTTGGTTGAAATGAAGAAGTTAGTGTTTACGATCGACATTTGAAAAATGGCAAAAAGGAGGCAAATATCAAAAGGTGGGGTCGAGATGGGATGTTAGTGGATCGAAGTCACGATAGCTCAAGTGGTTGAGTAGCGTGTTGAGCCGAAGGTCGTGTGTTCGAATCGCTCTCGTGTTACTAACTTTTTCATTTCGACCAAAACCTTACATAAAAAGATTAATTTAATCAACAACAACGATGCTCTTAGTTTTTATTTGAAATAAATATATGTAGATATTCTTAAAGTTTTATTGTTACATAAAAATGTTGCTTTTTACCAACTAATTGTCTATTTCAACATGTTTTCAACAAATTTTGTCAGGAAAAAAGAAAGAAGAAAAAATCAAATTGTTGGGACAAAGGATTACAACAGGTTGATCCCTTCATATTTGCATTTGTCACGTAAAAATACGTTTTGTTCTCACTTAATAATCCATCTAAATACATACTTTTTTTTACATCAAAACCTTTTATTACTAATAGGATTTATTTAAACGGCTTTTACAATGTGTACATGCGCATTGCGTAATCCATGTCTCCTCCGAGTATGGTATTAATTTGTTCTGAAATGATGTATGAATGAGTGAATAGATAGCGTATCCAAATAAAATACGCACATGAAACAATGTCACGTGGATAAAGAGACAGAGCTGCGGGTTTCGTACTCTCCCTCGTGGCTTGATTTCAATTACCAACCAAAATAAATATTAATATAGAAGAGCATCCAGTAGCCTTGTGATTAAACCACTAACAAAAGAACCGCATAAACTATGCTTGGATGCAAATATATTATTTTGCTTTTTTAAAATTAATATAAATATATGTCCACTACTGTCAATTTGTGCCATAGATTTGAACAATATATTACAGATGCCCAATAATGTGTCGCACAAATCACACTGCTTGTGTATTGTGGGGGCAATTTTGGCGTTGAGTAATACTTGTAAACTTTTTTTTTATCTGTTAGCGCTTTTTTTAATTTGGGCATCATTTTATATACACATCTTACAAGAGATGTTCTTACAACATAGTAATTGGGACGGATCCAATCAGCCAGACCCGTTTCTTTTGTATAATTTTCACTAGCTCGCCCGTTTTTATGTTAATTATGTTTCTCTACACGTAATTGCAAGTAGCAAAAATAGGAAAATCCGAATGATGGCAGCAAAGTAAACTACAGCTATATTATTTCCGTAATACATTAAAAAGAAATTCAATAATTTGGAGCTTTATTGTCTTCTATTATCGGCTTCTATACAGAAGATCATTCCTGAAGATTCTTATAAAAATCCTAACTAGGAGTTAAACGTAAGAACTAAGAATCCAGTAGATTTGGTGTTACTGAAGGTTTGGAATGGAAGTGGCTGGATCGCTCTAACATTTATAACGGTTGGCGTGGTTATTTACGGATGAGCAGGATGGTAACAGTCGTTTGGAGTCGTCCTTCAATGCCATAACACGAAGGATCAGGCATTAAGAAAAGTGAAGGATGTCACTGAGCAAGAACAGCAAGCCCTTGTGCCAAAAAGAAAGTTTGCCGCACGAAAATTCTGGGTGAAGGTGGTCTTGAAGAAGAAAGCTAATTCAGTTGCTGCTGCCAGGATTTTGACCTATTTTAGGTACATCATCAGCGCACAGCAATGTTAAATATGTGTACAGATTGATCTTTTTAAGTTTTTTACTGGCAACCTCAATTTTACTTGAAGAACGATTCAGCCCCAACATTGCCAAGGAGCAATTTCATCCAGTGTTCGTGATTGAAAAAGTCGACGATATTTCTAATTCCAGTACTTTTCGTGGTCCCTTAACCAATTCATGTCTTTCCACTAATTAAAGTTTTTTTAGTCCCACTCCCGTTCCTGACACAGACATTTTTATCTTAACTAAAAACTTTAATGAATTGAAAGACATTAATTGGTCAAGCGGACCAGGAAAACTTTTCAATTTAATAAGTTAAAATGAAGTATACCTTCTCTAACGCTCTCCGCGGCCACTTCATTTGTCGTCCAGAATCAAATCCGATTATACGACATTTGAAAAATGGCAAAAAGGAGGGAAAATTCAAAGGGGTTAAGATGGGAAGTTGGTGTCCAAGTGGATTGAAGTCGTAATAGCTCAAGTGGTAGAGATGCGGAGTATCTAGGCCAAGATCGTGGGTTCGAATCCTGCTCGTGACACTGGCATTTTATCTCAACTAAAAACCTTAATTAATTGATTTCTAATACTGAAAATACAAAGTTTGACCCACGCCAAAAAAAAGTGAAAAAGCCTGAGCAACAGTGGCCCATCTCTAGACATAATATGATGTCATTGCTGCAAATGTTTCAGAAGATCGTAAAGTTCAGGCAATAATGGTTTGAGGAAGTGTAAATAACTTCGTACAGATTGTAAATATGGTATATGATATTGGTGTATACAGACACACTGTAGTAAGGAATTCATGCTCTTTCTCTTTTTCTGTTTGGTTTCAATGGATTAGTTATTTTCATTATATGATGTGCAATACTTTATTTTACTTATCTAATGTAAAAATTAGGAAAGAGATGAACTTTGAAGATGTTGGCATACCGCCTCTGGACTACTTCCAACAAGCGTTCTGCCAGCCTGCTAAAACATGGTGTCCTTTTTTAAATGGCCTGGTTGAATTTATCTTTAACCAATGTGGGTATAAAAAATACATGGTTAATATATTTTAGTCTAGTTTCAAATTTTTACATTTTGGAGAAAAATAATACAGTGTAACTCAGGCCCAGTTCAGACTAAAACTTCCAAGTACGGCCACATACATCCTGTCACATAATTTTTTAAATAATTTAACTCTGAAAACAACGGTTCAAATTGATTTAAGGAATACCTGCTCTTTGGTTCATTTTTGATATAACGAATAGTTACTATTGTTAAATTTATTTGCTTCCAGGAATTAAGAATTGCTCTCTTCTGCGGGTTTGACAAACAATAACATAATGTAATCAATAAAAGCAATTAATTTTTATTTCAGTAATGTATGGTGTTTAGTGACATTTAGCTAATAATTATTTGAATATCGTGAGATGCGGTCTGGTGTGTTGTAGGTTTCAGAAAATATATTCTTTGTCATGCCAATGTTTCGATTTTTATTGAGATCATCTTCAGGGCTGAAAGTGTACGTTTTAGAAGGATCATTCTTGTGAATTATGTTGAGAGTATGCATTTTATAGTGAAGAAGCAAAATATTGGAATTAAAAACGAATCAAACGGAATGCGTTTTTTTTTCGTTTTCTTTTGCCATAACGTTGAAGAAAAAAAATTTAAAAAGTTTAACTAAACCTGGATACCCTGTATAATTTTAATCTAAATTGTAGTAAAAAAATTTATATTTTTAAGGCGATAAATCATGCAAATTTGTGTTATGGCTGTAAAATGTGGGAATACCAGAAGTTAGAAAGAATAGAAAAGTGCAACTTTTTTATAAGAAATTTATTCACATTGCCATCTGGTATACCAAACTATATATGATATAGACCAAGATGGATTTCATTTTGGTGTTTACACGTAAGCTTCACTACTTCTTCATTGTGAACATTCTGATGTCTCCCAATACTAGATGCACAAAAATAACATCTTTGGGCGGTAATAGTTACTAATATTTCATGGTTCGCACACTGAAAATATTTGTTTCAAAAGTACAATTTGCCCTTTCTAGTATCCTTGGATAACCTCTGTGACTCGCATAATTATTTTTCAGTTCTTATTTCACAAATTAAAACAACATCACGAAGAATGCAGGTCACGTGTCCAAGCCCTTGCGCATCTTTCCCTTGTCAAAGAAGTACAAATTTCTCCTGTTTTGTTCGACCGTAGGTTGACTGTCCGCTTCAGTAAGTTGCGATGACTATTTCTTGTATGAAGTTGCACTTAAACTCGGCTGTTAGGATTTGAGGGGAATCGGGAATCTGTTCTTTGTGTAATACGCTTTCTATTGAAACTGTATCCCATTGATTGCTCGGAGTGCTCATCCCTGGATGAGATTCAGTTATTTCATCTCGGACGTTTCACTGTCTCCAGAGTGGACCTGTTCCTCTTTTTGAGGGGCTCAAATTCGCGGCCCTTAATTCCGCTAGCCATCCATCGAACTACAGATATGAATTAATTAAGAAGTTTAATTTGTGATTTTGTATTGTATAACCTATTTTTCTATTGTTTTTTGCATTTTCTCAGTTGTTATTTTCCCTTTTTTTCAAGTTATTGCCTAGGTTATAACTTTTATGTTACTTTATCGTGTATTTCTTCATTTCTTATTGTTTAAAAAATGAACTTTGCCAGACGGATCCAAGATCCGTGTTTTTAAATCACAATTCTCATTTTTTCCTTTCAAGTTAAATAAATTATTATTATTAGTAGTATTAGTAAAAATTGAAACTAGACAAGAAAATATTATTAAACACGTTTTTTTATAGCGTCATTTGTTCAAGAGAAATTTTATAAAGCACACTCTGTATACATCCTTCCCGAAACTGTATAGCCACTGCACAACTGCAGCAAACAAATCAATAATGGCTGCAATTTATATAAGCCAGATAAATAAAAATCACCACACAGACCAGAATAAACATTTACTCTGCCGTTATAATTCATATTACACGTGTTTACTTAGAAAAGGTCCCACCTCGGAATTAATTTGGATAAAATCAGAATGGGAATGAATAACCAATGAATATTAGATGGAAATATTACGTTCAATTACCTGAATAAATAGATTCAACAGCCAGCGGTATAACGTCGAACAGTAAATCGTGAGAAAACCGCGGTAATACCCGGCGAAGTTGTAAAAACAGAAAGTTACCCTGTGCGGTTTATCGCTTTAGAGTCCATTTAAATTTACGAGAAATAAACGGAAAGGGCAATTTGTGCAATAAATGACACTCTTCGGTTGATAATAAATAAAATACAGATCGAAAAATACTAACCGTCAATTTTTCAAATCAACGTTTCATAACCAGACTTTAGAAAGGTTTTACAATCGAAATTTAATTTCCTTGAGATAAAATGGCTAAGCTTACTTACACAACCTTGAAAATTAACCCGTTCGTATATAAAGGTGGTTCTAAAATATGATCTTGAAATTTTCCTCTTTACAAATCTATTCGATTGGTTTGTTACCAGTGCAGGATTACATTAGCTCAACTACATAATTCCAAAACGGAATCGCGGATTTGCGCGTTTTCGAGGACGTTGTAATATTCAGTTAATTACCGGCCTCGAGTAAAGCACCCTCCGGTAGATTTGTTTTTAAACCCATTAGTGACGGTTTAATGGCGTTTTCCTCGATAAGTTATTGGATAAATCCGTTTATTAGGAAACAAGACGGCGTGACTGCGTGGGAGTTGGGCCTTAACATAATTTTCCACGGTTAAAAAGCGCCATAGGGTTATGTTTCTCCTTAATTGCGTGAAAACGTTTAGGCGTTAAATTATTTATTAAAAAGCTTGTCTTAAGTTGATAAACAATTAAAATATTTTTTTTAATTGAAAAAGTTTATTTAAGAACGCCAATTCTTGTCAGCATCATTCTACAAAGTATTTCATTAATTAAATTTAATTTTGTATTTTCGGTTTTTGCTGTTATGATTTCTTAACGTAGACTAAACAGCCACTCTTGAATTGTATTCCTCACGGAGAGGTTCCTCTCAGTGACCTCTACTGTCACTTTAGGTGGCTCGTCTAGGGGGCATGGAAGTGTGAATGGAGCTCCCGAAAAGAAGAAATCCTCCTAACCCGGCTTCGAATTGGCCACTCCCGACACACCGATAATTTCCTTCTTGAAACAACTTCTAAACCTCTATGTCCACCCTGCAATAGTAGCATCACAATCGCCCACATCATAATAGATTTTTATTCTGTTACAAGAGAACCCTCCATCAAATTCCAAAAGACCTTCAATCCATACTAAGCAGCAACTCAACACCAATAAACAAAATTTTTAACTTCCTAACAGACATCCAACTAATTAATAAAATCTAATAACCCATCCCCTGAATCTTGTTTCCTTTGCTGGTTCCCGTGCTAGCGGTGTGGCGCGGCTGACTTCTGGCGACGGCCATGCGGGGCCCCGTGTGCTGGTCGGTCTTGGGCTGGAGTGAGGGGTGCCTCCCCGGGCTGTGAAGTCAAAGAATCTCCAGCGAGTTTGGAGGAGGTGTCGACAGTGACTAGACACCGACCTCTCCTCGACAAAGTCCGCAATATAAAGACTAAAAGCATCAGTTGCGTGATATCCGCGGGGTCCGTTCTTTCCAGGAATGTGGCTGCCACTAAGCCGGGGTTTACGGGGCCCTCGCTCTGATGGGGCCGGGCTGCGCCCTTGACTTACGAAGACTCAAGGATTAATAACCAATAAGGTTGCAGCTTTTAATTTATTTAAAAAAAAATAAAATAAAGGAACGCAGAAACGGTTATAGTTGATTGTACAATGTATAAAAATGATGTAAAAATAAGAATTGATTATAAAAACACACCTCATTAAACTCAAGTAACCGTATTATCTAAATCTGATGAATAAATTTAATTTAAAAAATCGTGTAATGACAAAAAACATCAAAGATTTGAGATAAAACAAGAAAGAAACATGGCTAACAGAAAGGAACAATTATTGCAGATATAAGGGAAAATGACGGAACGTTATGCAGAACGTGGCTAAATTTAAGTGAGCACGACACTTCAAAATTTTTATTTTATTATTATTTATTATATTCAAAAGATACGAGCCTCGTGTGAATTACATACATACAAGTGAAAGTGGACTATTTTAATTTAAAAACAGGGCGTGCGGGCAGCAGGGACAATTGAATGATGGAATGAGTGCGCTGTTCAATCTTGTTTCCCCCTTTTTTTTAAAAATAGTTCCTACTCACAGTAAGCTGTTTTCCAACGTCCGGATTTCGAGGCCTTAGCTCATTATCAGGTTGAAGGATTTCTACAACAACGTCTCTCGACATGAATTGCAAAATTGAAAACGCCGATATCCCCGCCAATTTAGATGTGTAAAAAAGAGCTGTGCTGTTTTTAGATGACTTTAGTCGGGTATTTTTTGTTTTGTTGTTGTTCGTGACTAAAGTATTTAAGGAAAAAAAGAAAATAATATGTGGATCAGCTTTAAGTAAATACACACGAATTTTACTTTCCATGCTTATATATCCTATCATGTTCTCAGTTGTATAAAAGCAAGTTTTGTACAGTTGTATAAATGTATAAAAGCAAAGGTCAATTGGAAGCTTAAAACCGCTTAATTTAGAATTAAAAAGGATAATTTCATGTAAAAAGAGATAATTTGAAATCCGGATGTTTAATTTGAAGAAAATAAGGGTTCTTTGACGGAATGAAGCTTTAGAACAATTTGTTCTCTACGAACAACCGGTTCATAACAGCACAGAACAGACGAAATTTTTCAATACGATAATAATATTGTAAATTCAATTTAAAAACTTCACCCTCGCTTTGCCACAAATCGGATATGAATCGGTATTTTAAAACTGCTAAGTACAAGTCTGGAATTTCTTTCCTTGCGGCAGTAAAATGCGCAAATGGTTTATAGAATTTGGACAATTAAGAAATACTTTCTGTAATTCCAAACTGATTTGTTGGTTTGTAGTTACAACTACAGTACTTTCCTTTAAAGAAAAAAAAATACCGTGAATTATTTGTTTTAGTATTGAAAGGTAACTGCAAGGCGGAGAAACATACACTGATACCTTACGAAGTTTGAATTTCGGCCCCGCATCCCCAATATCTTTTAATTATCCATCATATGATTAATAATGTATACTTTTGATAATTTTCTTAAAAAATTTTGTGTCCGAACTTTCGTTACAGTTGTCAAGTACCAAAATCACTGGAGCTGTTCAGCCGTAATTTTTATTGGTGTTTCTGGCGTTCACAATTATTTATAGATTTCTCGAGCAGCTGCGTTTGCCGATAAATTTGATTCATATCGTATGTCTGTAAGTAAGACGAAATCATGAAAAACGGAAGCCCACACTGAATCTGAAGGGTGGGAAAGCAGTTACGAGTCCTGCTTTAAAAAAAGGGGGCGATCGCATTCCCTTCTGTTTGACTGAAGATGTTTTCCAGGCCGAATCGCCAAGGCACCTCCATATTTTCTGGTGGGATCATGGCAGGCAGGAGTGCGAAGGCCGTCAGAACGGAATTTTATTTTATATAGGTCCATTCTGTTTGAAATACCGCATTGAATTTTACTAGGAGAGCCGGCATTACGCCTCCAGTGAAACATTATTGAATATCGACTGTATTCCTTATGCCGTCTTCCCATAACAAAACGTAAATTATCTTAACGCCTTCTCTTGGCAACTCTCCCCAACCCACTTTGTGGCTCCGCCGACGGCAAATTTACTGCTCGACCCGTGTGTTTTTGTTTGTCTTCCTTTTCTTTCTTCCCTCTTTTATAAAAGCTCTTGGATAAATAGGAACTCTTGGAGAAACTGGCCTCGTGTATGAAGGCGATGCGAAATTAGTTTTACAAAGCCGGCATTGTTAAGATCATATAACGTGGCAGGCTTTTTAATGGGCTCGCTAAAAAATTCTCTGTTGGGTAAGTAGACTGTCGCTCATGTTTAGTTCAAATGTTAAAATTTAAATTTGTTTTAATAAAACCTTTTCCCAACTGGCCCTGTGGCTCTACTTCATGATTTCAGATTAAGTGCAAAATGCTAAATGTAAACATGGCTTTGAGCCGCACAATAGTGCAAAAAGCTGAAAGGCGGACGACAGGATTCATTCCATTGGTAGACTGCGAACAAACCACCTCCACGATCTTGGCTGCTTTAACTTTGCTTCTGAAGAATCATCTCATCAGAAAAAAAAAACAGGAAAACAGCATTCATCGTGTGAGTTTTTCCCCCATTCCATCTTTCCTTCATTTTATTCCTTGGGGATTGCGCATACATAAATTTCAATTAACAATAGTTTAAATTTTGTTTATTATATTTTGAATTTTTTTATATTGTTTCAAGAAGAGTAAGTTTTATTGTTTTTTGTAAAATTTAAGTTCGAAAATTTTTAATTTAAGAGAAAGAAGGGTGTAAGTATAATTTTAAAAAGAAATATTTGGATCGAATAAATTCTCTATACCATACAGTGCCTTTTATTTATAATTTGCCTTTTATAAAAATAATAGTACTAAAAATAATTGTAATTGTTATTATTATTAAAATTGAATTTTATTTTTTCACAAAAAATATCCTAATGGTCTAACAAAATTTTACCCCCCCCCCAAGAATAGCGCTAATTAATAAATAACTAAATAATAACACTTGGCTATTTTTTATGAAAAAATTAAATACAATTTTAATAATAAAATAATAATTATAATTATTTTTATTACTATTATTATTTTAATGAAAGGCCCTGTAAGGGATACATAATTTATTCGATACAATTATTTATTTTTAAAATGATAATTACGTCCTACTCTCTTTTAAATTTTAATTTGCGAACTTAAATTAAAAAAAAACAATTTTCAAAAATATTAATATATAATAATTAAGCGTTTAAACTATTGTTAAAAATAAATGAATTAAAATTTAGGTACGCGCAATCCCAAGGAATAAAATTAGGAAAATATGGAATGGGAAAAACACATGATGCATACTGTTTTCCTGATATTTTCTGATGGGACGATTCTTCAAAACCAAAGTTGAAACAGCCAAGTTCAAGATGGTTGTTCGCATTCTCTCAGTGGAATGAATCCTGTCCTCCGCCTTTCAGCCTTTCTGCACTTTTGTGTTCCACAGTCCATCGCGTCCGCCATGTTCATTTCGATTTGTTTGTCATAGGTTATTTGCCATCTTATCTAGTGGTTGTTGTGTTTTCCCTCAACAGTTTAATTTTTGTGTCTTTGAATGAAGTAAAAAAATGCCAGAGGCTACAGAGAAGCAATTCAAAATTTAAGAAATATAGGTTCCCAAACGACAAATTATTTAAATTTCTTGGGCTGCAAATAAAATTATAATAATTTTGGAATTACACTGTCTCAAAAAGAGTATGCTAGCAATACTGGGTTCGAATTCAATGCTAATAACAGAAAAAAAATTATAGCAGTGGCCCTTCGTTGGGGTCACACACCGTCAAACGCTCCTGTACAACCAAAATTATTTTATTATCCAAAATAGAATTTTCAGAAAGAAACATGTAGTTATATGCTAATGTTTAAAAACAGCATGGTGGCGTGAAAATGGTTGTTAGTTTTGCCAAAAAAAAAGAAAAAAAAGAAAGAGAAAATTCATTCTGGTATAAAAATGCATACTTCACTAAGACAGGCAGCATTATCACAATTACCGGAAGGGGCTTAACGTAAATCAAAGTTCGCGAAATACGAGCGAAACATTAACTAAGTCCGAAGTGCTGAGTCGCCGGCGGCCAAGTCCTCCCAGTACGCGTAAATGCGTAATCTTTTGCAATGTTCTCTTGCCTTTTGACTCGACTCTTTCTCCTTGCAGACCTCGAAAGTAATCAAACAGACGACAAAAAATAACTCGACGGCGAATTTTTTTTCATGAAAATCCAAAGATCTACCTTGTCATATTTGCGAGACCACAGCAGCCTTAAATGTTTCACCCAGAAATGTTAGCATTTTTAATCTGATCAAATATACTGGTTGGTTTAGTTTGTTCATTATATAAAAAAATTTATTATGGAAAAAAGATGGTAAATATAATAATTTAAAATATTGGTGTAGTAACTATGAAAATGCAATTTAATTGGGTATAATCTGAAGCATTTTTGATATCACTGAATAACAATTAACTTACATAAATAATTTTTAAAAAAATAGTATTATCGTTTATCATATGACGTTTCTCCTGATACATATTCAAGCAATAAAAGCATTTCCCATATGAGATGCTTCGCCACCTTCCCCAGGGAGCGAAGCGGCGCTTGTTGGATGTGTTCAACAATATATGGGATTCGGGGTCTGATCGTGATCGTTGGTGAGAAACGCTTATTTTAGCTATCCTTAAAGAGTGTAAGAACCCAAACCTGGCTACGAGTTACAGACCGATTTCGTTGACAACCTTCTTGAGCAAAGTCCTGGAGTCTATGGTGAACGGTCGTCTGACCTGTCACTTGGAGACAAAAGTATATTTCAGCCAGTATCAGGCTGGATTCCGTAGGAATCGCTCTGCGGTGGATCATGCATGTCATCTCGAGCGGGACAATCAGGACACGTTCTTGAACAGAGAGCACGCTCTGGCCGTGTTCTTCGACCTCGAGAAGGCGTATGATACGACGTGGAGATAAGCGATACTACGAAAATGTCACGTTTTCGGTCTTAGAGGAAAATTGCCAGGGTTTCCTGGAGAACCGTAGGTTCCATGTCGTGCTGGGAACTATGCTCTCTAGGGAGTATGTTCAGGAAAACCTTATCCCTCAGGGTTCGGTGATGAGTGGGGCGCTTTTCCTGGTGTCAGTTAACGGTATCGCTGACGGTGTCTCCCCGCACGGCACCGCTAAGATCCGGCGGGGGAATTTGAGCCACGACCACTAGGCAGTGCAAGTAGTAACGTTACCTGCAAAGCTCTTTAAGGGCCTAGAAGCGGGACACGCATAGAAAAAGTCCTAGTGGTGTCTCCCCGCAGATAAAGAAAATGCTCTTTGACGACGACCTTTGCTTCTACAATTCGGGTATGGATCTAGCGGAGCTCGGTGGTAGGATGTGTTCGGCGATAAACGATATGGCTGCTATAGCCGTCGAAACCGGGGTTACCATTTCTACGGCGAAAACGGTGTGTGTTCAATTTTGTAGATTTAGGAGAGCTCATCACCCCCCTCAACTCTGCCTCAGGGGCAAACCTGTGAGGTACGTGGAGAAGGCGCGGTTCCTCGGCCTCCTGTTCAATGAAAAGCTGAGATAGCAAGCACACATCGACGCCGTCGGGGTGCAGAGGAGGAAAACCCTCTCAGTGTTGAGATTTGTTGGTTACTTTGAGGCAGCACCGGACAGGGAGACTCTGCTATAAATGTTTGACTCGATGCTTTGATCGAGGATCTATTATGGATTTATGGCTTATTCCTCGGCCCGGGAAACGCTCCTGAGAAAGTTCGATAGACTCCATTACCAGGGTCTCAGAGCAATCAACGGGGGCGTTCAGAACCAGCCTCTTGGCTGGTCTGTGCTGCGAGCTGGGGGTCTTGCCTCCCGATCTTCGGAGAGCGCAACTCACCCTCGGTGATGCGGCCGGGTTCTTGTCCAAGCCGGAGTACCCTCTCGCAAGGAAACTCCTCCATTGTCCGTACAGAGTAGTTTACGACAGACTTAGATCGCGGACGCGACCCTTCGGGATCCGCTTCGGTTAGTCCTTAGAGAGAGCCGGATTGGCGCTGGGGACGTTTCTTCGGGTGGGGCACCGGCCGACACCCCCCTGGACTTTCCGGCAGTACTCGTACACGACGATCTGGCGAACTTGCCTAAATGGTGTACGCCGCCATACCTCTGCAAGGCTAAGTTCCTCGAACTTAAAAATATATTTCGAGTTTTCGTCTGATTTTTACAGACGATCCAAGACCGGCGATGATGTAGCGTGCGGGTGCTGTGTATAATGAGAGAGTAGCCACCTCCTGGTCGTTGCCCCTTCATGGCAGAGCTGTATGCGATTTGGCACACTCTCGAGGCGGTGCGGACCGGGGTGCGCTCAACCTTCCTAGTATGTACCGATTCTGTGAGCACTGTCTGGGCTATACGCGACAGGTTCTCTGTGGACCCTCTCGTCGTGCTCCTGCTTGAGAAATACGCGGATCTAGAGCTTCCCCTTAAAACGGTGGTTGTTGTCTGGATTCGCAGTCACGTCGGCGATGGTTACGAACTCGTGGACGTGGATCAGGTCCCCTGGCGCTAAACACGCAATTAAAAATATGGTAAAAGAAAGATGGCAGCGTCAGTGGGCTGGGTCGTTGGAGAATCTCTTGCGAGTCAAGAGCGCGACCGGTAAATGACTTTCAGAGAGTCTGAGCAGGAGAAAAGGGATCGTCCCCACCCGACAGAGGATTGGCCATACTCGGTTGACACATAAGCACTTATTTTAGGACCAAAGCCCGCACAGGTGCCCCTTATGCAGAGAAAGGTTGTTCGATGCATCCCACAAAATTGAGGCGTCTCATGGCTTGTCTACATGCAGGGAACTTACAGGCATGTCGCCGGATTTAAGAGATTTAAAAGTCGTCGAACACGGTAGCGAGTTCCAGAGTCCCTTATTCCCCTTTTTTGGGGGAAATTTGGGTTTTTATTATATATACTATGTCTTATGTGTTATGTGTCTTTATGTTTTGTCTGTATGTATGCACTTATTAGAATGAATGGCGAGGGGCGAGGGTGAACGATGAAGGCGAGTGAGTGTTTGTTCGGGGTCGATGGCGGAATATTAATAAAACTACCCCAACTTAGTTTAGTTTAAGTGTAGGTCGGTGGAGGAATATCAAGTACTACACAGACCAAACGGAATGGATTTATTTAAGTGTCTGAATGTATTTATTTGTAAGAATGTAGTGTTTGAACATGTATAGAATATAGAATATATAGATTTAGTTAGGGCCTGAAATGACCTAGATGTCGGAAGCCCCAGAAAAAAAAAATAAAAGCATTTCCAGGTTTTTCCAAGAAAGTTAAGAAAACTTCTAATTTAATTCAGAAATGGCAAATTTATTTTTGTATGTCGAAAACTAGCATCTTGAATTAATACAGAATACCTACCATTATTAATTTTTAAAAATAGTTTCCAACATAAATTCAGTGGTATTATTTCATACAGAACTTAGAATCTGAAAAAGAAAAATATTAAAATATTTTTTTTACATGGCATAGTTAAAAATTAGTTTTAAAAAAACTTACTTGGGACTGTTCTGGTGATCCAATTGAGAAAATAAGAAACCCTGCTGTTTATTGAGGGATGGTTGAGCCCGCATTTCACCCCGGCACCGACCACACCGACGACGTACATCCGGTTATTATTGCTGTAGTAAATCGGACCACCGGAATCGTCCTAGGAACTCCGGAACAATTACTTTCCTGCCGTCATAATTCAAATTTCGTATTACCTGACAAGCATCTTGCATGTCGAAGTATGTGCATATGTGCTGAGCGTCAGTGAATATCTGTGTATAGGTGTTTTGGCAGTGGTATGGGTGGACCACCTGAAGGAGTGTTTTCCGCAGATAGGCCGAGTAAGGACCTCGGAACTCTGTCCTTCCCCAGCCTAGAAATGCAACAGTTCTCTTAAATTTTAACAGATACGGAACGCTTAGTTAATGCATTCAATTTGGGATGTTTAATACAATTGATAAGCAATATAAACTAATAATTTTCAATTTAGAAAAAGGTATTCTTAATGGTAATTTTTACAATTACCACCAATATTAATGTGAAAAGAGTTTAGCTACATATAAATATACTATATGTGAGCGTGAAATATGTGGGTATATTATGTAAATCTCGCTCAGCGAAATAAAGAGCTCAGGGTGTCTTTCTTTAGATGGCCCTGCTGAATTTGGCTTGAGACACCGACTCAACACACTGACACTTTCAAATATCAACGACTATACATATGTCATGCCACAGCATTTTAATTTTTGTTTCTCTGAAAACATGATGTGAATGTCAATAAAAAATGAGAATGTTATAGCAATATATGATAGGTTCAAGAGAAATTTAGCTGGGGTATTTGTAAAGGATACGCTGTACAACGGAATTTGTGAAAGAAGAGATCATTCATATTCTTATTTAAAACATTCATCTAAGAACCTTTAGATCCCTTAAATTTAAATCCAAATTGGAAATGATCATATGAATATTACCATGACATGTAGTAGTATTATTTCTACAACTCAAATAATAACTACAGTTAGCTGAAGGTTTTTTAATCTGAAAATATCTAAATATGCTGTAAATAATTAGTTAGAAAACCACTATTTTTATCGTGCTCACGTTTCGATCATCTTCAGGGGTCAAAGTGTTAGTTTTCAGTGTCGAAGTGTCATTATTGGGTGTCGTGTTGAGAGACTGTTTCTGAAACCCTGAAGATGATCTCAATAAAGATCAAAAGGCTGGCACGATAAGAAATTGTTTTTTCTAAAACTTACATCCCACAACACTGCATCTCACGATCTCTAAATAATCATTAAATAACGGTCATTAAACTTCACACATGCTGTACATACAATAATTGTGAATTTAATTACTTTTTCGCATTAGGTTAGGTTTCATTTCTTAAGGTGTTTGATTGTACATAAAAAGTGGTGTATGTTAAAAAAATCAGTTTTCTTTACCTGTTACTTGAAGATATTTCATCTCTAGATTACCCACACTGAACGGAAGGCATGCCGGACCTATTCGCACGGAAAATACTATATTTTTCTTTGTGATAATGAGAGCAATGTCGTTGAGCCCGTTCCAGTAATCTTCATGAGGGATGAATTTGCTGACGGCCAGAAGCCTAGTAGCATTTGTGTCGTTGGCTGATAAAAAACAAAAGATTATTTTGATCGATGTTTAGTTTTTTGGAATTCATGGGTAACCTGTTGAAATGTCGTGGTCACCGACCAGCAGCCCGTAGTCGTTGGGATCTCGGCCGATGACGTTATGCGCTGCAGTTATAGCCACCCGTTTGGCAATGATCACTGCACCGCAGTGCAAAGCTTTCTTGCTCAGCAAAGCGGCCATGGACGGAAATTCGTGTATTCCAGCTTCAACCCCACCGACAATCCTTGTCTTTAAATTTAAAAAAAGATTTCGATGAACTATTTGTAAGGGTGTGAGGGAACCTTTGACTGATAAAACAGATTCATAGTTTGGTCGGTTCCGACAATTTTGGTTTTTGTAACCTTGGAAAGGTGTGGCAGACAGAAATTATTGTGATGTACCATATTACAAACTTTATCACACCTCACATCTCAAGAGGAAAGGTTGGAAAAAAAATTGATAATCGAACAACGCTTCCTAGTTCTTCATACTGTCCTATCACTATAACACCACTTTTTGGCAATAGCCTGAATAAACTCACCCTTTAATGTCTTCATAGTTACGTACTAGACTTTTAGCCTGTTATCAATCCAGCTGTTTGGGTTTCCTCCCCATATATAAAGGCCCTATATCAGTGAAAGTTGGACTGTCGAGATCTCTCTAGAGCAAAATATGTTATGCACTACTCTATTCCTGAAAAGTTTCACAACCGTTGTAAAAGGGATTTTGAACTAAATAAAATATATCTTCCACTTGCTACCTTATCCAAGCTATCAGAATTGTGAGGGTTAGGTACTCACGTTTTCCTCTAATTTATGCCAGTGTCCCCAAGGCAGTATCCTACATCATAGGTTACCACATACACCAAATTCCTCATTTCCCTTCGCAATAATTGATCCTATTTTATATTTTACAGCTTTCTGATCAGCAGTTTTTCCGCCTTTTCTCAATTTTGGGAAATCTTACCCTGATTGTTATGAGACAGTTTCATACAAAATCATACTAAAAGACTCAGGAGGGGACGAATGCCGGTGTTCTAAAAGCAGAAAAATGATGGAATAGTTAAAAAGAAAAAAAATTTACCGAATAAAAAATGCCATGCTGATAACCCAGCAATCATTTTTACACATACAGATCCTGCATTACCATAGACATTTTTAAAATCATTTTTTTTAAATTAAATTTGAAGAAATGTAAAAGAAATATCATTAATGCCGGAAGCAAATTTATACTATTACCCTTCGAATAATTACTTTACACTTATTTCAACCTGATCTTCATAACTTGTTAGTCTGATAATAAAACTCTACTGGGGACTTTGCATAGACATGACCTTAAATTCGGACATTCGTGGAAAGATTCATAAAAAAACCTAAGCAAGTGCTTGACTGACGAAAATTGGAAAATTATTTAGTTATTATTTTATGAATTTTCGCTCAAACTATCAGAATTGAATAATTTTTATTCAAACTCGTGAAGTTTTGATCTCGTTTCATTTAGTTTACGTTAATTAAGTATTTACGCATTAATATAACAATAAAACCACGTACATATAATATGAAACAAACAAAAATTTGAATGTTCGGTTATTTTTGCGTTTGAGTATATATTTATAATTAACGTTAAACATATAAATAATTTGTGTAAAAATAGCGATAGACAGTCCAGAATTAGTAAATTATTATTTTATGTTTTGTGGCCGATATGCAAATTTTTTGTAAAAAAAAAAAACATAAGGATTATTCGTAAAAAATTTGTCGTAGTAAAATAGTTCCATGCGACAAGTTGAACACAATTTTATGCGATTAAACATCCACTCTCTAAAATAAAAGTTAACGTTTCCAAGAGAGTAATAATCTTGACGGTACGTACACTGGTACTTGTAGACAGTACTGGTACGTCAGTCGATATAGCTCAGTTGGGACAGCGTTAGACGGAAGATCTAAACGTCCATGGTTCGATCCAGTTTCGGCAGTTAATTTTTCAATTTTTTTCAACCCAACCTTTAAAAGCAGTTGGTTCTACTTTTTGAATTAGAATTACTGATGATTAATTGGCTATTCGTTATTATTAATAATTAATGTCTATTAATTATTTATTTTTAATTTGTTGATAATTATTAATAGTTCATCTATAACAAAACGTGGTTCATGCCTGAAATACCAAGTGTTTTTATGTAAATGTATGATAATTTTTTTTTCAGCAATTAGCCATTCAATGTTCAAAGTCTACCCGAAAACACATTTTCCTTAGTATGCATGAAGGCCGATAAAAAAAAAATAAATAAAAAAAGATAGTTAACGAATCATAACGATTAATTATTTAAGCTGAACAAAGAACGTAATTCGTAAAAACTGAGTTTTACGTTGTTAATTAGATTAAAAATTTAATATGCTTATTTCGTGCATTTACGAGGAAAAAACATCGAGATAAAATATGATAAATGGAATCTATTAATAATATTTGAAAAAAGAAATTTTTCATTTTTTTTTTGCTGTTACTATTAGTTAATAAGTTATAAATTAATAAGAGTTAGAGAGGTCAATTAGTTTTTTCATTCACTATAGGTAGGTTATTTCAGAGATGATGATGGAAACTATAACTCTCTAAACAAACAACAAAATCTATCAATTGCTCCATAATTGTTACAAAATTGACCCGCTTAATTAAATTGATATCTTTTTAAATATATTTTTTTAAATTGAATGTACAAATACATTACACTATAGCTCCATCCGCATTCACAATCCGAGCCTTCAGTGACAGGTTTACCCGCCCTAATTTCGCACTGGAATAAGCCTCCCGCCCTAAAATTAAATTTAACGTTTAATTACGATTAAAACTCGTAATTATTTAAACTCTACTTGCGGTGAATTTGCAACTAATTCAATGAGAAGGGATTTGCCTTGGACATGAAAACTCTGGTTGAATTTCATTCCATCCCTCAAGCTGCCATGCTTCACTAAAAGATAATCGCCCTGCAATTAGAACGTATATTTTTATAATCAAATCAATAAAAAAAAATCAACAAGTATTTAGGAATAACCAGCCAATACTAACTTTAGCCAGGTTTACGACAGGACATCGCAAATAGAGAATGGCATCAGGGTGAGTCACGGCGTACCAGTTGCAGGACTCGCCCGCCTCGTAGGACTTCGGAAAACCTCGATTCACGATTCTGGACCGCACTTTGGGTTTGATGGACATTTTGTAACTGCATAGAGGCGCTGATCGGACGAAGGTGATCGAGACAAAAAAAAATCTGTTGACAATGCCAAAGAGCACAACATTTCAAAACTAACGCTTAATTTAATAATTTGAAATATAACTTGTTAAATTACTGACAGTATTAAATGAAATAATCTTTTAAGTTATAATGTTGGCGTGTGCATACATTTGAAATGACTGTGACTAAAAAACTGGATTTGTTTGTAAACACTAGCAAGGAACTACCTCTTACCAAAAAGGACAGATTTAATTAATTTGTTATTTCATTTGAATTTTTTTTTCAAAGTTATCCATGAATATTTTGGCCCAAAGTTGGATTATCCCTTAATGAATCCGAGTCCCATGTAATCATTGTGATATTAAATATATAGGACAGAGGGGGCAGAGAAATGCCAACGACAGTTAAAGCACACGTGCCTAAATCGAAATTGTTTTTTTAAATTTAAGGATCATCTAAATGAAACAAAACGCCATTTCATTTTAAATTTGAATATAAGGGAGGTACAGTTTCAACAATGGACGGGAACTAGATTAGAAGAGATTCAAACTGATGATGAGTGTTTAATGCTACAAAATTGGGATCGTTGTGCAACAACATGAGTAGAACCATCATTTACAATAAGTGAATCTACTCATCCCATCTTCATCGCTTCTAAACTAACCTATTTATTTAAATAGTAGATTTTTAAAAAATTATATTGTATTGTAAAATATTTTACTGGAATCTAGAATACGCCGAAATCACAATGATAGCGAAGCGTGATGACGTGACCGAATGAAATCAATTCATCGATCAAAAATTATATTATTATATTTATTTCTGCAAGCATTCCGAAATCCCGGAGAAAATCCGACGCATTTCTGAAGTCGTCTGGACGTATTTTGATTAGTCATTAAAAACTAATCGATATTTTATCTTTAGCCAATTACAGTTATTTAAAAACGATCGATTTTTCGGTAAGGTTAAACAAACCAGCAAATCTTTGCGAAATGAAAATGTTGTACTTAAATATCGAGGTATATTTTACTGGTAAATAACTAGGTAAGGCGAAAATGGAAATAATAGAAAATAAAAGAACATTCACTTACACACACAAGAGATAAGCTACTGATCTCGTGGACACCATACTGAGTCAGCCGGTTTCCCTTCCAAATATCAATAGGAACCTGAAAAAATTTGCCTTTTTCAATTATTTAACCGACAATGTAATCTTGGTCTAAAAGAGAATAAGTTGGGTAAATCCAACAATTAGTTACACGTTTTTATTTCTAAAACTTAAACAACAAACATTACGTGGGTTTGCACAAAAAATTTAACTAGCTATTTATTATATATAATGATATACAAATTTTTAACTACGTCGTATGATTTGTGCGTATGATGGTAAAAATTGTTATTATTCATTATTAGTTAATAAGAGTGATGCATACCTATAAATCACGTCACATTAATATTTTCAACGTATTAAATACTTACAAAAAATTAACTTATCCATGTTTTTTTTTCTTTTTTCTTCCTCATCAGGGTGGCACAATAACGTGTATCACGCTCACAACGCCTGTTTTATTCCTAATGCACTATTCTGATCAAAACCTTTTAATAAATAGTTAGCTAAATTTGATGAGCAAAGCCATCAATATTGTTTGTTAAACTTAATTGTTTTAAATAATGTTATTCCTAACCATCATATGAATTTTTCATCCCATTTAATTTGGTTTACATTAAAATAACATATTGTAATTAATACAACTACAAAATTACACGTACTTTGTTTGAAATAAACTACGAAAAGTACGGTCTGATTTACCAAAATGTAAAACCATGAAATTAGTTAAATTCATTGCATCAAAGAATGATTCTGGTAGTTTCGTTGATTTTCTACCAAACCATTAAAATTATTAATATTATTTTATAAATTAAAAACTAATGAATTTTTGATCTCGGTCAATTTGGTTTATATAAAAATTAAGGATGTTGTAATTAATACAATGACAATTATACTTGCGGTTTGGATGGAAATATGGGTCCGGTTGTTTTCTCGTCTGCTGTACTCTACGAATAATCTGGTAATGCAACCTTTAATAGGAAAAATCGGAGTTTAGATTAGCGTCGGGCAGCATCGGCTAGCGTCGCACAGCGTACGTGTGTTCCCGGGTTAACGGCGTCTCGCGGTATTTCGTAGGGAGCTCCGATGGCCAAGTGCCACACCACGTGCAACTTCCTCAACAATAAGAGGCACTTTTATTTTCAAAAATTGAAATTTAAAAAAAGATGAAATTATGTTGAACATTCTTTGAATACTAATCAAGGTTTTTAGTTGAGATTGAGATTGATATTTGTCGCCGAGAATCACACAGATTACACGACATTTGAAAAATGGCCAAAAGCAGGGAAAATTCATAAGGTGGGGTTGAGATGTGAAGTTGGTGTCCGTGTGAATCGAGATCACGATACCTCAAGTGGTCGAGCAGCGGCCTATCTACCCGATCTATATATCAAATAATTTTTTGAGTACTTCGTAATTTGTTCACCTTAAATTGTTCCACTATTGCGGATCCCCATGCAGGTGCGGCATTATTAACGGAAGGATTGGTCCTTCATAAATCTTATCAATGGCACCAACCTTTCTATGCAAAATGAAATATAAAGCCTATGTAGACATGTAATATTCAACTGTAGAGTTTTACCAGACAGAACAATATCAAAACCACTCAAAAACTCCAAAATAAAATTGTACGTAACACCGGGTAAGCACATTGTTACATAAGCGTAAGAACATACAAGGGATTCCAGAGGTCACGCCGGAAATATAAATTGGCCAAAAACCAATTTCTCTTTCCACGCCCACATCAACCCTTCTTGAAACCCCAAAACGAATGTTTACCTTACGTTGATCATAATGCAATAAAGTAAATAATAAAATCTCAGAGGTCTTTGACCAAATGTTATAATACGTTGCGCCAAGGAGTTTGGTCGTAGTGATGTTTGTGCATGATTATGTAGATTAAGAAGAAATAGAAAATAATCTAACTCTATTGATTACAAATTATCGTCACGTTATTTTCATAATTAACACCTATAAATGATTAAAGTAAGATTTTTATAATTTCTTTTCATTTTAATTTAAATGTCATAGTAAACCACTTCAATATTAAATCAGTTCAATACTTGATAGCCAATCAGTCATCAAAGGCACTCTCAACAAGCCCTTTCCCTTTCCATAAGAAGAGAAGCCTTGTCACATCCACACGCCAAGAGTACCTCATATTTCTGTTGTCGGATATAAACCCACCATTCACACCAACACATAATACATAACACACAAACACGAACTATACACATTTAAAAAATGGTAATGCCCTGAGGTATTTAAACAGCGATTCGTGCCTAGGTCAGCTGCAACTCCGTAGCTCATCTTGTTTCCGGTTTTCTGAACTATAAAATAAGCGAGTCTTTTGCTCCTCTGCACGAGCGTAAACGTGTGAATATGGTACGTTAACTTCTCCGACCTCCGATTTCCTGTTTCATAGACCGGGAGGTCAATGTCAGTTTCCATCTGTTATAATTCGGCAGGTCTATGCCCAGCCATTTTCCTATGTATGTTTACATTATTCTTCTATTTATATTAATTTTACTATATCTTCTGGGCGGACAGTATGGGGTGGTCCTTGTGCTGATGCAGCCTGTTTAGCCGCTTTATCAGCTTCTTCACTCCCGGCCATTTCAAAAAAGTTTTATTAAAATTGCTGCCTCCACGTCCATAACCCTCTCTTATAAGGTCATTAACCGTAAAACCACATATTTTAAAATTCTGAATGTTTTTTAAATTAGGAAATTAAAGTTTCAAGCTTCTGATAAGAGATATATAAAATATTTAGAATGCTTGAATAAGCAAATGAGTATTTCTTCACACGTCACATCCCTTATGAATTCTCATACCCTTATCATTATAAATATATAAATATACTTTTGAAAGCTGATCCGTAAGCATGTAGGTATCTAATTTAAATTAAAGGATGAAAACGGTGACGAATTTAATTACTGATTTTGAACGGTTTCGCTGTAAACAATAAAACAACTCACAGACTTTTGACAAAAATTCTTTCTTGTTTTAAAACAAATATTCTATTTGTTCGTTTCCTTTCCATTATATCAGTTATTTTTCATATTTATTGGTTTCTATATTATGATTAATATTTCTAAAAGTAGTACCTGCAAAACAAAGTACCATTTTTTATATTTATTTTAGTTGTCTGCTTCGTAATGACTATGTGGTTACGAAAAAAGTTAGATGCGTTAAAGAAAATTAAAAAATTCAGTAGCGTACTAGCTGTCCAATAAAAGCATGGTTGGCCTTAAGGTTGTCAATTGAGGGTTCATATAGGAGATAAAAGTTTGACTTAGTTTTCAAGAAATCAAATTGGAACTGATATATTTTTTTTTGTTTCAGGTAAGTTACATGTCCTTTCAGACTGGCTGTAAAGAGGACAGAGAACGTAATGAAAAATTGGTATATGCAAACACGGCAAACACGCAAATTCAATGCAAAACAAAATATGTTAGTTAAATTTAAGACTCGAAGATTGATAATTATCTAGTTAAAAATTCAGAGTAATTATTCCTTTTTGTCTAAATGTTTTTGTTGAGATGAAAAATTAGTGTCATCAGAGGGATTTGAACTTACGATCTTCATCTAAATACTTTGCGGCTTTAACAAGTTCATATCACTAATTTTTCAACTCGACCAAAAACTAGATAAAAAGAATAATTAATTGGGATAATAAATATGGTCAATTACGACCACTAAGCAAATATTGAGTTATCTACTTAACGATTAAATTCTATTAAATGATTTTCCGCCTACGCAAAAGTTGTCAAACAGATGAACTTCATGAGATGGAGTTAATTTTGTGAGAACGACCTCCGCTTCTACCATTCGAGTAAGGATCTCGCGGAAGTGGGCGGTAGGATGCAGTCGGCGATAAACGATGTGGCTGCGAAAGCCAAGGAAACCGGGTTTACCTTTTCCACTTCGAAAACCTTATGTGTTCACTTTTACAGATTGAGGACCCCCCTCAACTCTGCCTGAGGGCCACATCTGCGAGGTACGTGGAGAAGGTGCGGTTTTTCGGCCTCCTGTTCTATGAAAAGCTGAGATGGCAAGCACACATCACGCCGTCGGGGTGCAGAGGAACAAAACCCTCTCAGTGTTGAGATTTGTTGGTCATTTTAAGTGGGGAGCGGACAGGGAGACTCTGCTAAAACATTTTGATTCGCTGCTTTGTTCGAGGATCTGTTATGAATGTATGGCTTATTCTTCGGCTCGGAAAAACGCGCCTGAGAAAGCTCGGTAGGCTCTATATCCAGGGGCTCAGAGAAATCTCTGGGGGTTCAGTACCAGCCTCTTGACCGGCTCGTGCTGCGAGCACTTCGGAGCGAGAAACTCACTCTCGGTTACGCGGCCGGATTCTTGGCCAAGCAGGAGCACCCTCTCGCATTGAAAATCCTCCACAGACCATAGAGAGTGGTTTACGACAGTCTTCGACCGCGGACGCGACCCATCGGGATCCGCTATGGTGAGTCCTTGGGGAGGGCCGGATTGAACCTGGGGACAGTGCTACGGGTGAGGCACCTGTCGACACCCCCTTGGTCCATTCTGGCCGTACTCGGAGTGACGATCTGGCGAACTTGCCTAAATCGTGTACGCCGCCAAACCTCTACAAGGCTAAGTTCCTTTAACTTAGAAATAGATACGCCAGTTTTCGACTGATTTTACAGACGGGCGCAAGATCAGAGTGATCACCTGGTCATTGCCTCCTCACTGCAGCGTATACACGGCAGAGCTGTACGCAATTTCGAACTCTCTCGTGGCGGTGTGGACCGGGCAGGACTCGTCTGGGATATACGCGACAGGTTCTCTGTGGACCCTCTCGTCGTGCTCCGGCTAAAGAAATACGCGGAGCTGGAGCCTCTCGGAAAAATGATTGTTGTTGTCTGGATTCCCGGACACGTCGGCCTTGAAGGTAACGAACGCGCGGACGAGGCGGCGAAAGCCGGTACGTCTCACTCTCCAGATCGGACTATCGCGATCAGGCCCCCTGACGCCAAACACGCAATTAAAAAATGGTAAAAGGAAGATGGCACCGTCAGTAGGCTGGGTCGTCTGAGAGGCTCTTGCGAGTCAAGAGGGCGACCGGTAGATGGCCCTCTGACAGTCTGAGCAGGAGACGAGGGATCGTCCACAATCAACTGAGGATTGGGCATACTCGGTTGACACACGGGCACCTGCTATTGGGCCAAAGCCGGCGCAGGTGCCCCTTATGCAGAGAAAGGTTGCTCGATGTGTCCCACGTAATAGAGGCATGGCATGACTCGCCTCCATGCATGCCGCCGAATTTAAGAATTTAGTGTTCGAACGGGTATAGAATATAGAACATATAGATTTAGTAGGGGCTGAAAGGACCTAGATGTGGGAAGCCCCAGAGAAAAAATTTACATAAAAAAAGCATTTCCAGGTTTTTCCAAGAAAGTTAAGAAAACTTCTAATTTAATTCAGAAATGCCAAATTTATTTTTGTATGTTCAAAACCAACATCCTGAATTAATACAGAATACCTAGTATTATTAATTTTTAAAAGTAGTTTACAACATAAATTCAATGTTATTTTTTCCCACAGAACCCATAATCTGAAAAAGAAAAATATTTTAATATTTTTCTTACATCGCATAACTAAAAAATTAAAAAACTTACTTGGGACTGTTGAAGTAATCCAATTGAGAAAATAAGAAACCCTGCTGTTTATTGAAGGATGTTTGCTCCCGCATTGCACCCCGGTGCTGATCACACCGACGACGTACATCCGGTTATTATCGCTGTAGTAAATCGGACCACCGGAATCGCCCTAGGAACTCCGGAACAATTATTTTCCTGCCGTAATAATTCATTTTTCGTATTACCTGACAAGCACCGTGGCTGTCGAAGTATGTGCATATGTGTTGAGCGTCAGAGAATATCTCTTTATAGCTCTTTTGACAGTGGTATGGCTGGACAACCTGAAGGAATGTCTTCTGCAGATGGTCGGAATTGTTACCTGCGAACGTTGTCATTCCCCAGCCTAGAAATGCAACAATTTTCTTCAATTTTAATAGATATGGAACTCTTAGTTAATTCATTCAATTTGGAATGTTTAATACAATTGATAAACAATATAAACTAATAATTTTCAAATTAGAAAAAGGTATTCTTGATGGTAATTTTTACAATTTCCACCAATATTAATGTGAAAGAAGTTTAGCTACATATAAATATACGATTGTGAGCGTGAAATATGTGAACAAGAACACGAGGGAGGTCTGGAGAAGGATTAACGAAATCGTCGGAAAATACAAGCCACCATAGGTTTCGATTCTTGAAATCAATGAATCAAGTACTCAAAAGTACCCCACAGTCACACCACATTTGGGTTTAATTTAGTTGTAGAGAATTGTATGAGAGAGGTGAGGCAGCGGCGCTTTAGTCCACACCCCGCTGCCCACCCTATTTGAATTATTCATATTGTATGAATGAAGTCGGGTTAATGTATTTATTAGAATGCAAGTATTTATTTGTGTGAAAGGTTCATTTTAAAGGTTAGATTTTAAGGGAAGGCTCCGTTGGAATGTCCCCGGGCCCGCCAACCTAGGTTAGTACATTTTATTGGTGTGTACGGTAATTTTATTGGAAAAATTGTATTAACGCACTTCACCACGTGTGAGAGGCAGCACTGGGTCGCCAATCATCCTAACGCCCCTCCAGGACAAAAAGAGGGAATCGGTAGTGAGGGGACATACGTATCGACGGGATACGAATTAGTCCAACGTATCTGGTCCTCAGAAAGATCGCAATGAGAATCTCCAACCAATCTAACACAGAGTCACCTGGCTCAATACGGAAGAAGGAAAAGAAATGAAATTCCAAAGCGAAGATAAAGAAGAAAGAAGAGGAGAGTAAAAAGAAAAGAAAGAAAATAATAGTGCGAGGGTGGGGTCGAGGGGTATGACCACTACTAACACTTAGAGCGACAAAAGAGCGAAAGAGCACGAGGGAAATAGTGAGGCCGTCCCCTCCTTATGGGCCTAATCTTTAGGCGTGGGTAGTGCACATACGCTCACAAGCACGCGCATAAAATAGAAAGGAGGAAAAATAAAGAGGGTAAAAAAAGAAGAGGTAATAGAAAAACAAAACAAAGAAACACAAACCCCTACAGTTAAATTCCCTATTGTGTCGGGTATGACCTTTGCCGTTCGGCGATCAAAAAAATCAATGACCATATACATCATGACACATCATTTTAAATTATTTTTTTACTCTGAAAACAATGATGAGATCGGATTATAAATTGATCTAAAAATTACAATATTATAGCAATATATGATAGGTTCAAGAGAAATTTAGCTGGGGTATTTGTAAAGGATACGCTGTATAATAGAATTTGTGAAAGAGGAGAACATTCAAATTCTTATTTAAAACATTCATCTAAGAACCATTAGATCCCTTAAATTTAAATCCAAATTGGAAATGATCATACGATTATTTTCTTGACATGTAGTATTACTTCTACAACACAAATAATAACTACATTTAGCGGAAGGATTTTGAAACTGAAAATTATTTACACATACTGTAAATAATTATTTAGAAAACCATTTTCTTTATCGTGCTCACGTTTCGATCATCTTCAGGGGTCAAACTGTTAGTTTTCTGTGGAAGTGTCACTGTTGGGTGTCGTGTTGATAGACTGTTTCTGCAGCCCTGAACATGATCTCAATAAAGATCGAAAAGCTGGCACAATAAAGAAAATGTTTTTCTAAAACTTATGTCACACCAGAACGCATCTCACGATCTCCAAAGAATCATTAACTAACAGTCACTAAACACCATACATACTGTAAATAATTATGAATTTAATTACTTTTTTCGCGTTAGGTTAGGTTTCATTTCTTAAGCTGTTTGATTGCACATAAAAAATGGTGTATGTTAAAAAATTCATTTTTCTTTACCTACTGCTTGAACATATTTCCTCTGTAGATTACCCACACTGAACGGAAGGCATGCCGGACCTACTCGAGCAGAAAATACTATATTTTTCTTTGTGATAATGAGAGCAATGTCGTTGAGCCCGTTCAGGTAATCTTTATGAGGGATGAATTTGCTGATGGCCAGAAACTTAGAAGTATTTGTGTCCTTGCCTGATAAAAAACAAAAGATTATTTTGATCTATGTTAACTTTTCGGATTTCATGAATAACCTGTTGAAATGTCGTGGTCACCGACCAGCAGCCGGTAGTCGTTGGGATCTCGGCCGACGACGCTATGCGCTGCAGTTATAGCCACCCTATTGGCAATGATTACTGCACCGCAGAAAAAACCGGTACTGTTCACCAAAGCGGCCATGGACGGGAATTCGTGTACTCCAGCTTCATCTCCATCGACTATCCTTGTCTATAAATTAAAAAAAAAATTATGAACTATTTGTAAGGATGTGAGGGAACCTATTTTTCAATCCTTTTTACTTTGTACCCATGTACAATTGTTTACTGACAAAGCAGATTTATAGTTTAGTCGTTTCCGAGAATTTTGGTCTTTGTAACCTTGGGAATGTGTGTACACAGAAGCAGAAATCAATCGTTATCCGCCCCAATAAGTAAGGATAGGCACAAAGAAATTATTGTGATGTACCATATTACAGCTTTATCACAGCTCACACATCAAGAGGAAATGTTCCAAAAAAAATTTATGACCGAACAACCCTTCCTAGTTCTTCATACCGTCCTACCACTATAACACCACTTTTTGGCAATAGCCTGAATAAGCCCACCCTTTAACGTCTTCATAGTTACGTACTAGACTTTTAGCCTGTACCAATCCAGCTTTTTGACTTTCTCCCCATATATAAAGGACATATATATCAAGGAAAGTTGGAGCTGTCGAGATCTCTCTATAACATAAAATGTTATAAATAATAAAACATTTCTGAAAAGTATCACAACCGTTGTAAAAGGGTTTTTGAATTAAATAAAATTATATCTTCCATAATTTTTTTCAGCAATTAGCCAGTCAATGTTCAAAGACTACGCGAAAACACATTTTCCTAAGTATGCATGAACGCCGATAAAAAAAAATAAATAAAAAAAGCTAGTTAACGAATCGTAACGAATAATTATTTAAGCTTAACAAAGAACGTAATTCGTAAAAAGTGCTGAGTTTTACGCTAAAATATGATAAATGGAATCTACTAAAAATATTTGAAGAAAGAAATGTTTCAGTTTTTTTTGTTTGCTGTTACTATTCAATTAGTTAAAAATGAATAAGAGTTAGAGAGGTCAATTAGTTTCTTCATATACTATAGGAACGTTTTTCAGAGATGATGATGGAAACGATAATTCCCTAAAAAAAATCTATCAATTGCTCCATAATTGTTACACGACTGACCTGCTTAATTAGAATTTATATCTTTTTAAATTTTTGTAAATTGAATGTACAAATACATTACTTTGTAACTCCGTCCACAATCACAATCCTTGTCTTCAGTGATAGGTCTATCCGACCTAATTCCGCACTGGAATAAGCCTCCAGCCCTAAAAATAATTTTAGCGTTTAATTACGTTTAAAACTCGTAATTTAATATTTAAACTCTACTTGTGTGAAATTAATTCAATGCGGAGAGATTTGCCTTGGACTTTAAAACTCTGATTGAATTTCAGTCCTTCCCTCAAGCTGCCATTCTTCACTAAAAGATAATCGCCCTGCAATTAGAACGTGTATTTTTATAATGAAATCAATAAAACAATCAACACGTATTTAGTAATAGCCAGCCAATACTAACTTTAGCCAGGTTTACGACAGGACATCGCAAATAGAGAATGGCATCAGGGTGAGTCACGGCGTACCAGTTGCAGGACTCGCCCGCCTCGTAGGACTTCGGAAAACCTCGATTCACGATTCTGGACCGCGATCCGGGTTTGATGTACATTTTGTAACTGCATAGAGGCGCTGATACGACGAAGGTCATGCAGACAAAATATAATCTGTTGACAATGCCAAAGAGCACAACATTTCAAAATTAAAGCTGACATAATTTGAAATATAACTTTTTAAATTACTAGCACTATTAGAAGAAATAATCTTTTACATTACAATGTTGGCGTGTGCATACATTTTAAATGAGTGTGAGTACCAAACTTGATTTGTATGTAAACACTTGCAAGGAACTACCTCTTACCAAAAAGGACAGATTTAATTACTTTGTTATTTGATTTGATTTTTTTTTCAAAGTTATCCATGAATATTTTGGCCCAAAGTTTGGATTATCCTTTAATGAATCCGAATCCCATGTAATTATTGTGATATTTAATATATAGGACAGAGGGGGCAGAGAAATGCCAACGACAGTTACAGCACACGTGCCTAAATCGAAAATATTTTTTTAAATTTAAGGATCATCTAAATGAAACAA
>CM077103.1:10247352-10261475 GCA_039619505.1 Cimex hemipterus | reverse complement strand
TCACCCCTATCAATGGTATTCACAGCCCTCAGTCAGGGCAGTGGCAATTTATATGTTTAAAGGATAATTGGATAGGGTGAATTAAAAGATGTTGAACCCCTTCTTCTTGACCAAAATTGTTTGGATAAATTAACTGATTGTTCTAATGTTTTATCCAACGAAATAAACTTTTAAACAATTCCAGTTTATTAAAATAATGTTTACTTCATTTCGCGGTAATAATATTTTAAATCAAAAACCTTAGTTATTTATAAATCTAGCTATATAAAATGAAAAGAATAATTTTTATAATAACTACTACAGAAATAGTTGTGAAAAATTTTAAAAAAATATATTGGTTTTATTCGATTGCAGTTTTAACGGAAAAAGTACTTTAAAAATAATGTCTTTTAAATGGTATGTTTTTGTATAACTACATTCCTATATAAAAACAATTAGAGATAAAATAAATTTAATAGAACGAATTATAATTGTACACTCATTACAGTGTGCCTGTGACAAAACGTATGTTGTACAAACAATATAATTCTTTAAAAAGATAATAAAATAGCATGAAAAAAGTGTCACACATCATCAATAAACCAAATAAATGCGAAACTCGTACTAGAATAAACCAACTACAAACCTTCCTCAATGTTTTGTACAGTATTTACAATAAAACCAATATAAAATAAAATAAAGTAAAAAAATTTTATTAAAAGGAGTAACTGACATTTTTTTTATGAAAGTAAAATTATAATTCCGCTAAATTTTTTCAAATTATTTTTTTAAATATTTTTTATATATTTTTTTTTAAACAGAGTCCCTGTTCGGGCGCTAAAATTTTGTATCCCCCGGTATAATTAATTAATATAATTTTAATATAATTTTCTACGGGCGCCAGATAGCCATTTGACTATCAAATGGGGAAACAAAATTTGGGCCGCCAGGAGATAGCTCCGCGTGAGACGGGAGGGTTCGCAATGGACCTGACTATTGTTAAATAAAGAAAAATTAAAGATAAACAAAGAAATAAAAGTGTCATGGTAAATTAAATATATTTACATTATTTACATTTATTAACGAAAAAAAAAGTAACGGCATCCTTATCCTAATTAACCTTAAACTAAGTATATGAAATTTAGGCCTTTAACATACGGTAAAATGTCTGAAGTGAGCACTCACTCTTCTCCGAGAGAGAGACAAGAGACGGTTTCCGATAACTAGAAGGAAAACGATAATCCGGTAGACGAACAAAATCTTTGATCTCTCTCGTAGGACGACTCGTGGTATCCTGACCCTGCTGATGTAGCTTCCTCTCATCTCGCTCCAGTCCCGGCCAAAGTTCACAGCGCCCGAGACAACATCTACGACAACTCTGGGCCATGACTTAATTACCCGGTTACAGACTTTCAATAAGAGTTGTGCGCGCAAGATTTCTTTTTTCAGAGGTTTTTAAGGCTGCGGGAGCGGAAAAATGAAATGGAAGAAAATACAAATTGCGGGGTATTAAACTGCAATGCCCAAAATTGCGATTTAAATAAGAAAAATAGCTCCCTCTAAAAAAAGAAAAAGAAATGTTATTGTGTTTTGTTTCTTACTATTGATAGGTAGAATTAGCTTAGTTATCATATTTGAATGGAAGAACAAAAGGATAAGGATAAGTCTATACTCTGATGATTTAACAGTTGGTGTCATCGAGGCCCAGAACATTAGACATTTCATTAGTAGAAATATCGGCCGGTAGCCGAGTGGTTAGCGTGAGAAACTCTCGGCTAGTAGACCCCGCGGTCGCGGGTTCGATCCCCGCCGTCGCCTCTAGCCCTTTTTTCACGTTATCCCTCCCCCCAAAAACAAACACGCAATAATAAATAATTATAGAGAGTCTGGCTAGATATGCAATGTTCATGAGGCCATTAAATTTAAATTAAAAAAAAGGTATCACATTTTATATGTTACTTTTCACGTGACAATGCAAAGTTATTCAGCATAAGTGTTAATGCCGAACTCACTCCATTGGAACGGTTTACCGTTTTAAGCAACGAATTGCCATATCACACAATTGGAGAATCATGATAACCATATCACACCAGCAGTACCTCACTTGGAGAAATAAGAGCACAATATCACGGTAGAAGTATCTCAATAGGGCAAGAATGTGATATCACGCTGGCAGCAATATCACTGGTGGAAGCAAGAGCGCAATAGTTTACTCACCGACCATAATGGCTGAATAGCAGTGTCAAAACATGAAATGTAAACTATTTTTATTATTTCTTAGTAAAGGATTACGGGAAAACCCGACGTAGCTTCCAATACAAGTACAGTTGTAAATAAAAATAAATTGAAGTAAAGAAAAGTCTTAAAACTTATTTAATGTTAAAAACGAGCTAAAAAGTAAAATGATCGAAACAAATATTTTTTCATATGGAGTTTCAATAGATTTTTACTGTTTAAGTCCATTATGGAGGAGTGAATTACTCTGATGTAGAATGATGGAAATGTCCGAGAGCGGTATGGACGGTTCCGTTATAGAGGGCTTTAACATGTACAAAAATTGCTATCTTTTTTGTGCTGGAAACTGCAAAAGTTTTCCGTTAAGAGAAGGAACTTTGATACTGCATTCAGAAGAATAACAGAATTCGAATCTTTATAATCTTTATAAAGTTTGTTGATTTTTCCATCTTCCACAGTAGCAATTATAAAAATCATAACCTGTATATTATTTATTGTCTGACTCTTGCTATACTAAGATGTGACAGAATATGAAGGGTACGGTGAAAGTGAATTTCGTTTTACTAACTTCTAGATTTAAAAAGGCATGTAGGGGCAAGTATAGTACAATATGAAGTTCACATAATCAACGAGGAACATACGTTGATTGTTTCGGGGTGGTGATGGTTGGACGGCACTTTCATGTAGAAAAGGGTTTGGGTTGGTGCTCATATTTCTCAGGCTTGTGTAAGCGTCGGGTATCATCGGTATTTTTAGGTTAGTAAGAAATGTTGTGTTCCTCATGTACAATGGGACACCTGTTATTAACTCAGAACCCGATTTTGAACTATCTGAACCCGTGACACCTCAGACTTGCTCGCTGATGCCCATATCTCATAGCGATACTTCCATACTAGTCTTACCACTGACATGTATATACAACGTCTCATGACGAGAAGCAGTTTAGATTTTTGTTGAGAAGAAAGCTCACCTGATTGATTTTTGAGCCGTTGTACTATTGGGTAATTATATTTGTCAATTTTAAGTTTTTGTTAAAGGTGTAAACCCGAAATGGTGTTGGCTGCTAAATGTCTTACCATATTTATTTATTGATGATGTTTCTAAGCTTGTTTTATAAGTGACATATTCTGGTTGCGATTTTTTTGGGTTAAACTTTATACTCCACTGTAAGAGCGTGTTATTCGACTTCGAGAAAGTGTATGATACGACGTGGAGATACGATACTACGGAAATATCATGATTTTGGTCTTAGAGGCAAAATGCCACGGTTCATCCAGGGTTTCCTGGAGAACCGTAGATTCCGAGTCAAGCTGGGAACTGTACTCTCTAGGGAGTATGTTCAGGAGAATGGTATCCCTCAGGGTTCGGTGATGAGCGTTTCCCTTTTCCTGGTGCCGGTGAACGATATCGCTGACAGAGTCACCGCGCACAAACTGGGGGAGGGTACTACGGGTAGGGCACAGAATATATAGATTTAGTTAGAAGCTGAAATGACCTAGATGTCAGAAGCCCCAGCAAAAAAAAAAAAAAAAAAAAAAAAAAAAAAAAAACTGTTACAGGTTTTTCCAAGGAAGTTAAGAAAATTCTAATTTATTTCAGAATTATCAAATTTACTTTTGTATGTCCAAAACCAGCATCCTGAATTAATACAGAATACCTAGTATTATTAATTTTTAAAAAGAACGTACAATATAAATTCAATGGTATTATTTCCCACAGAACCTAGCATCTGAAAAAGAAAAATATTTTAATATTTTTCTTACATCGCATAGTTAAACATTTGTTTTAAAAAAACTTACTTGGGACTGTTCTGGTGATCCAATTGAGAAAATAAGAAACCCTGCTGTTGATTGCAGGATGTTTGCTCCCGCATTGCACCCCGGTACTGATCACACCGACGACGTACATCCGGTCATTATAGTTGTAGTAAATCGGACCACCGGAATCGCCCTAGGGATGCCGGGACAATTATTTTCCTGCCGTGATAATCCAAATTTCGTATTACCTGACAAGCATCGTGGTGGCCCAAGTATGTGCATATGTGCTGAGCGTCAGAGAATAACTCTTTATAGCTCTTTTGGCAGTGGGATGGCTGGACCACCTGAAGGAATGTCTTCTGCAGATGGACGGGCTTTAGACCTTGGAACATTGTCCTTCCCCAACCTAGAAATGCAATCGTTCTCGTCAATTTTAACAAATACGGAACTCTTAGTTAATTCATTCAATTTGGAATGGTTAATACAATTGATAAGCAATATAAACGAATAATGGTCAAATTAGGAAAAGATATTCTGATGGTAATTTTTACAATTACCAGAAATATTAATGTGAAAAGAGTTTAGCTACATATAAATATACGATTGTGAGCGTGAAATATGTGGGTATATTATGTAAATCTCGCTCAGAAGGATGAAGAGGGTGTCCTTTTTTAGATGGCCCTGCTGAATTTGGCTTGAGTCACCGACGCCCACAAAAAAATCGTATTTAATATTTTTTCCCCAGTAACGAATTTTCACCTTTTTGGAAGAAAAAATATACGAAGTACCTCAAGACCACATCAACTTTCACATATCAACGACCATTCTCCCGAGCATGGGGTTAAACTGCAACCCCAAAACCCTCCTGTATCTGGTGGTTATCCTTAATCTCCCATTCCATCTACTAACTTTACATCCTTTCCTTTCTTCCCTTAACTACCCTCTCCCAAAACTAATCTTCTCTTCTTCCTCTCGTAAAGGTCCCAGAGTATAGGGAGGGGAAGGTATGTCGGTCTACCTTAGTGGCAGCCCCACTTTCCGTCTAGGGTTGATAGGATAGCTATCTACCACCCTGAAAAGAAGATTGCTCCTTTCCAATTAAATAAGGCTGTAAATCCGGAGGCCACAATGCCGGTATGCCCGAAGATTGGGATCATCCACGTACTTATTCACTGGATCCCGTCGGTGTTGGTGAGGCGAGTGGCACCACCCGACTAGAGGCAACCACAAGCAGGACTGATGAAGGACTCACGAACGTTACCACTTTACACCCGTTTGATCCGGCTGCCACTCTGAGGAGAAAACGGACAAGGATAAAGAAAATAATTGAGGACTCACAGAATATAGATTGGGCTGGGAAGAAGAATAATTTCGCCAGATTTTTGATTTTAGAAAAGAAAGAGGGTGACTTTAAAAGAGATTCTCCCATCAAGTTGTGCATGATACGTAAGCAGCTTGGTCGAATCAAGGACGTAAAAAAGACAGCTGCTGGACAATTGCTATTAGAAATCGACATTAGGGAAACCTAACCGGTGACCTCGACGCCGCACAAGATATTGAACTCCAAGGGCGTGATTTTACCCTTCAAGAAAGCCATTTACGTCCCGGAGAAAAATTCTCTTTGAGAGGATGTCGTACCTATACCCGGGGAGTACTAATAGCACATGGAGAAAGAGAACACGGTGGAGTGGCTATTTATGTGACAAACGAAATGCAGTCAGAAGAAATACGCATAGAAAACAATAACGTTCAGATCGTAGCTGCTAGAATAAAGATGCCCCAGGAAATAACACTGTTCAATTTAGTTACCAGATCGAAATTGGAATCATGAAGAAGTAAAAGAAATAATTAATGCATTACCCCACCTCATTCTCTTAATAGAGATTTCAACGGACACTGTGGTGGGGTTCAGAGTCAACTGATGGTACAGGAAGAAAAAATAGAAGAAATGGCTGATGATACACATTTAATTCGGGCAAACAGACACATATTAATACAAATAATGGAAAATACAGCGCTATCGATCTGGCATTTGCCTCTCCGACCCTAGTTTCGGATATGACATGGAATACGTTGGACGAATCATATTTCAGTGATAATTTCCCCATCGCCATAACCAACTTCATTCGTTTGGAGCCGTACGTGGCAAGTCGTAGGTATAACCTGAAGAAAGCGGATTGGCTCGCTTATGCAACGTCTGAGCCTCTCCCAAATTTAACGGGGGAAGAAGACACTTAAGTTAATGAAATTACAAACGCGATTAAGGCCGCCTCAGCAACATCAGTACCTACGACCGGGTGACCGAGATGACGCAGACAGGTCCCATGGTGGAATAAGGAGTGCGAGACGGCCAATAAAGATGAAGCGACATGAACACGAAGGAGGTCTGGAGAAGGATTAACGGCATCGCCGGAAAATACAAGGCACCTTTGGTTCCGATTTTTAAAATCAATGACTCAAGTAATCAAGAGTACCCCACAGTCACACCACATTTGGGTTTAGTTTAGTTGTAGAGAATTGTATGAGTGAGAGGTGAGGCAGCGGCGCTTTAGTTCACACCCCGCTGCCCACACTATTTGAATTATTCATATTGTATGAATGAAGTCGTGTATTTATTAGTATGCAAGTATGTATTTCTGTGAAAGGTTCATTTTAAAGGTTAGATTTTAAGGGACAGCTCCGTTGGAACCAGCCTGCCAACCTAGGTTAGTACATTTTATTGGTGTGTACGGTAATTTTATTGGAAAAATTGTATTAGCGCACTTCACCACGTGTGAGAGGCAGCACTGGGTCACCAATCATCCGAACGCCCCTCCAGGACAAGAAGAGGGAATCGGTAGTGAGGGGACATACGTATAGGAATTAGTCCAACGTTTCCGGTCCTCAGAACGATCGCATGGAGAATCTCCAACCACTCTAACACAGAATCACCTAGCCCAATACAAAACAAGGAAAATAAATAAAATTCCAAAACGAGGAAAAAGAAGAAAGAAGAGGAGTGGAAAAAGAGAAGAAAGGAAATAATAGAAAGAGTGTGGAGGTCGAGGTGTATGACAAATACTAACCCTCAGAGCAACAAAAGAGCGAAAGATCTATAGGGAAGTAGTGAAGCCGTCCCCCTCCTTATGGGCCTGCTTGTGGGCGTGGGTGCACAAACCTCTGCAGTTAAATCCTCTAGTGTGTGAGCTATGACCTTTGCCGTTCTCCGACAAAAAGAAAAATATATACACGTCATGCCACATCATTTTGAATTATTTTTTTACTCTGAAAACAATGATGCAATCGGATTATAAATTGATCTAAAAATGAGAATATTATAGCAATATATGATAGGTTCAAGAGAAATTTAGCTGGGGTATTTGTAAAGGATACAATGGAATTTGTGAAAGAGGAGATCATTCAATTTCTTATTTAAAACATTCATCTAAGAACCATTAGATCATACGACTATTTTTTTAACATGTAGTAGTACTAGTTCTATAACACAAATAATAAATAAATAAATAAAAAACAAATAATAACTAGAAAAACTGCTTCTCCGACGAATACTTCTAATAATTGAAAATGCTAATATTATTCCAGATCAACAGTTTGAGTTCCTCCCATTTCACTCGACAACTTAACAATCACTTTTGCTGACAATATAGCCTCTTCTCTCGAACAAAAACAGTATTGCCTGGGTGTCTTTCTTGATTTAGAACAAGCCTTCGATGGAGTCTGGCACTCGGGCTTGCTTCGGAAATTAAGGAGCATCCTCTCTCGTACGTACTACCATACACTCAGATCTTATCTTTTGTAGAGGGAACTAGATTCTCACCTTATATACGAATAAGGGCGGGTGTTCCTCAGGGAAGCATACATGGCCTTTTCCTATTTTCCATATAAACTGCCGATATCTGCCAAAGAGCACACAGATCAATTTTACCCTACGTAAAAATGTCTGTCGTATGGTGAATATAACTGGAATTCCATTGCATTCCACTGACCTTGTGCGTTATCTTGGACTTTTCATTGGGGCTTGGAATCTCCGTACAAGACTGAAAAGACAGCAAACCAACTGACGTTATAAATTGTTAAAAAGACTACTCGACTCACGATCAAAATTATACCTCAAAAACAATCTTTTAATTTCAACCAAGGATCCCAATTACCGGCGTCTCCAATCAATCCAATCTAAAATTCTCCATGATAGTATAAATGCTCCTTGTTACTTTTCAAATTACACTATCCAAAAAGACCTACACATCCCGTTTGTACACAAACTCATCAAAACCTGATATAACAAATTTCATCAATCACTGACCACACACAGTAACCTATTCGTACGAAATTTATCACTTCCAACACTACCTGAAAATCCTCGAAGACGGTTGAAGCGAAAGTGGCCCCGAGACATTCTCATTGTGTGTAGACTGAAAACGATAGTGTGAAGGAATGTTACGACTGGGCAACCTCTCCTACAAGAGCCTCAAATGAAAATTCACCATTTACGGACATATTTACTTAATACAACACTTCTAGTTGTAAATAACAAATAAATGTAATAACAAATAAAAACCCCAATTTAGCAGAAGGATTTTTAATCTGAAAATTATTTAGATATACTTTAGAAAACCATTTTCTTTATGGTGCTCACGTTTCGATCATCTTCAAGGGGTCAAAGTGTTAGTTTTCTGTGTGGAAGTGTCATCATTGGGTGTCGTGTTGAGAGACTGTTTCTGAAGCCCTGAAGATGATCTCAATAAAGATCAAAAGGCTGGCACGATAAGAAATTGTTTTTTCTAAAACCTTGTTTCTAATTGTCTTCTAAAACCGCATCTCACGATCTTCAAATAATCTTTAACTAACAGTCACTAAACACTGTACATACTGTAAATAATTGTGAATTTAATTACTTTTTCGCATTAGGTTAGGTTTCATTTTTTAAGGTGTTTGATTGTACATAAAAAATGGTGTATGTTAAAAAAATTCATTTTTGTTTACCTACTGCTTGAACATACTTCCTCCGTAGATTACCCACATTGAACGGAAGGCAAGCCGGACCTATTTGGGCGGAAAATACTATATTTTCCTTTGTGATAATGAGAGCAATGTCGTTGAGCTCGTTCTTGTAACCTCCATGAGGGATGAATTTGCTGATGGCCAGAAACTTAGTAGCATTTGTGTCATTAACTAATAAAAAACAAAAGATTATTTTCATCGATGTATACTTTTTTGGAATTCATTGATAACCTGTTGAAATGTCGTGGTCACCGACCACCAGCTCGTAGTTTTTGGGATCTCGGCCGACGACGCTATGCGCTGCAGTAATAGCCACCGTTTTGGCAATGATCACTGCACCGCAGAAAAAACCGTTACTGTTCACCAAAGCGGCCATGGACGGGAATTCGTGTACGCCAGCTTCAATTCCACCGACAATCCTTGTCTTTAAATTTAAAAAAATTCTATGAACTATTTGAAACCTATTTCAAGAAGAGGTAGAATGAAATTTTTAAAATGATTCGCTGACATCCTGCAAACATGAAAGTTTTTAGAATGGCAGAATTTCTTTTCTATGTACTTACATATCGAGGGAGTGAGCAGATTTGTTCATGTTCTTTCATGTTCAAATCTGCTCAAAACGCTTTTCTCTTACTCACATATATCGCCCATTCTGGACTTTCAAATTACTTTGTTCCCACATACAATTGTTGACTGATAAAACAGATTCATAGTTTGGTCGGTTCCGACAATTTTGGTCTGTGTAACCTTGGAAAGGTGTGTACACAGAAGCAGAAATCAATCGTTATCCGACCCAATAAGTAAGGATAGGCAGACAGAAATTATTGTGATGTACCATATTACAAACTATATCACACCTCACATCTCAAGAGGAAATGTTCCAAAAAAAAATTTATGACCGAATAACCATTCCTAGTTCTTCATACCGTCCTACCACTATAACACCACTTTTTGGCAATAGCCTGAATAAACCCACCCTTTAACGTCTTCATAGTTACGTACTAGACTTTTAGCCTGTACCAATCCAGCTTTTTGGATTTCCTCCCCATATATAAAGGACCTATATCAGTGAAAGTTGGGGCTGTCAACATCTCTCTAAAACAAAATATGTTACGCACTTCTCTATTCCTGAAAAGTAACGCAACCGTTGTAAAAGGGTTTTTGAACTAAATAAAATCATATCTCCCACTTGCTACTTAATCCAAGCTATCCGGATTGTGAGGGTAGGGTACTCACGTTTTCCTCTAATTTATGCCAGTGTCCCCATGGAAGTATCCTACGTCATAAGTAAATGTATGATAATTTTTTTAGCAATTATGCCGTTCAAAGTTCAAAAACTACCCGAAAACATATTTTCATCAGAATGCATGACGGCTGATAAAAACAATTAAGACTTAGAGAGGTCAATTAGTGTATTCATATACTATAGGTAGGTTTTTTCAGAGATGATGATGATGGAAACGATAACTCTCTAAACAAACAACAAAATCTATCAATTGCTCCATAATTGTTACAAGACTGACCCGCTTAATTAGAATATATATCTTTCTAAATTTATTTTTGTAAATTGAATGTACAAATACATTACTTTGTAACTCCATCCACAATCACAATCCTCGCCTTCAGTGACAGGTCTATCCGCCCAAATTTCGCACTGCAATAAGCCTCCAGCCCTAAAAATAAATTTAGCGTTTAATTACGTTTAAAATTCATAATTATTTAAACTCTACTTGCCGTGAATGTGAAATTAATTCAATGCGGAGAGATTTGTCTTGGACTTTAAAACTCTGATTGAATTTCATTCCTCCCATCAAGCTGCCATTCTTCACTAAAAGATAATCGCCCTGCAATTAGAACGCATTTTATTTATAATGAAATCAATAAAAAAAAATCAACAAGTATTTAGTAATAACCAGCCGATACTAACTTTAGCCAGGTTTACGATAGGACATCGCAAATAGAGAATGGCATCAGGGTCAGTCACTGCGAACCAGTTGCAGGACTCGCCCGCCTCGTAGGACTTCGGAAAACCTCGATTCACGATTCGGGACCGCGATCCGGGTTTAATGTACGTATTGTAACTGCATTGAGGCGCTGATACGACGAAGGTTATGGAGACAAAATATAATCTGTTGACAATGCCAAAGAGCACAACTTTTAAAAATTTACGCTGATATAATTTGAAATATAACTTCTTAAATTACTGACAATTTTAAATGAAAAAATCTTTTCACTTAGGATGTTGGCGCGTGCATACATTTTAAATGGCTGTGAGACAAATTTGTTTTGTATGTAAACACTTGCAAGGAACTACCTCTTACCAAAAAGGACAGATTCGAATCCCGCTCCTGACACAGAGTTTTTTATAAACCTATACCTTTCAAATATTACTTAATTGAATAAAATTAATTGAACCATCGGACCAAAAAATATAATGTATTTAATATGAATATTTTTGGATCTCATCAACTATGGCGGAGAGTAAAATTTAGTACTTTAATGTAAAAATAAAAACTTTGTAAAAAGAACTGTAACAAGTAAATATTGATGAAATTGCAACCCAGAGTCCTTCATACGAATACTAAAGAAGAAACAAAGGTATTCATACTCCGAAAAAAAATAACAGAAATATGTAGAGATTAGTGACCGTTAATCAATAATTATTCAGATATCGTGATATGCCGTCTGGCGTGATGTAGGTTTCAGAAAAATAATTTCTTTGCCATGCCAACGTTTCGATCTTTATTGAGATCATCTATTAAGGGCTCAAAGTGTTTGTCTTCTCTGTACTTGTGCCATTCTTGCTTGTCGTGTTGGCAATTTGTTGTGAAATTGGAACAGTCAGAGTGTCGGTGGGGTCTGAGGAGTGATAGGCCCATCTCTCCACATGTGCACACCAGCTTGTGGATTTGTGCCTATATAAATCAGCAATCAGTTAATAACACATTTTTTACATCTTACTTTTTATTAGTTAAAAAAGCTTTGTTACCAAAATTTCACAACTTAATACTTAGCTACAAATTACACTAAGTAGATGACGAAAAACCGTCTTTCTCTGTGTGAGCCTCAGTAAAATGAATGTCACTATTGAAATCACAAGATATGTTTAAAATCGTAAAGTTGGTCTACAATATATAGATATAATATCAACATTTATTAGGTTCCGAGGTCCGCTTGGCGAAATAAATTGAATTTTGAGCGTTTGATGACATGTGGTTGACAGTTGATGTCGAAGTAACCATTCGGTCGAATAAGACTGGAAAAACCAAATTTATTTGGATCGAAAAGTTCTTCGGCCGTAGACCGCCCAACGCGACATAACGAATTTGTTCTAACGGACGTATGCTCATTCGTTTCTTGGCATTTAGATCATCTATTCGGCCGTGCAAGTTCGGCCGAAAACGGCTCCAGTCGACGGACGACCTACATCCCACCCTTTTGAATTTTCCTCTTGTTTACCATGTTTCAATGGTTCCAATCCACATGTGACACTGACTTTTTCATCTCAACCAAAGCCTTCATTAATTGGAAAATAAAAGTAATAAAACCACTGAAACGAGTCGGCTAGTAGACAAATTCCAACAAGAAAACAAAAAAAAGTAAGAAAACCGAGAGCTACAAACTTGCCTTGAATATTGTTTGAACATTAATAAATTAATAAAGACGAATGTGGGTTAAACGTAAATCTAACTAGTTTTGTTTATGTAATTTGCATGCATAGGTTACACAAAGTTCTTTAGTTCAGTTTTAAATAATCAATTCATTGGTGAAAAATTATATTATTATATTTATTTCTGCAAGTATTCGGAAATCACGGAGAAAATCCGACGCATTTCTGAAGTCGTCTGAACTTATTTTGATTAGTCATTAAAAAATAATAGATATTTTATGTTCAGCCAATTACTATTCGTTAAAAACGATGGATTTTTCGGTAAGGCGAAACAAACCAGCAAATTTTTGCGAAATGAAAATGTTGTTCGTTATATTTTACTTAAATATCGAGGTATATTTTAGTCATAAATAACTAGGTAAGACGAAAATGGAAATAATAGAAAATAAATAAACATTTACTTACAAACATAAGGAATATGCTACTGATCTTGTGGACACCATTCTGAGTCAGCCCGTTTACCTTCCAAATATCAGTAGGACGTATCAACCTGCAAACGTTTACCTTTTTCAATTATTTAACCGACAAAGTAAACTTGACCTGAAAAGAGAAGAAGTTGGATAAATCCAACAACTTGTTATATCTTTTTACTTCTAATATTGAACTAACAATCAGTACGGGGGTTTGCACATAAAATTTAAATAGCAATTTATTAGGAGGTTTTGCAGATCAAATTTAACTAACAATTTTTATACGTTTTTACTTCTAACATTGAACTAATAATCATTACTGGGGTTTGTATATAAAATTTAAATATCAATTTGTTGGTAGGTTTTCCTCATAAAATTTAACTAAGAATTTGTTATAAGTTTTTACTTCTAAAAATTAACAAACAAACGTTACTGGGGTTTGCTCATAAAATTTAACTAACAATTTTTATACGTTTTTACTTCTAAAATTTAATTAATATTTTATTACAGGGTGTTATACGTAAAATTTAGCTAACGTTTATTGCATGGTTTTATTCATAACACGTAGCTATCAATTTATTACAGGGTTTTTGACATAAAATTTAACTAGCTATTTATTATATATAATGATATACAAATTATTACTACGTCCTATAATTTGTACGCATAATGATAAAAACTGTTATTATTCATTATTAGTTAATATGAATGATGCATAACTGTAAATTACGTCACATTAACATTTTCAACATATTAACTACTTACATGAAATTAACTTCACCATGTTTTATTTCTTTTTTCTTCCTCATCAGCGTGGCACAATAACGTGTATCACGCTCACAACGCCTGTTTAAATTTTATGAGCAAAGCCATAAATATTGTTTGTTAAACTTAATTGTATTAAATAAAATTATTCCTACCCATCATATGAATTTTTCATCCCATTTAATTTGGTTTACATTAAAATAACATATTGTAGTTAATACAACTACAAAATTACACGTACTTTGTTTGAAATAAACTCCAAAAACTACGGTCTGATTTACCAAAATGCAAAACCATGAAATTAGT
>CM077103.1:10225061-10237352 GCA_039619505.1 Cimex hemipterus | reverse complement strand
TTTTTTTTTGTTTCAGGTAAGTTACACGTCGTTTCAGACTGGCTGTAAAGAGGACAGAGAACATAATGAAAAATGAGTATATGCAAACACGGTAAATGAAAAACAATTCAATGCAAAACAAAATATGTTAGTTAAATATAAGGGTCAAAGGTTGATAATTACCTAGTTAAAAATTCCGATTAATTATTCCTTTTTATCTTAAGTTTTTGTTGAGATAAAAAATTAGTTTCACGAGCGGGATTCGAACACACGACTTTTATCTAAATACGCTGCTCCTTTAACTACTTCACATCACTAATTTTTCAACTCGACCAAAAACCATAGATAAAAAGAATAATTTATTTGTATCATAAATATGGTAAATTATGACCACTAAGCAAATATTGATTTATCTACTTAATGATTAAATTCTATCAAGTGATTTTCCGGCTACGCTAAAGTTGTCAAACAGATGAACTTCATGAGATAGAGTTAATTTTGTGAGGATCCGGTTTATACAATACTTGAAGTTTCTGTGATACTCGATGAACGAGGGGGTGCTGCGATTTTCCACAATTACGGGATTATAACTGAACTCGCCCTTTTAAATTAACCCTCTAAACTTTGCTTTGTTTCTGTTCTGCATTTATCTTGTTCTGATAAATGTAAATGGTGCCCTCTTCGCCTGGGCCGGACCACTTATCGCTCTCTGACTGTATTGTTAGAGTCCGTATTACTTTTTCAACCGTAGGTGGGAGGTACCTTTACGTTCGATAATATCAGTTTTTTGTGCAAGCATTGTTCTATATGATAATCGTTTATTTATTTATTTATTTTTTTTTTTTTATTTTATTTTATTTTTTTTTATTTTTATTTTTTTTTTGTTAAGCAACAGATGTTTTAGCAGGTTATGACGCAATATATTGCAAAGACGTTCTCGCTAAAACAACTCAGAGAATTAAGCAAAAATTATACAGCGCAAACTACGTGAATTAAATCATTTTTTTTTTTACATTGCCCATTTCTTTCGTTTGTCTGAAAGAAAAAAAGTCGCCATAAAAGTATAAAAGTCACATATATTAGTCTGCAATGAAAAAAATTCCCATTTAACTGCGTACTGAACATATCTTGCAGTTATTCTAGCTTGTTTTTGGAAATGACAAGTAAAAAAATTTTTTTTTGGTAATTGATAATCCTTCTCAGTTTAAATATATTTCTCTTTCTCCAATGGGTAAATTGGAGATAGAGTGCACAATATGCACTCGCCTATGCAAAATAACATTTTAAAAAAAGGAATTTGGAGATTAAAGATCCAAAAGAAAAAAGACCACACGGATAGTTTCGAAAGACCAGGGGGGGTTGTAAGTAATATTTATGTAATACGTTAAACAGAGACGTAATGCTTGTTTAATCCAATTCTATATCTGCTTACTACTTTAAACCTTTCATACAGTCGTAATTTCTGAGGTAAAAGTTTTCTTTGTTGAACAGCTGTATGTATAGTATATACTTGAAAGTTTAGTTTTATTGGAGGCAAGAGTTTCACTAAACATACCGCAAAATAGTGAAGAAGAAAAACTGGTTACACTTCGACAGTTCGTTACTCGCGTTACTCGCTAAGGAGGAAATAGCATATTTGCCCTTTAAAAGAGTTTGGTTTAGCTATCTTCTCCAAGGAATTGTCGTGACCTTGTGTGAATCGTTTTTGCAAGATTGGAGAGAAAATGACAAGTTTAAATTTTTTTCATCTTCCTTGTGTCATGACTTCATCAAAACCCGTTATTAAAAAATTCATCAAACACTGAGAATCCACAACATTCTATTATTAGTTATCGCTTCTAGCTACAAAAATCATCCATGACGATTGGAGAGCAAGTGGTCCGAGATTTTCTCAGTAATGACAAATGAAGAAGTGTTGCCACTGGGCAACTTCTCGTACAAGACTCTCAACTGGCAAATTAAGTGTATATGAATGGTTAGTGTTAATAAATAGCAAGTAAATTTAAAAGAAACAAAGGTTGAGACGCGACACTTCACTCCTATCAAAGATATTCACAGTACTCAGTCAGAACAGTGGCAGTGTAGGTGTCTTTAGAGGATAATTGGATCCACTCCGACATCAACTTTCCATATCAACGCCACCTTATGAGTTTTCCCTGCTTTTGAATTAAAAATGAAGTATACTTCACTAATGCTCTCCGTCGCCAATTCAATTGTCGTCGAAACCGATTCACGATATTTGAAAAATGGCAGAAGGAGGGAAAACTCATAAGGTGGGGTTGAGATATAAAGTTGATGTCCAAGTGGATCGAGGTCACGACAGCTTAAGTGGTAGAGCAGCGGCGTATCTTGCCGAAGGTCGTGGGTTCGAATCCCACTCGTGCAATTAGTTTTTTCCCTCTCAACCAAAAAACCTTAATTAATTGTGAGTTAATATAAAAACTGACACACAGGAAATGAATTACAAATGTAATAATATTTTGAAAGTATTAAAATATAAAACTAACCTAGGCAATAAGTCAAATATGATTTAAAGTTCATAATGTTATTTTTATTAATTTTTTTTTTGTTATTCGTTCATGTAGTTCTTTTAAATTGGCATTTTATAATATTGTGGACTATTTTTTTTTATTTGTGGTAACTCTTTACTGATATTTTATATATGTAACGTCATAAGATAGTATTCATGACTGTAAATCTTAACAGGGGAAAATTTATTTTTCACCAAAGCATTGTATAGTTTACTTCTTACCGAATGAAAAGTTATTGAAACATCCTTTTTTTTTTTTTTTTGTAACCTTTGCAGCCTTGCTAATATGTGCTGTCAATTTAGCTAAATAGCGAGCTATGTTCATAAAAATTATATTTTACTGCTAAACATAGTAGCTCTGAAGAGGAACTACGGATGTGGGCAGGATTAGCACCTGAAATACACGTTAAAAAAATAAAATAAATGGTGTGTTTGGTTCAAATAAATAACAAACATTCTCGATTTAAAACATTAAAGGCGATCTATGTCTGATGGTCGGCTGTCGTTTCCCTAAGTAAAATGAAAAAGCGAAAAAGAAAATTTGTAAACTTGGCAAACAGCCATACCAGTACTTTAACAGCGCTATCATAACTAACAGTTTTATTATACTTTTTAAAAAAAGGCGACGTTAGGGCGAAAAAGTAAAATGTTATTCTATTCCATTCGGCCGGAAAAATTGCTAGAAAGAAGAATCTCCCAACATTACAGTTAAATAATTTATAATAATCAAAACCGCTGAATTTTTCAATTTTCTCCTGTTTGTTTAGTATTATTATTTCGTTTTTACAGCTACAGCTTCGGTTAGCCATTGAAGGTGACGAGAAATACCCACTCAAACAGAGTGGACCGACAGATGAAGCTAAAAAAGTATTGAGTATATGAATTGTTTTCGCCTTTGTAAATATTTGTCATTCATAATTAATAAGTTAGTATTTTTTCTTTCTTTCTGTATAAACAAATAAAATGTATGTAAGCAGAGAATGTTATATATCCAATAAGCTAAAGAGACATATTTTGTAATTCAGTTGCTTTCAAGCCGCCAGTAAGGGTCAGTTTGTACTGCTAAATGTTATTGATTGGTTATGGCGTAAGTGATGTAAAACGTCGCATTAAAATAAGCCATCTTGTCAATTTTAAGAGTAACAATCAATGTTTTACGATGAATTCGTTACGTGTAATTTGATGTGTTTTGTTGCCCGTTTTATAATTATTGTTGATAACCTTGCCGAAATATCGTTTCTAGCCAGTATGCACAAACTATATCATCCTTTGATATAAATTCATGCCGGGCGGTAACCTCGCGGTCGGTTTGCATTCCAGATGCAAGATTAATTTGCATGAGCAGTCAGACAACTGCGTTTGGATTCGGATCGAAACTGTTTATGACCGTCAAGTGAGAGACTAACGAAGCAGAAATTTCATCCTGTTGTGGGCCACTCTCGTCTGAGGAAATTTAAGGTCTTTGGATAGAAGATGGCCTGTATTTTGAAATCCACTCGTCTCGGCTTTAAACCGTTATCCCCTTTGAAATAAACCGTTCCGACTGTTTCGCCATCGAAATAACGCGCCGTGGGCTATATGGGAAATTGATTCTACGTAATTACGTTTTCAAATATTTTGGCGCCGAGTGTTAAAAGTCTGATGGAAATTAGGCCCTTACTCGCCGCCCCGTTACCCTGGTAATTGCTCTGGGCGAACCTCCGTTCCTTCAATCAAATAAAAACAAACTCAAGTCTTTTTTTTTTTCTCCCTGACGGCTGTTTCAACATTCGAAAGGCCGTTTACAATTTTTTAATCAACTCTAATCCCCGGGGCGAAACGCGTAAAACGAGATCGGATTTATAGGATACTATTAAAATGTCCCTAATGGTCTCGGTTATAAATCGGGCGCTGTTAAATGTTGTAATTAGAAAAGAAAATTTTTCCCTTAGCGATTTTCCCTGTCGCCAGTTAATTTCTTCCTTGTATTGTCCGTCTTACAGCGACAAAATGCTCCAAGTGGGCGACAGTTAAAAAATTATTTCTCTAGAGAGAAATTGGACGGGAACGTAACTGGGTAGCCGAGCAATCATATTAGTCATAATTCAAGGACTGTTTATTGAGTTAGTAAAAGAGGTTATATTTCGACTTTCCTCCTTGGACAAATTAAACTGTAAGCGATGTCGGGCTTCACTTTCCATCCAATCAAAAAATTACCATTTTTTCTAAAAAACGATTAAAAAGTTAAATTCACGAAAAGAAATTTAAGTTGATCAGTTTTTTTCTAAACTTCCTAAACTTTTTCATCTCTCTCTCTCTCTCTCTCTCTCTCTCTCTCTCTCTCTCTCGGTATATTCTTGAAACGTAAGTACAATTCGTTTTCAGAAATGAAATAAAATCCACATTCATTGGAGAAGTATGATCACGATATCACGCCAACAGTACCTCACTTGGGGATGTATGAGCGCGATATCTAGCTAGGAGTACCTTAGTGGGGGATGCAAGAGCGCCATTTCTCACTAGCATTAGTCACTCAAGGAGGCAAAAATGTGGACATCAAGCCAGAAGTACCTCACTTGAAGGAGTATGAAATTGAGTAAGTACCTCACTTGGGGATGCAAGAGCGCCATATCTCACTAGCATTACCTCACTCGAGGAGGCAAGAATGTGACATCAAGCTAGCAATACCTCACCATACTCGTAGAAATCGCTCAGAACTTTCGGGCTCGAACTCTAAATGCGCGCGATTGAGCGTGAAGATAAAAAGTTAGACGGGTTTTGGTGGACATGGTTATGGGTTTGTTACCTTTGCAGTGACTGTAATGCATTTAAGCTTGTTTTTTAAGTGCGGATCCTCCATTGAATCGCACACTTTTTTGATAACATTAATCAAATCTATAAATAATTCGGCATCAAAATAATCGTAACATAAATTTTACTGTTATACAACTTTCTTGAAAACGTATTATCAGTTTTTGATCACTACGTTTTCTGTGTGGGAGGGTTGCATCGATATTCTCTTGGTTCGGCTTATCGAACGTCGGGTAATAACTCATTCGGCACCGTTTTCCCAGCCGATATCTTGCATCCGGTAAGCCGGCAGTTCTCAAATATTACTCCACCACATCTGGAATTGGATTATCATTAGGAAAAAGTGGCGCATCCTGATTAAAAAATGATTGATATTCTATGTGTTTAGTTTCATGACTTAATATTTCGAAAACGAGAAAGGAAATATCAAATTCCATCATAATAAAAAATATAATGTTGATGCTAGCCATCTCATTTTAGATATATTTTGTTTTGAATTATTGACATCCCTAATCCTACTCCTACGCTCCTTGCAAACCCAGTCCTGTTCTTCTCCTATGATAGAAAGGTCCTCACGTCTCTCTTTTCACATGCTTTTCTTCCGTATTAATAAAGTCTTAAGTAACGCGACCCTGAAAAACCGTCTGGCCTGCTGCAGCGATCTCTTCCACCGGAATTCATCGGCTATCCTGCGGCGAAGTCAGGGGAATCGGGCCCGAACTCCCTTCGCTTCTTGCAACCGGCGTCTGAAAGAAGGTGGTAAGTCCCCTATGAATTTCTCCCTTCATTCATTAAAGTGTATAATTTTTTTTAAACATTTATTTAATAACGTTTCATTTTTTTAATAATTATTATTTTTTCCACGGCATTGGCCGTAACAATAACGGAGATATAAAAGATTTGGACAGACTAAACATGTAGGTCTTATAACGAAACTACATAGAATAAGTATGTTTAGCAATTCAGTGACATTAACAAAATTATGTTGACATTTCCATTTCACTGGACATCAAAATTTTGTAAAGCAAAAGCGGTAATTTCGAATCGTGGGCAGAGCTAAATTAGCCGATTCGACCCCACTTCTGCGTGGAATTTTCATAATTTTTAAACGCTTTTCTCTGTTTTATTGCATTTTTAAAAATTAGTCGTTCATCCATATTTAGTTAATTTCACACACATTAACACGCCAAATTAGATTGTTGAAAATAAAAGCAGTACTTCTGAAACTTTTAAACTTTTAAAATTGAGGCAATATTGTACCGTACATACATTCTTTAAAAAAATCAATGAGAGTACTTTTCACTTACACTTTTTAACATTTATTTAAAAAAAAAAAAAAAAGTAAATCAACTTATGCCTCCTTGCAAATTATAGGAACAAGAGTTAATATTCAGTTCAAAATCTGTTACATACTACAAAATTGTAGTTAGTATGCAGTACGACTTTTATAAAATTAGGAGTTTCACAAGGAAAGTGTATTCTACTTACTTTCTAACTTTTGTGTAAGTCATTTCAACGATATTCAGAAGAGGGTGTAGATGAACATATAAAGCTTTAAGCAGCGAAGAGGCTCAAGGGTGTTTGGTGGTTTGATAAAAAAAAATGAAGAACGATGTGATACATGGAGGATAAAATGTAATTCGTCTTAATAAAGCTTAGAACAAACTTAAGTTTTTTTTAAGAATGAAAGATGGAAAAAGGTGTGGGAGTATACAGCTGTTAGACGATTCCAACTTGTTTTAAACGGAGGTCCGAACGATCCAATTCTGCGCATAGTGTATAAAGAATGAGATGAAAGGTGAACGTTTTACTTCTTTCAGACAGCTAAAAAGGACTAAATGCTGATAATATAACTCCAAACTTGTCTGGGAATGCTTAATGGCTTAAGGAAAACAATATAAGATTGACTTTAGGTGAGTTAAAAGGCATTAAGGTCTGTACAGAAGAAAACAGGCTGACAATTTAGGCAAAACAGTGGCAACTTTTCTTTCTTCGTTCTTCCAAATTATTAAATGCTTCAATTCACCGAGACTTGAGCATCAGAAACGTAAATTAAGCTCTAATCGAATCTAATCTGATCTAATCCATCAGTAATTTGTACAAAGTTGACACTAATGAAACGGATTTGTAAAAAGCTTAGTGATAACAGTGAGAAAAATGTTTAGGGAATTTTTTAAAATTTCAGCTGTCACCATAAACGCCATTTGGCGCCACCATGAGTCATTTCCTTAGTTCAAAGCGTAGTAGAAAAAAGTAATGATCTAACTGTATAATAACGTTACATATTTAATAAAAATAAATAAAAGTTCGCTAATTTCGTGGTCCGCTTGACCAATTGATACATTACAATGGATTAAGGTCTTTAGTTGAAATATAAAAAAATTAATGGCACGAGCAGGATTCGATGCCACGATCTTCGAGTGGATACGTCGCTGCTATACCACTTAACCTATCGTGGATCGAGGTGACAATAGCTCAAGTGATAGAGAAGCGGCGTATCTAGCGGAAGATGGGTTCGAATCCCGCTCGCGCCATTAACTTTTTTTCATCTCAACTAAAAACCTTTTGAATAATTAAAAAACCTTAAAATTTATTTTTTGTATTATTGAATTAAAATTGAAATGATGTTTTTAATTTAAATATATTGTAATTAAATTAATTTATTATTTTTATAAGTTTCTAATATAAGTTTACGTCCAAATAATCTGGAGAGTGTAAAAAGGAATAGCACGTTTATTTTATTTAAAGACTTTTTCGATGGGATATTTAAGCTGATAATATTTAACGGAATAGAGAAAATTGTTCTTGTGAGTGAGATTGCAAGATGGAGGGTAACAAAAGTCGAATTAAAATACAACATAATTTTATGCAAGCGGGATATTTGTTCACTGCGGTCATGGGTAATATCACAAAGTTTGTCGGAACAAAGCGGACCTCTATCCCGTGACAAGCCCGCGAGCCGAATAAATTCTCATAACAGACGGCACCGACTTCGTACCAGAAGCCATTAAGAGAAAGCATATATGCGACTTTACGATAATGAACAAGTGGGTTAAGTAAAATTCAACACCATCACAAGCAAACAGTAATGAGATTTTTTTTCCTATTACAACGAAATGTTAAATTCATTGAATATAAGTTTTATCTTTGATATGTTGAATTAACAGTAAGTGCAAAATTACTGTTATGATGTTTTCTGTTGAAGTCTGAGGATTGATGAACCTGTAGTGGGTTTTTTTCTGTATTTCATATCGCTTTTTCGATTGTTCCATGTGTGTAACCTCTGCATATGCACATCCATACATACACAATTGTACAGAATTGAGCTGAACCCCTGACTTCTTTCCATGGATTGCCATTTAAGACGAGCGTGATTAGACTAAAGCCGGAAATGCCCGTTGCTACGCCATGCGACGCTACCCGACGCCTTGCCACGTTTTGGTGAGGTGCGCACATCTGTCTGACGCAAGTATACGTCGTCCACAGTCACAATAATCAGTATCAATCTCCTGCAAAATGCACTATTTTGAGCAAAACCTTGTAATAAATTGTTAGTTAAATTTTATGACCACCAAAATCTAATAATTTTTTTGTTAAACTTGTTTTAAATAAAGTTACTCCTAACCATCACAGTTAAACAATGTTTATACAAAATTATGCATTTTTGTTCTCGTTTAATTTAGTTTACATTAAAATAACATGTTTTAATTAATATAACGACAAAATTACATTCACTTATTTTGAAATAAACTACAAAAATGCTGTAATTACGAGAAAAACTATGAAATAAATTGTTAATTAAATTTTACCTAAAAAACCGTGGAATAAATTGTTCCAATTTTAGTATACGAACCGCCCAAGCGAGTACAATAAATTGTTAATTAAATTCATTACATCAAAAAATGTTTTGATTAATTTTCTACCAAACCATTAAAATTAACTTTTTAAATTAAAACTAATTAATTTTTGATCACAGTTCATTTGGTTTATATTAAAATAAGAATATAACGACAATAATACATGCAGTTTGAATAAAAAGTGCCCGGTTCTTTTGTCTTCGACTATACTCCATGCAAGCCGACGAAAATATGGACAGTGGAGATCGCATAACGTCGGGTAGGCTTGCGTGGCATAGCATCTGGCAGATGTACGGGGGTAAAGCAACCATATGGAAAATCGGAGTTTGGATTTGCTTCGAGTAGGGTCGCATGGCGTAGCATCGGGTAAGTGTGTTTCAGGCTCAAGTGCCGATTTGTACTTCATCAAAAACAAAAATTTGCAGGAGTCTAACTTCAAGTTTCTCACATGTATAAAAAAATCGCGATCAAATTTCCATTAAATTTTATAACCCTCTTGGATTATACGTTAAATCCCATTATGATAATTTTGGTCTGTATATTTTCGGTGTGACTGTTTGTCCAATTAACGGATGCTTAAGTGCACCAACCTTCTAGGTTCTAACCTACTGCTCATGATGGCGAAAAGCCAAAATCCTCGGAAAGTTCAAAATAGCAAGGATCAGCAGATCACAATTGCAAACGACAAAGCCACATGTTATCAATGACCCGGTTCGTTAAATGACTTTTCTTTGGCTGTTATATTAAAAAATTGTTAGGTGTATGGAAAGGGTGATTGAAGGAAAGGAAATTCTTCGTCCCGTTACTTGTCCAAATAGTTGCTGTTGGGCAATCTCAACACGACACGCAAGATGGCACACACGAGACAAACACTTTGAGCCCTGAATAAAAATCGAAACGTTGGCACGTTAAAGATAATGTTTTTCTAAAACCAAATCACACCAAACCGCATCTCACGATTTCTGAATAATTAATGAGATTATAAGGACAGGTCAGAAATTAACAAAAAAAATGTATTGATCTGATTTAAATTGTTCGTTTTTTCCAAAGGATTCGAAACAGCAGAGTTTATATCAACCCTCGGGGTGCCAGTGTTTTTGAAAAAAGCTCATTTGTAAGTATGTCGGGTTCAAATGCAGGCAGGGCCACTGGATTCGGACCCGAGACCTTTTCCTTACAGTGATGAACGCTGTGTCAATTGTGGGTACTTAAGAATAAAAAAACGTGTAAACAAAAAACAGCTGTTAAATTGATGGCTGCCATGTTGATTGCCTACACCCTAACGGATAGTAATGTAACTACATTTTCGACCTTGGCCCCGTCCTGTTAGACGAGTTAAATAGACGATTCTTATTCTACGTCATCATTTTTGTCGATCTAGTACGGCCTAACAGAGTTAACAGGGTTCCTTACGTCCTTAAAAAATTACCGTATTCTAGATATTCAGTTAATTAAAAGGGAATTGGTACAAAATAAAAATGAAATGAAGTGATGGTAATAAATAAAGTCAATCAACATACATAAATAAAATTACATTTTTCAAAATGAAGACAGTAATTTAATTTATTTATACTTTTTTCACGTAATTTTCTCTTCTAGGATAAAAAAAGATAACGAAGTTACAATTAAGTGTAATGTTATTAACCCGTTCTAACCAAGATTTTATATATATTTTGTCTAATTCATATAATTATTTCCAGAGTGCGTTTAGTCCTCTTACAGATTGAAACAATTTTTGGATATCGTTCGGAACTAATATTTGACCATCCTGGTTGTATCAATCTATTCGAGTGACGTCTGAAAATGAATTTGAACATGAATTTATATTGTTCCTCCGCTAAAAACAGATCGGTTTGACAATGTGAAAATATGTCCTGTTTCTTTATTCATGTATTCCGGGAAAGTATATTTTCGAAGCGAACGTGAAGTATGGCGACGTGGCTCCGAAACGCTTCGCTTTTGTGCCCGGTGTCAACTTGTCAATCAACGAACGATTGGGACAGTAGAATTGTGTGAAACGGGATTCCCCATTGGATATCACTTGGGGTTGGTGGCTTTTCATCAATTTGGCCAAATGTCATCCAAATAAAAACAATGAGGACGTTGCGTCGGACGTGCGTATACTTTTACAGCGATATGCCTTAACTAAATAACAACAATCTAAAATATAAAAAAATAATATGAAATATGACAGGAATTTGTTCAAATAGTACAAGAAACAAAGATCAAGTGATTTACTTCGATCAATAAATATTTTATATATTTCCGAATGTTAAAAGATCATGAGGAAACATCAAAGATAAGAAAAAATCGTACTAAATTTAGTATGTTTTAAACCTCTTTTAGAGTCCAGAAACCCGCATTGGACACAGATTATATAAAAAATAGTACATTAATTGAAAAGAATTGAACTATTCCCAGTTCATGTAATCAAATAAATTGTTCAATTTTTTTTCGATAAAACAGTGTCCATTTTAATTCCTTGAAAATGACAAGAGAAATCGATTATTTCATTTCAACCGTAAAAGAAACTATATAAGCATTTATTGCAATTATTGATACTTCAACACTCAAAGCTAATTTGTTCGCTAATAACTTGTTATTTAAAAAAAACGGTTAAATAACACAATAAAAACAAAAATTATAAGCGATGTGTTAAATATGTTAGTATCCAACAGGTGATTAAAAAACCTTTGCGAATGAATTGTTGTAAATACGGCCTGGTATAAAAAATAAACTTGTTTTAATAGCTATTACTTAGTATTTATAGCTGTTAACACAATTTTAACACATTTATGTTATTGTATTTGTATTATCGATATTATCTACACGATGTCTTTATAAAATGAGTATACGAGTAGCGTCCTGAAACAGAACACGTGGGCATATTAACGTTTTAATACTTTTAATGTATAAGACGATGTTTGTGTTACTATATCACGCAAAAATCAGATTTTGAAAAGAATTTTTTTATATGTTTCATACTTTGTCAGGTAAAAACAATAGTTATGAGATATTCAAAGTCTTTTTGAATTAATCCAATCGAAAAAATATGAAACGTTGTTGTTTACTGCTGAAAATTCAATCTCGTCGCAAATCAAGATGAATATATATATATATATATATATATATATA
>CM077103.1:10211915-10224661 GCA_039619505.1 Cimex hemipterus | reverse complement strand
CCTAAGATGTGTATAAGAGAGATATATATATATATATATAATATATATATATCCAATTAATATTCCAGTAATCCATCAAACTTTTGATTTCGTTTCCTTTACATTCTGGAAACTATTGTCTCTATGGGCCATTTACGATATCTATGTCCAGATATTGGAACGAAAACCGAATATTTAGAGGCTCTGATCAAGTTAAAGTTGCTTTAATACTGGCCTATTTTTCAGGCTGAAATCCACTCAATTTACAGATGTACTCAAGCTAATTTGCCCAGATAATATAAAACCAACGACAAATATATCACAGAAATGATAAACGATGGAGTGAGTGTGGTGTTGAACACTTTCTAAAAAGATTGTTCCTACTCACAATAAGTTGTTTTGCAACGACCCGGATTTCGAGCCTTTCAGGTCATGATCAGGTTGAAGAAGGTCTTCAACCACGTCTCTCGACGAGCATTACCAAAGTGAAACCGCTGATACCTCCGCCAACACGACGTTCCGATCAACAGCTGATTTTTTAATGACGCTCAATGCGAAACGCGGAAATTATAACACTACTTATCTTAGAAAATCAGATAAGGTCAAAATAAGAAACGATGGAATTCACTCATTGTTAACAAACAATCCCAAAACCTTTTGGAAAAATCTGAAAAGAAGAAACAATATACTGAGTTAAAGATTCGGAAGTTTAATTAGATTTTTGACTGGGCGCTGTGGGCTGAATGAGTATTGACATTGATCGATATGAAACTACACGGTTCGTGCAGATTCTGCGAAAATGTAGAAGAAGTCGCAACGCATCTATTATTTTCTCCAGCAATGCTTCGGATATACAACGTAACCGACGAAAAAAAACTACTAAATCCGGGTGTAAAAACCAAATTGTTTGATTGGGTTGGCCAAGGTTATACGTAGATAACGAGTGGGTCTCAAAGGAAGTAGTATGCCAAATTTCTTTCCTACCCGTTAATACCCTGGCCTAGACGAACTACAGAAAATTCTTAATACTCAAAAATTTGGAAAGACGTTGAATAACTTGGCTGTTGGAGAAAACTATTTTGGGGATTCAACCAAATAGATCCGAGGTAGGTACTCAAGGATGTGTCCAAGATTTTTCGGAAAATATATGAAATATATTTTTCTCGTTTCATCAAACCAATCCACCCGTTTGATCAACAAATTCTACCATTTCAAGCAATGACCATCAATTTTGGAATTCAACTGGCTCAACAATCCCTCCCGACGTTTAAAAAAATGGCCACACAATTGTTCGCCTAGTGTAGTGCAATATCACCGTTTGTTCAAAAACAGCGATGGTAATTCCAGCTGATTACCTTGTAATATTTACTATGCATTAAAAAAATTACCTATTTCAAAACGGTTTTCAATGAAAAATGTATCGATAAAAGTTTTAGTTGTAAAAAACGGAACGTTAATTTTCAGTGAGTTGACGGAAATTAATTAATCTTATTGTGATGGCTAATGATTGATGATTATATGTGGCTTATTGTATATGTATTACTGTATATAAGACATCTTTCGGCATCTTGCCAATATCACAATTTTATTTATACACGTACAAATCGCAGAAAAATATCAAATGAAATTATCCCAATTTCGGACAGGGTTATGCTATGCTAATGACTGGGCTAGTACATTTCAAAACACGATATAGGAATAATTGTTTCATTAGTAGTAATTTAATTTTAGTAACTAAGATATAGTAATTTTAAATAATAATTAATGCAAATCTGACAGGAATAAAGGTGCAGTCCACTGACACTTAATTATTAAGCTTTGTTCATGAGATTGCATAGAATTATATATTTTTCATTACCAATTAATCATTGTTATAAATATATTCAATGGTTTTTAGAAGAAAATAGAAAATATTCGAAATTACAAGTCATCAAATAATCTGTTAAAATATAAGATAACCGTTACAAGGCCGTACTAAACTTGGCGGAAGGTACACTGGTACTGTTAGACGGTACTGGCACGACAGCCGAAATAGCTCAGTTGGGAGAGCGTTAGACTGAAGATCTAAAGGTCCCTGGTTCGATCCCGGGTTTCGGCAAATTATTTTTCATTTTTGTTTTCAAACAAATTTATGAAAAATCGAACTAACCTATTATAATGAACCTGGTGTATTATTAATTTATCAAAAATTGCTTTTATTTTAGCCTATGAGGCTGTGTTCTTACGTAAATATATTACATTTTTTATTTTATGGTACATACTTTGTTGTAAAGAAATTACACTCTAGTTTTGATGTGTGTATGTTAAGGCCTTAATTTGTGTGTGGAATGATGCTAGTTTATGTCCAATGAGAACGCACCTTATTTAGTCAATATAAGAGCATGTATATATACTAATTTGCAAGTAATAAATTTAATTGAGAAAATATTTACAGTTATTAATATTAGGGAGTGCATTTACATTATTTACAGTTTTTAGTTACTTATCAATTTTGATAAATTTTACGTAATAGTCCATAGTCACTAAGCCTATTCCTTTACAGACGTCGGTTGTTTCGGGGTGGTGATGGATGGACAGCAATTTCATGTAGAAAAAAGTTTGGTTGGTGCTCATATTTCTCAGGCTTATCTTTAGGTTAGTATGAAATGTTGTGTTCCTCATGTACAATGGGACACCTGTTATTAACTCAGAACCCGATTTTGAACTGTCTGTACCCGTGACACCTCAGACTTACTCGCTGATGCCCATATCTCATAGCGATACGTCCATATACAACGTACATACATACACGACATGTATATACAACGTCTCATGACGAGAAGCAGTTTAAATTTTCGTTGAGAAGAAAGCTCACCTGATTGATTTTTGAGTCGTTGTACTATTGGGTAATTATATTTGTCAATTTTAAGATTTTGTTCAAGATGTAAACCCGAACTGGTGTTCGCTGCTAAATGTCGTACCATTTTATATTTATTTATGATGTTTCTAAGCTTGTTTTATAAGTGAAATATTCTGGTTGGGATTTTTTCGGGCTAAACTTTTATACTCCACTGTCGGAGCGAAAGATTTAGTCTCTCCAAGGCTAAAACTGAGTCGCCAGCCGGCAAAACAGCAACAGGCGCCAACTTTAAAGCAGGTGAAAGGGGGGTGTAATCTGCGGTATACAGATGTAGAATAATGGACTCCATCTGCTTCCTTGGGAAACTCCAGCATAAATGGCTTTTTTGGACAGGTCCAGTCTTTGAATTTTATAGAATACGAACGATTGGTATGGTATGAAATGGTGTCCCTATCCGGCATTGTTGGGCAAAAATTAGTCATGTCTAATAATTAATGATTGATCACTCAGAACGTTAGCCATGATTGGTACTAAGTAACTAATGTAGTCATTAGTCACGATATGTGATTGATGACTAAATTAGTCATGACTAGTAATTAAATACGAGGCCTAGTTAGTCGTAATATGCTCAAAAAATGAAAAATACAAATTTCATCACATTACAAAAAAATTCTAACAAATTTATTTGATCAAAACGAATATTCTTCAAAACCTTAGTTAACAAAAATTAATCTTCCAATTATAAGTAAAACTTCGCCGTTATAAAAAGCCAAAAATTAATTATTGAAAAGTAAATCTTACATAATCGACTAATGAAAAAAAAAATTCTTTGACTTAAAATTTATTCCACTTGACAGGTGAGATTTCTACATTATTTGGAAAATCCACTCTCTTGAGGTCTTGATTGTTATAAAGTATACATGTCGAATAATTATATAACTTTGGTTTTCGTTTGTGATAACATTTTTTGAATGTTGGACTTGAGCATGACTCTCATCCCAAATTTTTTGTTATCTGTTGGATTTTGTTAAGTTGATCATTGAATCCAGAGTTGGACAAAATCTAACTAATTCAATCATGATTAATAAATTAATCATTGTATGATTTAGTCATACGTAATGATTATGACTAAATCATATAATGATTCATTTACTCATGACTTATTCATTCATGATTAAACTTCAATAAAAATTTTTCATCATTAAATTAGTTGGATTTTGCCCAACTCTGGTATCCGGGATGTAGTTTTTATAAATTTGAGAACAAGCCACCAGTTTTCTTGGTCATCTAGTAACAACCCGTGACCTTCTGAGCCTTCCTCATAAGTGTCCAGTATGGTGTCGACTGTGCTGCGTCTGTGAATCGTTATGATGATGGCATATTTCCAAGCCGTTGGGAAGTAGCCCAGTTAGAAAATTGCAGTTTATACCTGTGTTTATTGATCAAGCGCTTTCCACTTCTTCTTTTCTAAGAGCGGTCTCAAAATCATATCAGTAGATTTTTCGGTCGGAGAGTGCGAGATAGCATTTTTAACCAACCGTGTAACAAAAAAATCGTTGAACGGAAATAGTAGTAAAGGTTCATTCCCCATTTTTGTGACTTTATCAGTAATGTTATGACTTGTTGTAACACCTGGTTGAAATTGCTGCTATATATGTCGGAAAAATCTAACATTTTTCTGTTTTATGTTTTTAATAAATAAATTCAACAAAGAGGAAATGGTATAAATCAAACACGATGCGAAAACAGAAGAAGGCCGCTTTTTACTAATCGACACATACAAAGTGGATAATTACGTTGTTGCGCTTTATTTAAAGATGTATAATATATATTTTACTGGTAAATAACTACCTAAGCTTAAAAAGAGGCTAATAAGAAATAAACAAAAATTTACTAACACTTTTAACTAATCTTTAGGGCACGGTGAGGGACACTACCGTCACTTCACTGGAGCTAATTTAATTCTATGCCTACTATTGGGTTGTCCGGAAAATAATGCAGGATTTTGGTATTAAACAAAAAAAAAAGAAACTAGTTACTTTAAAGCAATGTTCTTTAATCAAAATAATTTCCCATTCTCTCAATACATTTCTCCCAACGTGTTGGTAACTTATTAATTCCGTCTGAGTAGAATTCAGAATTTTTAGAATTGATAAAGTCAATAAATGCATTTTCCAGTTCCGTTTGATTTTTGAATATTATGTGTTGTAAGTAGTGGTCCAGGTGTCTAAAAAAATGGTAGTCAGTAGGCGAGAGGTCCGGAGAGTAGGGTGGGTGAGGCAAAGTTTCATAGCCAAGCTCCAATAATTTTTGTGACGTTACACGTGACACATGTGGTCGAGCGTTGTCATGCAACAAAATGGGCCCTTTCCGATTTCACTTTTCCAATCGCCTTGAGGTGGTCAGCGACGGTCGTTTTACTGACTTTGAGTTGCTCTGCAAGTTCTCGAACAGTTGTTTTGGGGTTTTCTTCCACCACTGATCGCAGAACATCATCATTAAGAGAGGAAGGCCTTCCACGACCTTCTTCATCTTCAAGGCTGAAATCTCCCTCCCGAAATTTTTTAAACCACCTTTGCACAGTGCACTCATTAACACAACCCTCGCCCCAGACTTGGTTAATGTTTCTAGCCGTTTGGGCTCCGCTTCGGCCGAGTTTAAACTCGTAAAAGAAAATCGTACGAAATTCTCGTTTTGACATTATAAGGATGACTGAATTATTTCCAAGTAGCGGAATGCTACAGAGGTAAACAAACAATATCATTTGGAAGAGGATTAATAAGTGTTGACATTCATACAAATGAGTAATCCTGTAAACGTAAACAGAATATTTTATATAGATTTTTTTAAATGAAAACTTAAAATCCTGCATTATTTTCCGGACAACCCAATATCATCAGGCAGAAAGATTAAAATGTCTTTTAGTAGTTCCGCTGATAATCCGCAACAGCGGTCACACCGATGTCACGTAACCAACTTAAATTTCAACTTTCTCTCAATACGTGACATCACGGATGGAACTGTCGCTACTATATACATTCTGTGACCTCACGTCTTTCCATTTCTGTCAGTTGTAAACATGAAGGAAAAACACTCGATCTGTTTTGGTTTGTTATGCCCGCAAGAAGCGACGGTTTAAATTCCACTTCTCCATTCCGAAGAACTAATCAAGAGTAGAGAGAGCCGGTTTATTCGATGGCGGATTTATGGTATAAACCGTCGAATTTATTTTCAATTACAAGCATAAAAGTCATTCTCATACACGCAATTATGCACCACGTAACCCGCATAAAACAACGCTCCAGAGAACAAACAGAAATTCAATTTAATAGGGTACCCAACATCCTGGAATTGTCAATTAACCGATTATTCTTTTTTGATAATACCCGATTATGTTTTTTGCCTGTTGAAACTTCGTCCTAATAATGTCATCCAACCAAATAATTTATTTGCTGAACAACACACCAGCTATATATTTTATACAGAGTTAATTATCAAGAGCATGTTGTTAAATATTAAAAATAATAATATGTGAACTTGTCTGATTATGCTTAATCATGGTTTTAACAGGGAGCTTTAAAAATTACTTTAAACAGTAAACAAGAAAACAAATTACTGTAGCTAAAAAATATTGGTAGTGATAAGACTATATTATAAGGTATTACTTGTATATATATATATATATATATATATATAGGAGGTTTATGAGCCTATATAATATGGGTTTCATTTTTGGTGATTTTTCGAACTTAGGAAGTGAAGGAGTACACAACTTCAAAAAATCGCCAAAAATGAAATTCTCGGCCGATCAGGCTGATTTTAATATCGTTCGACGCAGACATTAATCCTCTACAGATGTTGTTTCATGCTGTTTTACGATAATTTCACGAATTCCTCACGAATTCACGACGGACCTTTATTACTTAGCGTTCAATTTCCTATAAGATCTGGAAATATGATAATAAATATGCCTGATGTAACTAAGGTTAGATGGTTGTACATATTAAAAAACAACACTTAGAAAACTTAAAATATATGCAAATTATACATAGTAAAATAACATTAAATCCTTAGACAAATACATGTTAAATAAGAAAAATTAAACTATTTTAAGTTTCACCAATATTTTTCCGCTTTTCCTTTAATTTATTCAATAAATAAGAATTGAAAATTTCACTTCACACAAGCGTAAATTTCCTATATCGACACTGTACAACCAAGTACTCACACAGATAAAACATTGCACAAAATCAAGTGAAATGAGTTGTCATAAAAAATAATGTCCGGCGAGTGAAAAGCGAATTTGATTTATAAACAAAGTTACAAATATTTAATTGAATTTAATGATCATAACTTAATTAACATTTATCTTTTATTATTTTAAGAGAGAAATAAAATAAACGTTTATTGTTCGAAATAATTGAATTTTATACGAATTTATAAATGTAAAAGTGAACATTCTTGAGTATATTTTTTAACAGGACGAAAGTATATTTTATCGATCTCCATTTGCCAATGTACAATAAATCAACTTCTCCAACTTGCCTTAAACCGTGATCAACAATTCATTGCGGTACATGGGGGCTTTCCGTTACGTGACAAGCAACTTATTCGACTAATCTTGGTCAACTTTATTACCAATATTATTCAATTTAGATTTATTGCCTCCCCGAAACTTTTAATGCGTATGATAACTTAGTAGATATTTAAGTGTTGTCGGTATTTTAATCACGATTAATCTGAATCTCGTAATGATCCGTATGAAAATAGAATAATGTATGTTACATTTTCGCTAGTCGTCCATTTTGTCGAACCGTCCTCAGATTGTTCGGTGAAAAAGCCATGTGTGGACAACTGGCTTGGAACCTATACTGAAGATAAAAGTAAATCATTTCCCAGCGGACGTTTAAAGCTGAGAGAAGGGAATTTTCGAAATGGAAGATCGCTTTATTACTCCTTATCAATGCCGTTCTGTTCGAACCGGCCTTTTGTTTCGCCTAGTTTCATTTCAGCCGTTGTTTCGATTTTTGCGTTATACCAATGTTTATTACAGCCGATACGAAATGAGAGCGGCGGAAAACCGGAAAGTGTAAAACTGCCCAGCGCCCACTGTCTACTTCCGCAAGTTTCCGAAATATGCAGAACGTGTTTTTTTTTTTTAATCGATGACCCTTTGTGAAAGCTAACCTCCGGCATATTCGGACTTGCGCTCACGTGGTCTTTTTTATGGAAAACAGGCAATAACTCATTTTACATTCCAACAATGGCAATATTTGCATACATCAGGTTCACGAATCATTCCCTGTCATTCATTCGTCGAGGCTTGCTTGCGATTATCGATTGACATTGTCCGCAATCTACTAAATCATGTTTTACTAAGCAAAAAAGATTAATACAAATATACAAATTCTACAGTACTTAAAATTAATGTAATTTAAAATTATATAATGTAGGAGAATAAATTTGAACGTTGCGCCAAGGTGACGTCAGACTGTGACGTACTAAATCCATTGGTCACTTCTAGGGAGGTTATTGGAAGTAAGGACTTAATGTAAAAAAAATGAGGATTAAACAGAGTGTGTTTAAAAACGAAAAAGTCTACGGTTTCTTTATCCGATCCAATCTTAAAAATGCCCTAAAATATTAAATTTCAATTATTCTGCGCGGAAATGAAAAGTATAATTGTCAAAACTTTAATGATTATCTGTAGCTTGGTCTTTTTCAGTAATTTTTGGTACGCCTATCGAAGCTGATTTGGTCCGCACACCCGTTTTGCTCTTTCACCACTAACGCAGCATGATAGAAAAATATCAGATTACCTACTGGACATAGCGAATGCAGAAAAACATCTATCAGACAAAATATTCAAGAACACACAAACATCGGAGAAACATAATTTATATATATAATCATGGCATCAGACTGACGTACAATACCCACTCAACATCTAAGTGACTACAACCTAACAGAAGTTTTAAAAAACTACCAAGACTTTTAGGACCGAATCCGTCAAGACTAAACTAACCTTAAGCAAGACTTTACTGAGACCATTTGGAACAAATGAAATGGAACTATGAGTTTCTACCAACCAATCATCTCAATCAAAAATCCTCAGACATATCGTCAAAATCCCTCGACACTAACCTCCCTTTCCACAACGACCTCGATATTTCTTTTGTCAGAAAATGGTCCGTTCTCGATTCCAAAATTTTTTCACCGATCTCTCAATTGGTCCTATACGCTTTAATCGACGATGGCTTCGAGACCTCTTAGCCCTTAATCCCTCACTATGAGTGCCAGCATTCGCTGATTTCACATGGAATGTGTTCTCCCAGTGCAGGGCTGGCCGTGAGAGAAACGGTGACTTTACACACCACTAATGCACACCAATTGTTGTTTTTACCCTGCTACTCCTACCACTTGAGCCATCGTGACGTCGATCCCTTCGGAAACCAACTCTCCAACTCATCCCACAACCGTTCCAAGTGCACGATACATCCCCCTCGTGACAATAACTTTTTTTATCTCAACCAAGACTTTAAAAAGAATAATTAATCGATCGAAAGAAGAAACTTAGTCACTTGACTACGAAAACGTAAATGGATCAACATTTAAAAATTAAAAGATGTATCACTTCACGAAACAGCTCCCCGTGGCCTCTTCTTAAGTCGTTGAGAATCCAATCCCATTACACTTTTGAAAATGGCAAAAAGAGGGAAAATTCGAACGGTTGTAGGCTGAAATGGAAAGTTGGTGTCGAACGATAGCTCAAGGGATAGAGAAGCGGCGTATTTAGCCGAAGGTCATGGGTTCGAATCCCGCTCTCGACACTGTTTTTATCTCAACCAATACTTTGCAAAGAATAATTAGTAAATTAAATTTTTACTGCCAAGCTTTCGACCTATTTTACGATCATCATCAGGGCAAACCATCTTATATGTAAAAAAATTGTCACCATAAAGTTTTTAATAGCCACTTTCAAATTAATTTGAAAAACGGCTCAGTACCATCATTCCTTTTATGGCATTTAGTATGATGTCCAAATTCCTTCAAAATTTATCTCAAGTTTTCAGTTTCCACTTCAAATAAATTTTATTATCCTAGGCTTACATGAATTTTACTCTTTGTATATTTCATAAGATACTAGCTCCTGATATAGAGCATAACATATTGCAAAGTACGTCGGGAATTAACAAATTTTCAATCAAATCTGGATTTTGGAATCAATAAGTATTCCCAGAACTAGCTTTCTTCACTAGCTTTAATTGCTCCTTCTTAAGCAAGTAGGGTATTGTAGCCAATCGTTGCATTAATTTATGAATTGCTGATCTGGTCTGGTATAAAGATTTAGGTAGATTTAGAAGGACTTCCAAGAAATCAGGTTGTATTTCCGAGCAATACTGAAAATCCTGACGGCCTGAGCTGTAATGTCTTCCTTCATTACACCGCCGATCCATAAGTTATTACGGGCCTAACAACCTCTGTTTATAACCACAAGGCCATCTTTGGATTGCCAAGCCTTTCTAAACGTTTCAGCTTGAACCTCTCTTGACAAAGATGATGATTTTAATTAGTAGTTTCCTCAATTAAATTTCGTTTTTTCCTTATCGTGCGATTAATATTTATGTTTGAAAATGATTTTTCTCATTTTTTTCATACAGTTCTTTAAAATAGGATTTCATATTGTAAAGCGTGTTTCAGCTGCTGATATGCAGAAAAACGTCTGCCTGACAAAACAAGCGATGATACACGGACCAAAAATTAGCTGAACGACCGTATTAGAGATTCACCCCCTCCCCGCGGAAATAATGAGGAAATCTTGCAATTTAACATTTAGTCTTACTTCCTCAGAACATTTAGACATTCTTATAAAGGAATGTAATTATTTTTAACATTGCTGTTATAATTGGTAAGAAATTATTTATGGTTTAATCAATATTTATTTTTAATTATCGCTGTATTTATGCAGTAATTGAGAAATGACAATGTGAGTACAGATAATTGTCCCACCAGAATAAAGTTTGTGAGCAAAATGAGGACAATTCCTACGACTGCAATAAATAAATAAATAGGCTGCACCTTCATCGAAGCATGATGATTATTTATTTAAAATAAAGCGCATATAAATTGAATGGTATACAAATTATAATGGCATGGCAAATGTCTGTCAATATATTTGCAATTTGCCAAATAAATATAATATTTGTATGCTTCAATAAATTGTCTACAAATGCTTACAAAATGTTCTCCCCTGTTAAGTTTTTTAATATCATAAAACTGTATTTAACGAGCTACTTTGAGAAAGTTTCTCCAAACTCTCGAAGTGAGATCAAAGAGGCGAAAACCCCTGGGTTTGGATTGAAACGACTCTTGACTTTTAGAGATTTGGTCGGATCATCATACCCATATTTCCGTTGAAGTAATGAAAACGGAGAGCACCGGCAACTTTTCCCTCCGGGAAAAGACAAGAGGGGTAGGGTGTTCAATCAAGAAGACGAAAGGGGTGGAAATTTTTGATAAATTCCTTTTCTATTTTACCCCCCCCCCACCACTCGCAAGCATTTAACGTGAGCCGGTTGAGCAAAGATTGTGTCCATTTATCGCAGTGACAGGCATAATCCGGGTTTTAGAAGGTGGCAGCTTTCTTTTAATTCCCCTGTCATCCTTCACCCGGGCTGGCAAACACCTGGCCCTGATGCGTCCAGATTAGCGCAAATGAGATTGTTTTTCTCTAATATGACTCACTGTTTTAATTTCAACGACATTTCTTTCTCCTGGAATTACGTGACGACCATGCGATGACAACGGTTAACCGCTGTCCACAGCGGGGATGCCCCAACAACGGCAGATTATTAAAAATTTGGTGAAACTGCCAGCAAATAAAAAAACTATTGAAATCTAGTGTTCTATATTATTACACATTATTTATTCTATCATATAATAAAAATAATAAAGATAGGTTACGTTGTCAATAAAAAAACAGTTTGATCTGACATCCTGCAATCTTTTTTGCATATTCTCACCAGGGCAAGTGATTCATAATCGGTGAGAACAGCATTTTAAAATATGTTATTTTGATTAAAGGATATAATTTAAATTAATTGTACAATTATGTGCGTTTTCTATGGATATTAGTTTCTTTACATCAGAATTTTAAAAAAATCATTGCCATTTCAAAATGATTCTATTTATTGAACAGGAAATTAATTCGTTAATATTTTTTACAAGTACATAAATACCAAAAAAGCTTAACTTCAAGAGCTCCAAGCTGAGACCACTTACCAGATAATTCTGTGTTTTGCTTTAATTATGCCGCACTCAATACCATCTCCGGCTTCAAACAATAAATATCATCTAGTCAGTCATCAATCACAGTACATTCTTAAGTTCTTGGGTAATGCCTGCTAAGAATGATTTCCGGATTATTATTATCCCTTTTTTAGCTCACCTTTAAAATTTATTATTGGGTTGTCCGGAAAATAATGCAGGATTTTGGTATTAAACAAAAAAAAAGAAACTAGTTACTTTAAAGCAATGTTCTTTAATCAAAATAATTTCCCATACTCTCAATACATTTCTCCCAACGTGTTGGTAACTTATTAATTCCGTCTGAGTAGAATTCAGAATTTTTAGAATTGATAAAGTCAATAAATGCATTTTCCAGTGCCGTTTGATTTTTGAATATTATGTGTTGTAAGTAGTGGTCCAGGTGTCTAAAAAAATGGTAGTCAGTAGGCGAGAGGTCCGGAGAGTAGGGTGGGTGAGGCAAAGTTTCATAGCCAAGCTCCAATAATTTTTGTGACGTTACACGTGACACATGTGGTCGAGCGTTGTCATGCAACAAAATGGGCCCTTTCCGATTTCACTTTTCCAATCGCCTTGAGGTGGTCAGCGACGGTCGTTTTACTGACTTTGAGTTGCTCTGCAA
>CM077103.1:10194585-10211515 GCA_039619505.1 Cimex hemipterus | reverse complement strand
AAACGTAAACAGAATATTTTATATAGATTTTTTTTAATGAAAACTTACAATCCTGCATTATTTTCCGGACAACCCAATACTATTGCTTGTAGTTATATAGTCGGTTCCAAATAAAAGCAAATTGAAATAGTAAACACATAGATATATAAACATATTATACATTTCTTACAGAAATGCAATTTCAAAACGCAAATAGTACTCGATAGTGTTTCAACATATTTCTAAATCATATTCAAATGAAAAATATAATTTTATCCATTATTAAATTCGCTAGATCTTGTGGTCCACTTCCCGATTAATATCTTTCTGTTAATTACGATTTTTAGGTGAGATAAAAAAGTCAGTGTCATGAGCGGGATTCGAACCCACGATCTTCGGCTAAATTCGCCGCTGCTCTACCACTTGAGCTATCGTGACTTCCATCCGCACGTGGTACTCACTTTTTCATTTCAACCAAAAACTAAACAAAAATCATTAATTATTTGAAATTAATTGTTTTGTTCAGCAATTTTTATCTGGTTTTGTCTGTAAGAAAAATTATTAATTTTCATAAATAAATGTCATATTTTGTAACTCACTTGATTTTCATTCAACAAAACAACAGAAAACAGATAGATAACAAAAAGACTACAAAATTAAGCTTTGACTTTATGACCAAATCACGTAACAATTATTCACCCGAATTGATTTATTTAAGCGATTGCGAGCCCAGAGACGTTAGGATTCACCAGGTGTTTTAAAGAAAGATTAAGTGTTTTAGCGGAGTATTTTTAAATTTGTTTATTAACCGAGAGCTCTCCGAAGAACGTTGAATAATTCAGTTTGCCTATTTCAACCAAGCTTCCCCCAAGTCGTAATTTACCCCTTTATACTCTTTAAATCCCCTTGCTCAAATATTATCTGTATGCAAATTAGTATAATTATTTATTTTCTCCAGGACTTTGAAGATAATGTGCAAACGAGATAAAATTCCTAGTCGCGAACTATCGTAGGATTTATTACGAGGGTTAATTTTTGGCGGTTCGAAAGGGGGTTTAGCAATTAACGACTTCCATTAAAAGTGTCGATAAGGGTTGGTCAAGCAATGATAAGAAGGTGCGAGGTCGGGTTAAATCGAGATAGTATTGCTGCAAACAGCTCTTCGTAACCCGGCATTAGTCAACCTGAGGGAACCCCACCTCTCTAATGTTTGAACAAACACAATCTGATTTCAATTATGCTTCAGCCATGGCTATTAGCTCCCCTTCTACATTAACTCCGTCTAAGTGAATTATAACTTTGACCATCCTCTCTCGATGGCATAAAGAACGAACATTTTCCGATATCCGAGCATATTTTCGACCCTAATTCATGGACTGATGATGCTTGTAGGGTCGTTAGGAAGAAGGAAATGTGCTGCTCCTCCAGCCACATAATTTAACTGATAATGCGTCAAAAATGGGTGGTTTTTTCTTTCACAGTGTTGTTTACTTTTTATTACTTCACTATAAGCATAACACCAATAAACATAAAAACATACTGTATTACCCGTTATAAAACTCATGTCGGCCTGTATTTTCCTTATCTACTATCAGTGGCCGAGCTAATAGCTAATCTTTCTTAAAAACATTTCGTACAACCCAAGCTCTTATTGCGGCAAATTGGCAAATTATGGAAGCAAAAAAAGTTTTTCTTAATGAGAGACAGACCCACAGATTTTCCTACTAATTTCTGCGACGAGCCCAGATAATGCGACCTACACCAGGGAACTAAAATGAAATCGGTAGAGAAGAAAATGTACGATGAGCTGTGAAAATCTTTTAGGCGTATGAGTGTCTCCTCAAATCCCATTTGCAGATCCACAGGTGCATGTACAACAAATGCAAATTGGAAACATAAGAGGACCATACCTTGCTGATATACTTATCAGCGATATCTAATTCATAGTTATAAGAATATTGATATAATTATTTACGTATTTAATTATTTATTTACTTCTCATTTACACTTTTTATATGCATTTATTTAATTCCACATACAAACTTCATCCTTCTGCTTGTGGTTTATTGATTTTTCCCACAAAATATTATGGATTTTTTTCTTACATATTTGTACACAAAAATGATTAGTGTAAATAGTACAGAGCGACAGTGAAACATCACTTTCCATTCGTTCCAGAATTATTGTATATATTCTTGTGTACATGTACAAATAAAAATTTATTTTATTCTATTCCTTTTACGCCTATTACTAATTTACGCCATTACACGCGTATATTTATAACTGTTGTAGACTGACGGATATCCCGGGAAGCCAATATTCGTCAAGATTGGCTTTTCCTTCCAAATCCATATTGGGATGACAAAAAAGTAATCCACGACGTCGCATTTCAAACAAATTAAAATTTTCAAAGGAGATTCTAAGCCGATGTTGGACACCTCTTTCAATCCATAAAAATTTAATAAAAGTCTCTGGCCTACTCGCTTCCATTTTCGCAACCTACAACTGTCACATTGAAAACTTTTAACTCAACAATGACTAACTGTAAACTGATCACTGTCACTCAACTCCATAGTGTGGTTTGAGGCTCGAGACCCCGAAAGGGCCCACCTCGAGGAATCCACGGCCTTTTTCTCAACCCGGGTTCCTTAATTCTTTGGCCCCTCTCAACTCTTGGTTGCCCAAGATAATGGTGTAGTCCAGAGGGAGTGGCAACCTCTCTAAAGCACAAGCTGTACTTGTTTCAGCCTAGGGTCAATTATTGAAAAATGAAGCAATATTTAGAAAATAAAGTGGTACTCCTTAAAGCCTCAACACATTACCTTTACACTCCGCCAGACGTATTAGGATATACTTATAAAATAAACCTGTTCCTCAACCCGACAAATTTACCTTTTTAGGAATTACATTTTGTATTATCTACTTAGCATATATTATTATGCTTATTATCTACCTTTGATAGAAAACACGGACACTTAGCAAACTATTTAATACGTTCTACTACATTCGAATGATCCTAATTATTTTGACAGGCCTACGCCAATATTCCAAATTTGCAATTGATGATTTTACGATTAACTGTTTCTTCGAATTCTTATGTAAACAGCAATACACTTTAGAGAGATCTTCACATAACAACTATCTTTTAATCACAGTAGCACACAAATATTGCACAATTACTCCATTCTCTACAATTGTCTCCTAGACGATTGAAGATAATACGGGTCAGAGACCTCTTGAATGATTAATCCAGAATGGCTGTCAATGGGGTAGCTTCCTCTATAACGCCAGGAATGTCACGCTAACAAATTGAAATCCAATCTGCTGGCTGTATATACTACATATACAGTTGTAGATGTAAATGAATGAAGTTAAAAAATACCAGAGGCTACAGAGAAACAATGCAAAATTTAAGAAATATAGGTTCCCAATCGACAAATTTTTTCAATTTCTTGTCATGCCGATAAGGATTATAATAATTTTGGCATTACATTGTCTCACAAAGATATGCTAGCTATATTGGGTTCGAATTCAAATTTTAATAAGAGGAGAATTAAAAAAAAAATGTATAGCAGTGGCCTTTCGTTGGTGCCCGACAAACATTCCTGTACAACCGAAATTATTTTATTTTCAAAAATAAAATTTTCAGAAAGAAAAACGTAGTTATATGCTAATGTTTAAAAACAGCATGGTGACGTGAAAAATTGTTGTTAGTTTTGGAAAAAAAATGAAAAGGAAAATAATACTGGCAGGAACTAAAGGTAGTCGAACAAGGCGATTCCGTTTTACATCAAACTTTGGCCCTTCTTGAAAATTCATTCTGGTATAAAAATCCATACTTCACCAAGACAGGGAGCATTATCACAATTCCCGGAAGGGGCCTAACTTAAATCAAAGTTGGCGAAATACGAGCGAAACATTAACTAAGTCCGAAGTGCTGAGTCGCCGGCGGCCAAGTCCTCCCAGTCCGCGTAAATGCGTAATCTTTTGCAATGTTCTCTTGCCTTTTGACTCGACCCTTTCTCCTCGGAGACCTCGAAAGTAATCAAACAGAGGACAAAAAAAAAAATACCTCGACGGCAACTCTTTTTCATGAAAATCCAAAAAATTTCCGTATCATATTTACAGGGCCACTGCAGCCTTAAAGGTTTGAAACTTTTAACCAGAAATGTTAGAATTTTTAATCTGATCGTGTATAATGATTGGTTTAGTTTGTTCATTGTATAAAAAATTAGAATTATTGAAAAAAAGTAAATATAACAATTTATTATATTAGAGTAGTTACAATGAAGATACAGCTTAATTGGATTTAATCTGAAGCATTTTTGATATTAGTAAATAACAATTGATATACATAAATATTTTTTTTTAAAGTAGTACTATCTTTTTATCATGTGCCCTGATAGTTGTGTAGGCAACAATAGTTTAGTGTTGCCCTGATAAATATTCAAGCAATAAAAGCATTTCCAGGTTTTTCCAAGGAAGTTAAGAAAAATTTATCTTTGTATGTCGAAAAACAGCGTCCTGATTTAATAGAGAATACCTAGTATTATTAATTTTAAAAAATAATTTACAACACTAATTGAGTGAAATTATTTCACACAGAACCCAGAATCTGAAAAAGAAAAATATTTTAATATAGCATCGCAGAGTACAAAAATAGTTTGAAAAAACTTACTTGGGACAGTTGAGGTGATCCAATTGAGAAAATAAGAAACCCTGCTGTTTATTGCAGGATATTTGTCCCCGCAGTCGATCCCGTTGCTGATCACACCGACGAGGTACATCCGGTTATTAACGCTGTAGTAAATCGGACCGCCGGAATCGCCCTAGGAATGACGGTACAATTATTTTCCTCCCGTGATAATCCAAATTGCGTATTACCTGACAAGCATCTTGGCCATCGAAGTATGTGCAGATGTGCTGAACGTCAGAGAATGTCTCGTTATAGGCGTTTTCGCAATGGTATGGCTGGACCACCTGAAGGAATGTCTTCTGCAGATAGTCGGACATGGCACCTCCGAACTCTGTCATTCCCCAGCCTAGAAATGCAACATATCTCTTAAATTTTAACAGATACGGAACTCAGTTGATTCATTCTATTTGGAATGTTGAATACAATTCATAAAGAATATAAACTAATAATTTTCCATTTACCAAAAAATATTCTTGATGGTAATTTTTATAATTACCACCAATATTAATGTGAAAAGCGTTTAGCTACATATAAAGGTACGATTGTGAGCGTGAAATATGTGGGCATATTATGTAAATCTCGCTCAGAGGTAAAGAGCTCAGGGTGTCCTTTTTTAGATGGCCCGGCTAAATTTCTCTTGAGCGATAAACGCCCACAAAATAATATTCATATTTAATATTTTTGACTAGTAACAAATTTTCACCTTTTTTGTTCAAAAAAATATACAAAGTACAACAAGACCAGTTCAACTTCCAAATTTCAAGGACCATGTCACTCCGAAAGCAACGATGCGATCGGATTGTAAATTGATCTAAAAATGAGAATCTTATGGCAAACAGTTTGAAAAAAAAAAGAAACCGGTTTTCCTTTCTTTCTAAATGTTTTGCCATAACTTTGCCATTTTTTGACTAATCCGATTGCGCAATTTTTTTCAGCATAGAAGTTCTTTTAAAATGTTGTGTCAGGATGTGTATGGTCGTACTAGAAATTTTTAAATTGAGCTGGGCTTGACGTACCCTGTATAATTTTTCTCCAAAACAAGGTAAAAATTTGGAACTCGACAAAACATATTAAACACATATTTTTTATACCATCGTTGGGTCAAGAAAAATTTAGCTAGGTCTTCTGGAAAGGATACTGTGTATACTGGGATTTGTTGAGAGAGGAGATGCTTCAAATTCTAATTTAAATCATTCAGATAAAAACCATTAGATCCATTAATTTAAATCCCAATTGAAAATGATCATACGACTATTTTCTTGAAATATAGTAATATTTCTACAACACAAATAATGACTATATTTAGCGGAAGGATTTTTAATCTGAAAATGTTTTCGATATACTGTAAATAATTATTTAGAAAAATATTTTCTTTATCGTGGCCACGTTTCGATCACTTCAGGGCTTAAAGTGTTAGTTTTCTATGTAGCTTTGTCATTATTGGGTGTCGTGTTGAGAGTCTGTTTCTGAAGCCCTGAATATGATCTCAATAAAGATCGAAAGGTTGGGACGATAAAGAAAATATTTTTCTCTCACGATCTCAAAATAATCTTTAACTAACAGTCACATACATACTGTAAATAATTGTGAATGTAATTACTTTTTCGCATTAGGTTAGGTTTCATTTCTTAAGCTGTTTGATTGTACATAAAAATGGTGCATGTTAAAAAATTTATTTTTCTTTACCTACTGCTTGAACATACTTCCTCTCTAGATTACCCACATTGAACGGAAGGCAAGCCGGACCTACTCGGGCGGAAAAAACTATATTTTCCTTTGTGATAATGAGAGCAATGTCGTTGAGCCCGTTCAGGTAATCTTTATGAGGGATGAATTTGCTGATGGCCAGAAGTTTAGTAGCATTTGTGTCCTTGCCTGATAAAAAACAAAAGATTATTTTGATCGATGTTTACTTTTCGGATTTCATGGATAACCTGTTGAAATGTCGTGTTCACCGATCAGCAGCCGGTAGTCGTCGGGATCTCGGCCGAGGACGCTATGCGCTGCAGTTATAGCCACCCTTTTGGCAATGATCACTGCACCGCAGAACAAACCGTACCTGTTCACCAAAGCGGCCATGGACGGGAATTCGTGTAGGCCAGCTTCAACCCCACCGACAATCCTTGTCTTTAAATTAAAATAAAAAATTCAATGAACTATTTGTAAGGGTGTGAGAGAACCTATTTTTCAATCGGAGGTATAATGAAATTTTTAAAATGATTATAGTCGCTGACATCCTGCAATCATGGGGCCATGTAGAATTGCAGAATTTCTTTTCATGTGTATTTAAATATTTGTCCTTGTTCTTTCAATAATCCTCCGATCTCCTCAAAACGCTTTTCTCTTTCTCATATATATCGCTCATCCTGTGCTTTGAAATTACTTTGTTCCCAAGTGCAATTGTTTACTGATAAAATAGATTTATAATTTAGTCGTTTCCGACAATTTTGGCCTTTGTAACCTTGCTATTGAAAAAGGTATAGCCAGAAGCCGAAATCATTCGTTATCCGACTCAATAATTAAGAATAGGCAGCCAAAACTATTGTGATGGACCATATTACAGTTACACATCATATTACACCGATTTAGATCTCAAAAAGAAATGTCGCAAAAAATTGATATCCGAACAACCCTTCCGAGTTCTTCATACCGTCCTACCACCACTTTTTGGCAATAGCCTGAATAAACCAACCCTTTAACGTTTTCATAGTTATGCACTAGACTGGACCACTCCAGCTGTTTGGTTTTCGTGAAGGTTGGGCTGTCATGAACATGTCTCTAGAACATAAAATATTATGCACTACTGTACTCCTCAAAAGTATCACAACCGTTGTAAAAGGATTTTTGAACTAAATAAAATATATCTTCCACTTGCTACCTTATCTAAGCTATCCGGATTGTGAGGGTCAGGTACTCACTTTTCCTCCAATTTATGTCAGTGTCCCCAAGGCAGTATCCTACATCACAGGTTACCACATACATTAAATTCCTCATTTAGTCCTGGCAATAATTAATCCTATTATATATTTTACAGCTTTCTGACCAGCACTTTTTTCGCCTTTATTCAATTTTGGGAAATCTTACCCTGATTGTAATGAGACAGATTCGTACAAAATCATGATGAAAGCATCAGGAGGGGAAGAGTGCTGATTTTCTAACAGCAGAAAACTGGTGGAATAGTTGAAAATAAAGGCAGATTGGAGCGAGCTTTCGAAAACAAAAATTGGACGCAAGCCGAAGCTAAAAAATATGAAAGAAAGAACTGGAAAAAGCAAACAAGAAGAGCCTTCAATATTTGCCCCCCCCCCAAAAAAAAACAAAGTTTTGTTATTGATTTTTTGCGTTTTTGTAAATACTGTAGTCAGTTAATTTTACTATTTTTATTATTTAATTATTCAGATATCGTGAGATGCGGTCTGGTGTGAAATAATCTAATAAATTTCCTAAATGTAAACTATGTTTGTAAATCTCAGGCTCTGAAGATGATCTCAATAAAAGATCGAAACGTCTGCACGATAAAGAAAATGTTTTTCTGATACCTACATCACACCAGACCGCATCTCACGATATCTGAATAATTATCTATTAACGGTCACTAATCTCCACATATTATTTTTATTGTAACATTAATCTAACAAACAAATCTAGCTCGATTTAATTTTATAGGATCATTTTATTTTTGTTAAGTTTTCCAATTTGTTTTATTGACAAGCTTTTCATTTTGTTACTATTTTAATAATTTTTTACCTTTTCTAAAACGTCGTTAATTTTATTTCACTAAGTTCTTTTTTTCTATTAAATTCCCTTTTAATTTAAATTTAAATTAAGTTTTTACACCCATTTCTAAATTACGGGATTCTTGAGAGATAATTAACGCTATAAACAATAAATTATTATTAAGACCGTATATTCCAACGTATAAGAAATAATAACCTCTAAGTTTCAATAAAACACTCCTACCTAAAATCTATGCAAACTATACGACCCATGATCTTTTTTAAAATATCAGATGTCTTTTTTTTATCTTTATCTTTACATCATACTTCATCACCCACATCCATTTAGTCAGGCCTAGTAACCTGGCATGAACTCCACCCATTGGAAGTAAGACAATTTGTCATTGAACTGTCTTCTCCACACTAATTAATAATACCTGTAAACCTATGAAAAGGATGTACCCCGACGTTTTAATAGTGGTACAAAATTTAATGTTAAAGTATCTCCATTGGGTGAAAATGTTTTATTACTGTTCTGTATTAAAAAGTTGAAATTGAATGAATAACTTTTGTTAAAACTGTTTTCAATTGAAAATTTATCGCTAAAAGTTAGCTTAAGTTCCCAAAAATCCCATAAAAAAATTCAGTGTTTTGAGTTGATTAATGTGATGATTGATGTCGCCGGACTTCTTTCGGCTTTTTGCCAATAACGTAACTTTCACGGATAAATGGTAAAATATTATAATGTGAAAATGATCTTTAACGGACAAGGTTTAAACTTTACAGTCTGATAGCCGGGCCGGTGTTTTTATTTTATAAGATCAATGTGCCAAATTAAAATGTTTATATCGTGCATTGTAATCATTGGTTTTCCTAGCGCAATAAACGTTGTTAGAGATACTAATTATTACAATTGTGACGGGAACAATGGTGCAATTCACTGATCACACGAATGATTGGTGGGTGTTGCTCGATGACCTCATTATGTGATACAGTGACGATGAATATTAAAAAGTGAAGTTTTGGTTTATTTCTGTTATAGGAAGTTCACCGCTGTGAGACTTCTCTTCTGTTTTTCGTGTCAATTAATTTTTTCTTACAGCAATGTTACTGTTGTAATTGTTTATTTTAATTTTTTTTTTATTGGCATGAACAGACACCAATCATCGTTTGCGTATAACCGTTATCCGTCTATGAATACATTTAAAGACAAAAAACGGGACACTCGTCACACACATTTCATACTATATGTACTATTTTATAGTCAGGTACTTATTTTAATGTAAATAAAATAAATCGAGATCAGACAATTATGAATTTTCATAAAAAATATTTTATTATGACGATTTTAACCATAAATTCACCAAAATCATTGGAAAATAATTTAGTTATTATTTTACGAATTTTCTCTCAAACTATGAGAATTGAATAATTTTTATTCAAAGTGTGAAATTTTTATCTCGTTTAATTTAGTTTACGTTAAGTATGTAAGTATTAATATAACAATAAAACTACATATACACAATATAATATGAAATGAACAAAAAAATTGAGTGTTCGGTTATTTTTGCGTTTGAGTATATATTTATAATTAACGTTAAACATATAAATTATTTGTATAAAAAGAGCGATAGACTGTCCAGAATTCGTAAATTATTATTTTATGTTTTGTGGCCGATATCCAATTGTTTTGTAAAAAAAAAAAACAAGAATTATTCGCAAAAATAAGTCGTAGTAAAATAGTTCTATGCAACAAATTGAACACAATGTTTTCCAATTAAACATCCACTCGTTAAAATAAAAGTTAACCTTTGCAAGAGAGTAATAATCATGACGGTACGTACACTGGTACTTTTAGACAGTACTGGTACGTCAGCCGAAATAGCTCAGTTGGGAGAGCGTTAGACTGAAGATCTAAAGGTCCCTGGTTCGATCCCGGGTTTCGGCAGTTACTTTTTCAACTTTTTTTTTCAACCAAACCTTTAAAAGCAGTTGGTTCTGTTTATGAATTAGAATTAGTAATTATTCTTTACTATTAATTAATTATTACCAGTTAATATTTACTGGTTATTTATTATTAATTAATTGATAATTATTAATAGTTAATCTATAACATAATATGTTTCACGCCTGAAATATCGAGTGCTTTTATGTAAATGTATGATAATTTTTTTTAGCAATTAGCCAATGTTCAAAGACTACCCAAAAACATATTTTCCTAAGTATGCATGAAGGCTGATAAATAAAAAAGATACTTAACGAATCTTAACGATTAATAATTTTAGCTTAAAAAAAACGTAATTCGTAAAAAGTGCTGAGTTTTAGGTTGTTAATTAGATTAAAAATTTAATATGCTTATTTCGAGCATTTTGAAATCTATTAAGAAAATTTGAAAAAAGAAATTTTTCCATTTTTTTGTTTGCTGTTACTATTCAATCAGCTATAAATTAATAAGAGTTAGAGAGGTCAATTATTTTTTTCATACACTATTGCACTGTATTGGGTACAAAAATCAAATTATATAAAAAAAGGATCTATTAATTACCGTGAAAGCATGGAAACGATAACTCTCTAAAGAAGTAATAAAATCTATCAATTGCTCCATACCCCGTTTAATTAGAATTGATATCTTTTTAAATTTATTGTTATAAATTGAATGTACAAATACATTACACTGTAGCTCCATCCACAGTCACAATTCTCGTCTTCAGTGACAGGTTTATCCGTCCAAATTTCGCACTGGAATAAGCCTCCCGCCCTAAAATTAATTTTAGCGTTTAATTACGTTTAAAACTCGTAATTATTTAAACTCTACTTGCCATGAATTTGAAACTAATTCGATGAGGACGGATTTGCCTTGGACTTGAAAACTCTGATCGAAGTCCATTCCTTCCCTCAAGCTGCCAGTCGTCACGAAAAGATAATCGCCCTGAAATTAAAACGTATTTTTTATAATGAAATCAATAAAAAAACAATCAGCAAGTGGATAGTAATAACTACCCAATACTAACATGAGCCAGGTTTACGACAGGACATCGCAAGTAGAGAATGGCATCAGGGTGGGTCACTGCGTACCAGGTGCAGGACTCGCCCGCCTCGTAGAAGTTCGGGAAACCTCGATTCACAATTCTGAACTGCGATCCGGGTTTGATGTATGCTTTGTAACTGCATGGAGACGCTGATACGACGAAGGTGATCAAAATAAAAAAAAATCTGTTGACAATGTCAAAGAGCACAACATTTCAAAATTAACGCTTAATTTAATAATTTGAAATATAACTTGTTAAATTATTAACGGTATTAAATGAAATAATATTTTAAGTTATAATGTTGGCGTGTGCATACATTTTACATGACTGCGAGTAAAAAATTTGTTTTGTATGTAAATATTAGCAAGGAAGTATCTCTTACCAAAAAGGACACATGTAATTAATTTGTTATTACATTATTTTTCAATGTTTTTCATGAATATTTTGGCCCAATTAAGGATTATCCCGTAATGAATCCGAATCCCCAAGTAATGATTGTGATATTAATTATATAGGACAAAGGGGCAGGGAAATGCCAACGAGAGTTAAAGAACACGTGCCTAAATCGAAAAGAATTTTTTAATTTAAGGATGATCTAAATAATTATTCAGATATCGTGAGATGCGTCCTGATGTGATGTATGTATCAGAAAAACATTTTCTTTATGGTACCGACGTTTCGATCTTTTATTGAGATCATCTTCAGGGCCTGGGATTTACAAACATAGTTTAAATTTAGAAAATACATACAGAATTTGGAAAAGTTTCTAAATTTAAACTATGTTTGTAAATCCCAGGGCCTGAAGATGATCTCAATAAAAGATCGAAACGTCGGCACCATAAAGAAAATGTTTTTCATCACACCAGACCGTATCTCACGATATCTGAATAAATAACAAACATAAAAACTACATATGTGGAATAAAAAGAGAAAAGTATTTTGATTTAATCTCAAAATCTTGTATCTTAATTGCTTTCAAGTCTTTCTTCTCGAATTGGAAACACTAAAACAAGTTCTGCCATATTTGGGTATTAACTGTTTTCTATGTATATTAACTGTACATTTGTGAAACTCGTATGTGAACCTTTTTAGTAAACATTTTTACAATGTAATTGACAGTTTTGACAGATTGAAATTGTTTTACAATAGCTAATATATATTAATCTTTTGTACAGTCTAAAAGATGGCATTGCGTCACATTTGTTTAAAAAAATTATTGTGAGCTTTCAGGGCTGCTTCTATAGAAAGCATGATTAACCATACATGTTATACAGAATATAAGGTTATACAAAATGAAGCTATGTTGGATATAACGTTATCTAGCTATATAACGTTGAATTTTAAAATACATTTGGTGATATTGATAAAGTGAAACTTCGTATTTATTGATAGCACCCATTTAATTGTCGTTGATGCTCTAATAAAAATTACCAATCGCTGAAATGTTATCTGTGACTATGTTACAAGTGCATGTTTAAAGGATATTAATATAGTTTTTATCTTGGAGGTAGCAAACATGTTGTTATCCAAAGAGGCCGTTAACCTCCCCGAACGTTTCGCGATAACCAAAAACAAGATCAAGGACAAATTTATTTTTAAAGTTTTAACATTAATCACTTCTGAATACAAAACATATAAAAATGTAAAATAATCGAAAATTAAACATACAAAATATATTATTTTGAAAATGAGTCTGATTTGGCTGAGATTGTGATGTTTTCATAAATTTAAACGTTTTTACTAGAAAAGTGGTTTTCCTGATCCTCCGCTCTCTGCTCATGGTTTCATGATGAATTGACTTTTTATAATTAATTATAGCATTATTATTAATTATCTTTACATTTAATAAATTCATGTAATAGACTATATTACCATTCAAAAAGCTTTTGTTTTTGAAAAATTGGTTAGAACAAATATTTATGACAAATGCAATAAAAATAGGTAACTAGTAGAATAATTAACTACTTTTATTACTCAAAAAAAGGCCATTAAATAGACTCCATAGACCCCAGGATTTTATTACAATTGGAGCTATCTTGACAAAATCAACAACAAAAGTATTATAAACCTAACCAATTTATTTCAATAGTATTTGTTTGTAGTTTTCTTGGAAGTTTAGTAATTTCAATAATGTTAAAACATTTTACTGGAATCTAGAATTTGGCGAAATCACAATGATAGCGCAGCCTTGTAAACCAAGAAGAAATTCATAAGATATACTTCATTGCTACTTTCAATGAATTTAAAATTCCCCTGAAAACTTTATTCATAAGATTTAAACTTTTTATTGAAAGGAGGGCCATCATACTGAACTTTCAATTTGACTTTAGAAGAAAGTACACAAGAATAGATCAAGAATCACAAAATTGCTGATATAACCACAAGACCTTTAAAACAAAAACATCTTGTCTTTCCTTTCTTCCCGACGTAGCTACACATTACACTAAGGACATGGGGAAAAAACGTCTGTCTTTGTGTGAGCCTGAGTAAAATGAATGTTACTACTGAAATCACAAGATATGCTCAAAATCGTAAAATTGGTCTAAAATATACAGATTATATATATAAAATCAAATTTATTAAGTTTCGTGGTGTGCTTGGATAAATAAATTGAATTAGATAAGGTTTTGGTAGAGATAAAAAGTCAGCGTCACGAGCGGGATTCGAACGCACGACGTTTGACTTAATAAGCCACTGCTCCACCACTATTGCGAGTTTCATCCGCTTGGACAGTAAGGCCGCTCGTCCATTGGAACGGAACTATGACGGTCGTTCAACAGCCGAACTATTTGACCAAACGGACGTCGTCCACTGTAGCCGATTTTTGTCAGATCACGACACGGCCCACATGAATGGAGAAGATTTGTTGCTGCTCGAAAATTCTTAGTTTACATACAAATGGAATGAAAGAAATAAACAAAAACATTGGAAGTTCTTTTTCTAAAGCTATCCTTGACCACAACTCATGCTGGACATACCTCCGATGATCGAATGGATCACGAATGTCCCAAGAGCCTACTCCCCAACCACACTTATTAATTTTTAGTAATCCATCGAAATGAAAACGAAACGAAAATTTAAGCAAAAATCAAAGAACGGCGTTAAACAATGGTGAGCGTTTGATGTCATGTGGCTGCCAGTTGAAGTCGAACTAACCATTCGGCCGAATAGGATTGGAAAATCCAAATTTATTTGGATCGGAAAGTGCTTCGGCCGTAGACGGCCCAACACGACCGAACGAATTGGTTCTAATGGACGTGTGCTCATTCTTTTCTTCGCGTTTACATCATCCGGCCCAATTCGGGGCCGAGCAACTTCGGCCAAAACGGTTCCAGTGGACGGCCAACCTACCTCCCATCACAACCTTACCTTCTCAATTTTCCTCTTTTTTGCCATTTTTAATGGTTCGAGTTCCGTTTGTGACAATGATTTTTTAATCTCAAACAAAAGCTTAATTAATTGAAATAATTAAATAAGGCCATTGAAAGGAGCCGGCTAGAAGAACAATTCCAACATGATAACCAAAAAAGTAAATAAATAAATAAAAATAAACCTTTTGAATTTTCCTCTTTTTTGCCATTTTTCAATGGTTCGATACCATTTTGTGACACTGAAGTTTTTATCTCAAACAAAATTTTAATTAATTGAAAAAAAAAAAAATAATAATAAAGCCATTGAAAGGAGCCGGTTAGAAGAACAATTCCAATGAGATAACAAAAAAAGAACTTTTGAATTTTCCTCTATTTGCCATTTTTCAATGGTTCGATACCATTTTGTGACACTGAAGTTTTTATCTCAAACAAAACATTAATTAATTGAAAAAAAAATAAAGCCACTGAAAGGAGCCGGCTAGAAGAACAATTCCAACGAGATAACAAAAAAAGAACTTTTGAATTTTCCTCTTTTTTGCCATTTTTCAATGGTTCGATACCATTTTGTGACACTGAAGTTTTTATCTCAAACAAAAGCTTAATTAATTGAAAAAAAATAAAAAAATAAAGCCATTGAAAGGAGCCGGCTACAAGAGCAATTCCAACGAGATAACAAAAAAAGAACTTTTGAATTTTCCTCTATTTGCCATTTTTCAATGGTTCGATTCCATTTTGTGACAATGAAGTTTTTATCTCAAACAAAACCTTAATTAATGGAAAAAAATAAAGCCATTGAAAGGAGCCGGCTAGAAGAACAATTCCAACGAGATAATAAAAATTAAAAAAATAAAACCGAGAGCTACAGACTTGCCTTGACTTTTGTTAGAACTTTAATAAACTAATAAGGGCAGAACTGGGTAAAATTTTAATTTAACTAGTTTTGTTTATGTAATAAACGTTAGATGTATAGGTTGCACAAAGTTCTTTAGTTCAGTTTTAAATAATCAATTCATTGTTGAAAAAATACTTCATTATATTTATTTCTACAAGTATTCCGAAATCCCGGAGAAAATTCTACGCACATCTGAAGTAGTGGTCTTATTTTGATTAGTTCGATTAAAACCTACTCGACATGAGGTGATAATATTGTTACGTTGCAAAGGATATTTGGTTAAGTACGCGAAACGACACCACATTTTATATTTAGCCAACTAAAATTATTTAAAACCGATCGATTTTGTCAGTAAGGTTTTTAAGGTCAAACAAACCAGCAAATTTTTGCGAAATGAAAAAGTTTCGCGTTATATTTTACTGATAAATAACTAGCTAAAGGGAAATAATAACAAATAAATGAACATTTACTTACAGATATAAGGAAAAAGCTGCAGATCTTGTGGACGCCATGCGATGTAAGTCGGTTTACCTTCCCAACAGCAATAGGACGTATCAACCGTCAAACATTTGCCTTTTTTCAATTATTTAACCAACAATGTAATTTTGGTCTGAAAAGAGAAACAGTTAAATAAGTCCGTTTAGAAAGGGGAACTATTTTTCAGCTCGAGCCGAAACGCCTAACTGTTATGGAGTTGTTGGAAAAAAATAAAGTTTCCCAGGCAAGTGATTATAAATGAGAAGTGATAGCTCTCGATTAGTCTTCAGACGTCACCGATGAGATAATTAAAAGTGTTTATTGGCTTTCTGTGGCTTTCTGGATTAACTCGTCGGCCTTTTTGATTGTAAAAGAAACAAAATAATTTAACTAGTTTACCTTTTGAGTCCTTGGGGCCTTCTCTGAGTGTTTCTAAGATGCCATCCCGTGTCTAAGTGTCGTTTTGCGAACACTTCACTTTGGAGATTCCGTTATGTAAAGTAGTTCTTTTTTTTTTTTTTTGCACCTCGGCATAATTACCGTTTCTGTTTTCGTTTAAATTACCGGTTTTTGTAAACAAATACGGTAGTCGTCTGTTTCACACGCATTTGTGCCTGATTGAAGAGTGAATTCCTGTTTAGCTATTAGTACTACTTAAGTATTACTGTTATTATTATTTATTTATAGTAAGATAATGGATTGAAAATTACAAGGAAATAACATTAGAAAAAGAGGCTCTTACGAGAGAAAGGGAGAGAGAGAGAGAGGGG
>CM077103.1:10158741-10194185 GCA_039619505.1 Cimex hemipterus | reverse complement strand
GAGAGAGAGAGTGAAAGTGAGAGCGAGAAGGAGAGGGAAATTGAAAGAGAGTGAGACAGAGATAGCGAGAGAGAGAGAGAGAGTGAGAGAGAGAGAGAGTGAGAGAGAGAGAGAGAGGGAGAGAGAGGGAGAGAGAGAGATGACAACGATATGCTTTATTTTACCAAAGCTAGGTCTTGTGTGTCTTTACATAGAAAAATATAATATATAAATCCATTAAAGTTCTTTGTCCGGTTGACCAATTAACATTTCTCAATTAATGGAAGGTTGAGATAAAAAAGCTAGTGTCACGAGCCGGATTCTAACGGACAACCTTCGGCTAAATACGCTGCTACTCTAGCACTTGAGAGAAACTTGTCACGATAGCTCAAGTGGCAGAGTAGCGGCGTATTTAGCCGATGGTCTTGTGTTCGAATACAGCTCGTGACACTGGCTTTCTTATCTCAACAATATATTTCAATTAGAAGAAAAGGAAAAGAAAGAAGGAGGGAGGGAGAAAGGGAGAGGGAGGGTGGGAGAGAGAGAGAGAGAGAGAGAGAGAGAGAGAGAGAGAAGGAGAGAGAGAGAGAAAGAGAGAGAGAGAGAGAGTGAGAAAGAAAGATTGGCTTTCAATGTCAGATTTGCACGAGATATGACAAAAATTGTTGAATCGATTTTTAATGCACGCGCACGCATGAAAGTCATTCCAATTCACGCAATGATGTACCACGTAACCCGCATAAATCAACACCCAGATGAACTAGCAGAGGTTTATTTTCAATTATGTATAATCTACTTATCCCCTCCGTGCTGCAATTACCAATTTCCCGATTATGCTTATGATAATATCCAATAATAATCTTTCTCTCGGTTTGAACTTCTGTTTTAATATTTTTATCATATTAACAACAATCTAATAATTGTATACTCTGTATAATGATCAATGTCTTATTGTTTAATATTGAAAATACTGACAGGTAAGATAATTGTCATTTAATGTTTGATAAATGTTCAGATATCGTGAGATGCGGTCTGGTGTGATGTAGGTTTCAGAAAACCATTTTCTTTATCGATCCAACGTTTCGATTTTTTTTTCGGGCTCAAAGTGTTCGTCTTCTGTGTACTTGTGCCATTCTTGCGTGTCGTGTTGAGAGTGCCAGTGCGATATTGCTGTTTTTTGTGTATATATACGTTGTGTAATCCTAGGCCCTGAAGATGACATCAATAAAGATCGAAACATCGGCGCGATAAAAAAAAATGTTTTTTCTGAAACCTACATCACACCAGACCGCATTCACGATATCTGAATAATTATCGATTAACGGTCACTAATCTCTACACACTTTAATATTTGACCATGTTTTCGTCTCCAAAATGCATTACTTGATCATCAATCATGGTAAAATAGTAGTATTATATAGGACACTCGTGACTGACAAAACACGTGAATTTCCACTGAGTTTTCATATACAACTTTTGAGAGGGCATTAAATCGTAATTGAATAATATTAGGAATAAAGTTGGGCACGATAAGAAGTTGCTTGTCATATATCGCCACAATGAATTGTTCATCAAGGTTAAAGGAATGTTGGAAAAGTTGATTTATGATAAATTGGCAAATAAAGTTCGACTAATTGCTAAGTTCGACTTATAATGAAAAATCTTCTCATTATTTATCTGGAAAAATAATGAAGAATAAAGGTAAATCAAGTTATGATCCATAAATAAATCAGTTATCGCTATGTTTATGAAATGGTTTTGGTTAATTAAACGTTATTTTTAAGGCAACTCATTTCGTTTGGCTATGTTCAATGTTTTGACTCCCAAGAGAGCGTCAAGTTGGTTGGGTCTTATAAACCAAAATTTTTTCTGGTGATTTTATACTCCAAATTACCTACATGTATCCATCACTCGCAGGGAATAGAATCTTTTTTCGCCAAAAATAATTCCGTTTTTTATTTATTTCGTCGTTCTATTTGATCAAATCAACTATTTCAATGTTCCATTTTACAGCCTTATTTATGTAGATTGCAATAAAATTATAATAAATATTCAGATATCGTGAGATGAGGTCTGGTGTGATGTAGGATTCGAAAAACATTTTCTTTATCGAGCCAACGTTTCGATCTTTATTGAGTCAATCTTGAGGGCTCACATTGTTTTACTCCTGTGTACTTGTGCCATTCTTGCGTGACGTGCTAAGAGGTCACTAATCGCTACACATTATAATAAATGCTATCAATATCCAACAAATTTATAAAAGTCAAATGTTTTTACAAGTAAACTAGGTCAAAATAGTAGTTTTTTCTTGAAACTAATATAGAATTTCGTTTTAGCACTAAATATAAATTTTAATTGTACAGGTATCGTGAGAATTTGTAATATAAATTAACTTTTTCTACTCCCTATATGTATTTCCTAAATGTAAACTAGGCCCTGAAGATGATCTCAATAAAAGATCGAAACGTTGGCACGATAAAGAAAATGTTTTTCCGATACCTACATCACACCGGACCGCATCTCACGATATCTGAACAAATATCTACAAACGGTCACTAATCTCTATATATAAATTTTACTTTATATTTAAATTTAACTATTTTTCGAAGAAGTCGTTATCGGAATATCTTATGGAAATGGCTATAATTCAAAAATAGCCAAAAAGATTTCAACGTCAAATGTACCATTACCAGCAAGATCAAATTCTTAACGAAGTATGAGCAATAAATATTTGTATAAAAAATTCACAAGGTAGTAAAATAGTGTTTTTACATAAAAGTAAAAGTCTGTAGTAATATTTGCAGTTGGAAATATCAAATATATCTAACGAGAAAAGCCAATTTCTTTAATCAGGAAAGTGGTGTTAGGGCCTCCGCTAGGATTTAGGCAGAATATTTCGTCAAAATGTTAACTCAAATAATTAATTACCACTGACCCTTTTTAAAGGTAAAATAACTTTTATAATGATTACCCCAAAGATCATAAGATAAATGATGAAAATTAGATCGGAATGAAAAAAAAATGTAAACATGAATCACGGCTGACTAAATATTTTTCCGTGATTAAATATCTTTGAACAGGAAGTTGTTTGAGAAAATAATAAATAATACACTAAAAGAGTAAATTTGAACTATATATATTATTTATTTTTGTGGTTTTCAAGCTGTATTATCACAATTTGTAGGGAAATGGAATTTTTGGCATACAGCACAATAATCAATTAAACCACACGCGCGAAATCTTACATAAACCCACACGCGCTAACCCAAAGTCTCTCTCTCTCTCTCTTTCTCTCTCTCTCACACTTTCTTCTATTCTCTCTCTCTCTCTTTCTCTTTCTCTCTCACTCTCTCTTCTCTTCTCTCTCTCTCTCTCTCTCTCTCTCTCTCGCTCCCTCTCTTTTACACTCTCTCTACAAATATTATGTTATTAACTTATAATAATATTTCTACAAAATGTTAATAAGACAATATAATAAGCTTACAAAGAGTAATAAATACTTTCATACGATTCAGTATGATCTTATTTATGGTGCGCGATTGTATGATATATTTGAAGTAGTAAGCATGTGTGGTTATTAGTGCCTGTTAGTCGATTAATCTTCAGAAATCGTGAGATGCGGTCTGATGTAATGTAAGTTTCATAAAAACATTTTCTTTATCGTGCCGACCATTATTGAGATCATCTGCAGGGCCTGGGATTTACGAACATTGTTTAACTTTAACAAATACATTTAAGATGTCGAAAAGTGAATTATACAATGAAAAAAATAAATTTTTAATGTTCAATCAAAGTATTTCTTCCCACTCAAAGTGTTTGTTTTCTGCGTAAGCGTGCCATTCTTGCGTGTCGTGTTTTGTTGATAGATTTTTTTTTTTTTTTTTGACATCGTACATGTATTTGTTAAATTTGAACAATGTTTGTAAACGCCAGGACGTGAAGATGATCTCAATAAAGACCGAAACGTTGGCACGATAAAGAAAATGTTGTTCTGAAAAGTACATCACACCAGACCGCATCTCACGATTTCTGACCGAGTATTAAGTATTTTAAAATACGAATATCTTCAAAAATTATTGCTTGTAAAATTCAGAAATAACAATAATATTAACAATAAAACAAAAATGTTACGAGAAATTTAGCTGATAGAATCATATTTACTAATCGTTTCCGTAATATAAATGTAATAATATGACTACACCAAGATTAAAACAACACATTTTCAGTTTATTATAGAAAGCATATTAATATATAATGAATTACCTTTAGAAATGAAAAATGCAACAATTTAAATTAAACATTTATAAAAGTGATTTAAAATATATCTATATTTGAAATTTAAAAATAAAATTTCGTAAACAACAATGTTATGCAAAAAATAGGTAATGATTAAATTTTGGTTTGGAGTGTAATTAACCAACAACAACAGTGAATAAAAATAATTCAACGATAAATTATTTTACAAACTATTGTATCTGCATATTCTGCCTTTATTTTGTTTTCTCTAGTATTTTACATACCGGACCAAAGTTTTAATTTGATTCTGACAATCGGTCAACTTTTTAAAGCGATTTGAGATACATTTGATACGGATACGTATAAAAGACAATTCGCCCAAATGAAACGATTTTGTCATGTTTATCCCTGTTTCATCCATTAAAGGGCACGTTTAATTTTTACAGTTATTACACTACTGTTCAAAGTTTCAAAAACTGAATGACCTCCGGTGAAAATTCTCCCGGTGAGATACTATGAGACTGGTCAGTCTGCAAAGCGAAGTGACTTCGCCGAGTTAGCACTAACTTTTAATACAGCCAATAAAACGTTAGCACTAACTTTTACTTACGTTAATACTAAGTCACATTTAAAAACGTCCCGGATGATAGCGGAATGAACTAAATAAAAAATTAGACATTTTTAGAGTTACTTTTAATGTGATTTTATTGTTTAACTGGTAAAGCACTAAAATTATTATTTTATGAATGACGCTGTTTACGCATAAAATATTTTAAGTGGCCAGTTATTTAGAAACTTTAACAGTGAAAACTTAACAACTAAGAATGTAAGTGTTCAAGTACACTTCGAATATCCAGACAAGGAGTTAAATTACTCAATAAAAATTTTCCTTCACAAAAAAATTAAGTAAACATCCAAGCAATACGACGGTATTGCGGTAGAATAGAATAGAAACATACATACTTAGATACTTGCAACAGGATGTACTATCGCCCAAAAAATATTCACACTTTCTCTGGAATACCCTGCATAAATAGATGGAAATATATATGGTTTTATTCACTCGAATTGGGATCTAATGGACGTTTCTGACAAACCACGTGAGTTATACATTTTACATTAAAGATATGTTTTTTACTAAAAATTTGACAATAGAAAATAAATGTTTATAAGTTTATAAAATTATAACACTTAAGTTTTTTTAAGATATTTAATAGATCTTTTATACATAAAATATCGTAGAACTAAAACAAACACAAATAAGATTTAATACAATTTTTTGTCTATGTAAATAGCAAATGAAGACAACTACAAAAATTAAAAGAAGAAAACATTAATCATTCAAAAATAGTTTTCTGATTCAAAATATTTCCTACATGGTAATTCGAGACTGCCGACTAGCGGTTCGAATCCCAGGTAGAGGTCTCGGCTTTTTAATTGAAGAGTGTTTGAATTAAGTATCGTAAAGTAATGACTTCTTGTCTGCGACACTCAACCTTAGTTGCTAGATAAGCCCTTGTGTAAAATAGGAATTATTACTGTCATGGAATTTTCTGAAAATCATTTTATTTTTAAAAATGTTATGTTAATAGGCAAAATGAACAAAAAAATTACTTCTTTAATGCCTCAAAAGGAAAATACTAAACTTGAAAAATAATAAAAATAGGGAAAAAACGCATTATTTCAAATTTATTCAGAACTTTGTGTTTCCTCTTCCAGTCTCTAAACGTGCCTAAAATGTTCTACTTCGAAATTCTTAATTTCATCCCTTCAGTTGGAGTCTTGTATGGTTTTCCATTCTTCAATGACAAGCATGCCTCGGTACAACGTTGTATTGCACCGAAATTATCAGCGACAGACGATGGTCATTGCATGTTAAATCGTTTTCTTCGGTGCATCCACGTATCTGTACGAATACTGCTTCTCAGGATCTTCAATGGATGATCATTTTCATCATAACCTGTACGAAATTATCTCGAGTCACCGGTGATGATGGTATGAAGCCGATGCTGTAAGGACAGGCATTACCAATGGTACTCTCCCTGGAAATTTTCTCTGGAACTATTTTCAAAGTTGTTCTGTAGTGAGTAGACCAGTTTCTTGGGGTTGAATGTGTAAGCCCTTTTTCAGCCTAAAAGCGTCCGACCTACCAAATCCGCAAGATAAATTAGGTGTGTATATACATATACTAAACTAATCATATAAACCAAACCACTATTTCATGACCACGAACATTTCATGATGAAATTTAATTATTTAATTTTTCACACCAGCACATTAATACTACATGCCCTAACATGAACCGTGTTAAAAATAGCAAGATGTATACATTTACCCTGGTTTACATGTATTTTTGCATTTTTATATTTATAAATTACAATATGCATTTTTAAAGTAAACCAAATTAAACGGTAAAAAGTTCATGAAGTTTTATTCAAATTGTTTAATATAACGGTTTGGCAGATAATTTGTCAAAACCCTGCAATATAATTTATTGGTAGAATAAATTTAACTAGCACAAAATCATAAAATTTAACTAACAATTTTTTATACGGTTTTACTCATAAAATTTAAGTAACAATTTATTACAGGGTTTTTGACATAAAATTTAACGACCTATTTATTACATGGTCTTGCTCGTAATATTTCACTAACAATTTATTACAAGTTATTGCAAGTTAAATTTAGCTAGCATATATTTCACAATTTTGCTCATAATAAGTAACTAGCAATTTATTACAGGGTTTTTGACATAAAATTTAACGACCTATTTATTACATGGTCTTGCTCGTAATATTTAACTGACGATTTATTAAATGGTTTTGCTCATGTAATTTACTAACAATTTGTTACTCGGTTTTAATCATAAAATTTATCTAAAAATTTATTACGCGGTTTTGCTGACAATAGTGCATTAAAAGCAAAATAAAATACCAAAACGAAGCAATTCGTCGGCTTGTGTGTTCCCAGCCTTATTCATCGGGCAACGATATACTAATTTTTAACTGTGTCCTATGATGTGTACCCAACAGCAAACTGAAGGTTTTTCTCCATTTATTGGAGAGTAAACCAATTGGCCAAATCTGGCCTTATATATAAGCAAGAACTTACAGAATTTGGAAATCATAGGAACAAATTTCTTATTCCGACAGCTGACTTAATGTTTTGGGTAAAATGTCGACCTTTCTGGCAGTGTATTAAGTGGGGCCCAATTCTATTTTAAATACGAAGTGTACTTAACTAAATAATCAGGCATCTCTAGTTTTACGACTTTTTGGCTTGGACAGGGAAAATAATTTCTAACGCCATGCTTCACCTAAGTATTTTAAAGATTAACCTCCTCATAGCAGGATGGCAATTTCTTGTTTACTGTACCACCGATCATTTATCACCGCTCTGATTACGCCCTCTTCGCAGATGACTTTTCTTTCGCCGAGTTTATACCAAAGAGGTCAATTTTAGCTAACGAATTAAAAAAAAAAAATAAATAAATAAACTTAGCTGAATTTAAAATATAATTTTGTAAAACAGAGAAGATGGTCCGACTATTTAGTTAATAATATTCATTTTTTAAGAATCACAAACCAACAAACTATTAATACAATTGCCTGTACACTGATAATACAATTAATGATTTCTAAAATAAATCGAGTGATCCTTTACATTTCTCCCCCAGAATAATTAATAATATCATGCACATGGGTATATTTCTTACGTTACACTCGTATACCACAAACTACCACATCAGTTTCCATATGATTTCATAAAGCAAACAAGCAAACACATTCTCTTCTTTTGTCGGGGGGCACCGCTATGAAAAAGTGATGAGGACACGGGGCCACCACTTAATCAACATGCCCTCCGACACGGGGAGTAGCCAAGATTTCATTATAAAAACATGTAACTAGAACCCTTTTTCATCAGGGCTCCGGAGACGAAAAGAAGTTGAAAACACTCGCTCCGGCTTCAACAAAACCCGCTAATCTGCCTCGGAATAAATATCCAACGGGGTAGTAGGGTTGCACATAATTTTTCAGAGTAGAGTAGGAAAAAATAAAAGAAAGAGAGGAAAAATAAAGATTCACTGCGGTAAAAATTATGTAGGTTTCTCTACTGAACATGCCACTTTTTTGTAATTTAGACAAACGGAAGTAAAATTCGTCCAAAAAATATTTATCTAAAGTATGTTTTTCTACACCCTACATGTATTTGTAAAATTTAAACAATGTCTATAAATATCACGCACTGAAGATGATCTCAATAAAGATCGAAACGTTAAATGAAAAAAGACCTACGTCAAACAAGGCAGCATCTCAGACCTCCTAATAATCGTAAAAAAATTATTTATTCTTTGTCAATTTTTTGTAACAAACAGTGCTCCTTGGTACTTCACGTTTCTTATGATATTTTTGTTTGTCAATGACTCCCTGCACGTAGCCAAACTCCATAACACATTGAAAATTTAATAAATAACTATTTTAATCACATCAAACGTTCATTTATGAGCCAGTAGACTACATGGGACAAAGTTGACACAATACACAGTCCAACCATTACGGATTTTAATCAATTTTAATTTATATTGTAACAATGAAATTTCTCTTAACATAACGACATTTACATTCTCAAACGTTCGTGGCTATTAGTCTTTTTAATCAATTCAATTAATGGACGACAGAAATTTCCGCTGGCCTACTTTCGTGTTGTACAAACGCCGGACAATTGCACAAGTAGGTCTTCCATTGTCGTAAATCTGTCCGTGTAGTTGGTTTATCTCTTTCTCCTAAGGCCTTTGATGGTAATTCAGGCCACGGGTTGACAATTATATGAATTCTAATTGCATAAGGGAGAAAATTTCATGCCCGTTTTAAAGGATTGGGGTCGATTTTTTTTTAAAGAACAAAACAAAACGTTTTAAATAAATTCACAAAATTAATAATGGTTGATAGTATGTCTAGAAATTTAGAAGTTTTCTGTAGTGCGATCAGCGATCTTTTGCTATTTACATACTGGAATAATATATTTATATGGCCAGGTTATACTGTAGAGTACCATATGATAATAGTCGATAGGTCTTTCCTCCTCCTTCCACCCTCTAAAATCTGGGGTGACCCAAGGCTCTACCATCTCTCTTATCCTTTTTTCCATTTATATCAATGATCTCCCCCCCCCAACTCCTTCCAGTCCTATAACTATCACCTATATGCCGATGACTCCCAAATATACATATCCTTCCACCCTTCCGATTTTAAATCGGCCACTCTCAAGATCCAAAAAGACTCCATCAACGAATGGGCCCATAAAAATTCTATAGTTCTCAACTCGTCCAAATCCACCGACATAATTATCGGGTCCAGGCAACTCCTCAATTCCCTTACCAGCATCTCACCTCTCATGCCAAATAACCACCCCATCCCCTTCTGATCTTCGGTTAAAAATCTAGGAGTAGTCTTTAACCAAAACCTTTCCTGGCATTCTCCAATTTCCCAAATTTCCCGCCATTCCATCGCCTCCCTCAGCCTGTTCCATCGGTCCTGGCTTCTCTTACCTTTCTCCACCCGTAAACTCCTTGTATCTTCCCTTATACTTCCCTTCTTCGCTTATAGCTGTCCGGCATGCGGTGGTCTCTCGGAGAGGGAGAACGCGCGATTGAAGCGTATTTTGAATTGTTGCGTAAGATTTGTGAACGGCACGCCACGGGGATCCCGGTTGTCGGGGTTTGAATTTCCAACTTTCCTGACTATTCCCCTCCTTCCGTGCACAGTATTTCATAGGATGGTTTCTTTTCCAGTCCATCCACACACGTCGTCCTCCTAGCATCATCCAATAAAATTCAGCTCGTCACATCACACTCGTAAGACCTGCTCATCCCCAATCGATCTTGTCCTTCCGCAACATACAACCCACACCTACCAAAGATACTTTCTGATCCGAGCCCCTAAACTCTGGAACTACCTTCCGCCTTTCTATTCGAGACGCTGCCTACTTTACCTCATTTAAATCACTTCTTTATAATCACCTCCTCTCCCTCCGAGCAGAGACCTCATGATAACATTTGTTATTTTTGTTTAATATTCTAATAATTTTCTCTTCTGGCCTGCCTTCCTGGCATACATTGTGCCAAGATTTCTATTATTTTTTTGAAAATTTGTAACTTCATAGAAAGTACTTCCTTTATTTTATCACATGTAAATTATTCTTAGGGGACACCAATCCCAGAATAATGTTATATGTGACATACACGCACAAACAAATAATGAAAAAATTTATTTCATGTTTTACTATACATAGTTTTCTTTACCTACTTTGTGTTGAGACTGATTGAATTTTCTAAGGTAAACGTGTGGTGTGAGAAATGCTGACGGTGCAATACAGAGTACCCCGTCGACAATTAGGTTAGTTACGTAATATGCGATTTTTCGTTGTTGTACCGTTTTACTATATAGGAGTTTTGTTTCGCTGCCAAAGTGCGAGAGTGGATGTATTTATTGCCGTGAATTTGTAGTGCTGGATGGTCGATCGACCCTATTAGGTTTTTTACAAGTATTAAGTTCATTAAAGTGTGATGGAGGAATATCGACTACTTCACCGTTTGTTGTAAATGGGAGAGAATAAGTGTGAGTGTGAATTGTTTTGGAACTGCTTGCGTATGGAATTGATCTAGCTGACAGCATCCCTCCCCATGAGGATAGATAAAACCGAGGCCTGTCTCGGTACTGTCAACACTCGGGATGGGTGATCCTCGAGGCCTGTAGAAAATTTATTGTATATTTCGAAAGCTGGGTTTGCCGATGGAGTAGTCTATATTCCTCCATCGACCTAGTCATTTGTTTATTCACCCAAACGAACTGCTAATACGTACATACAATGTACAGCCACACAATAAATAAATGAAATTTGCATAACTACATATTATTGCATTGGAAAGCACACCCGTTTCCCATGAAAATCGGAAGAGGGACCCCAAATAACACATTTTCATATCCAAGATCTGTCCGTGCCATGCCTACTCCCTCCCTGTAAAGAGCCAGAGTATGGCACGCCTTGATCAATTGTGTCACAGTGAGCAACCTTTCTCCATTAGCCGACAAAACAAGTGTCTGTGTGTCAATTGAGTCCCTATCTTCAAACGGGTGAGCACGATCCGTTCCTTGTATTTCCGACCCTGGTTGGTCCATCATGGTTTGGACGCTCACAACCTTCTCGGACGATCGAGCACATTGACCCTGCAAAGTAATTTTCTTCTGTAAATATCGTTACACAGTGTCATTTCTGTTGCTATTTTAAAAATAATTTTCATTTTTTTTTCCAATTTTACTCACGTGTTGTGGTTATTTCGAAGTTTAGCGGCAAAAACGTTTTGAAAAATTAATATCATTAGTAGTTTTGATTTTTATTCTTGTTAAAATTCGCCCCCAAATGTTGTCCTAATTTCTTAATTTAGTTTAAATTTTTCTCTAATTTTCCAGCCGAAATGAAAATTATTTTTAAAAAGGAAACAGAAATGACACTATATAACGATATTTGTAGAAAACAATTACAGTAATATTGATTCTTTTGTAACTTTGGAGTTTTGCATTATTATTTCAACCGGTTATTTGTAGCCGAACAATAATTGAATTTATCAATATGTTATTAATTAATACATTATAAATGAAATTTAATAAATAATAGTTTAGTGACTGGGAGTTTTGTGGTCCTGAGAAGGGTCGGTGTTGTGTTTGGAGGAGCCTTGACCATGTGCGAGGCGCAGTTGGTGGTGGTCTGTGACCATGAGTAATCCGTTGGCTGAGGTTCGGTCGGGTGATAGCAGCGTTTGGCGTTTACAGCCAAGTCGACTGTTTAGAAGGCGGAATCAGGCTAATGCTGCGAGTACTTGTCGTCGACGGTGTTCCTTTAGTGATGGCTCGTCGGAATGACGAGGAGCCTTCTGATGTTATCTATTAGTGATGAGAGAACTCGTCCTGCGGACGAGTCTGCTTATGTTGCCCGTTAGTGATGGTTGAGACCTCGTGCAGTGCCTCTGCTTATATACGGAAGGGCTCTACTCTGATTAGCTGGAGAATGGAGGGCGAGAACTTCTACAGATCGCAGTTGCATCTAGTGGTAGCTTCAAGCGGCCACTACAAATATATTTATATTAATTGTGATCACAAATCGCCACCATTGCTTCCTTTGTTCTGATCGAGTTTAATAAATCTTGGTGTAATCGATAAGGACGCTTTATATATTTTGGAAAATGACGATAATTAACAACAAATAGTTATTTTTAATTAATAATTATAAAGCAATATAGCGTTACAATTTTTAGTTACCTCAGATCTTTTAAATACAGCTTTAATGACGGATTTCTACCGTCAGTCTGTTTTACGATCTTTTAACTTTGTCTAACGATTTTTACTTTTGTCTGAATATAAAAGAATTTGTTAAGTTCGGTTGGGTTAGAAAGTAGATTTATAACTGGGACAACAAAACCGACACCTTTTAACGTCAAAACAAATAATACAATAATATGATGAATATGTGATGATATATATGTCAGAATGGAAAGACTTATAGACGAAACAATTTTATTTTGTTTGATCTGTCTATTTATCTATGCACATTTATCTATGAATCAATTCCGTTTATATGGTTGACCATGATTTGGCCTCGTAATGCTCGATCCCAAGTGACCCCAGTAAACCCTCGAGCTATAATCCGATCTCGCTGACTACAAGCATTGCCAAGGTCGTCGATAATAAAAATAAAATTACAGATTCTGTAGACCCTTGAGAACAACTTAATACGCTAAGAACGGGTCAAAATAACTTTATATACGTGTACTTGCAAGCGGTGCCCATTATGAAATGGGAGAATAAGTGTTGAGTACAGTGAAAAAATGGGAAAAAGGAGGGGAAATTCAAAAGGTGGGGTCGAGTTGGAAAGTTAGTGTCCGAGTGGATCGAGGTCACGATAGCTCAAGTTAGCGGTGTATTAAGCCGAAGGTCTCGGGTTCGAATCCCGATTGTGGAACTAGCTTTTTCATTGCAACCAAAAACCTTACTTGACAAAATTAATTATTTGAAAGAAGTAGTTTGGTCAATATACCACTAAATATAGTGGATTGAATAAGTAAAAGGAAGTAAAACTTCGCCAACAGCTCCCCGTGGCCACTTCACATGTCCCTGAAAATCGAATCCTGATTATATACAATAGAAAAATTGCAAAATGGCGGTAAAATTTGAAAGGTTGTTGGTTGACATGAAGAGTTGGTGTTCGAGTTGATTGGTGGTTAGTGGTTAGAGCCAAAAGCCAATCAATCTGAAGGTCGTGGGTTCGAATCCCGCTCGTGACACTGACTTTTTTTAATCTCAACTTAAAACCTTAATTAGTTGAATGAGTTTAAGCATTGATCAATCAATTGGTCAAGCGGACCACGAAAAAAAATTGAATTTGAGTGTAGTGATTATTCAAAACTCGTAAGATGCGGTCTGGTGTAACGTAGGTAAATATGTTGATCTTCTTTCACGTTTCGATCTTTATTGAGACCATCTTCAGCGCCTTCTATTGTATGCATTTTAACAGAAAAGTTCTCTGGTTGAAAGCCGATCCAAGTTTCTTCTCATTGTTGGCGATGTCCTTCAGAATACTTTTTGCTTCGTGTCCATAAGTAATTGAATTTTGTTCATAGGATCCCATGTTCTTCGTTTTTCTCGTGAACAAATGTGTGGTGATTAGTGACCGTTAGTAGATAGCTGTTGAATGCTGTATTCGATACAAAAAACCAGAAGCGTGCACTATAAGCCGACCGTCTTCCTGCTGACCTATGCGTGTGACTGGAATAAACATGAGAAGGAAAAAGTGGCCACCCTCCATTTTTTAGTATCAATATATATTTTTTTAAAAACCTAAATAAAACATTAAATTCAAAATTATTATTAAAATGAATTAAAAATGTTGACAAAAAAAATTGCTTCGAAAATAATGAAGAAAATGTTTTTTAAGAGATCGTGAGATGCGGTCTGGTGTGACTTAGGTTTTATAATAAACATTCACTTCATTGTGCTACGTTTCGATCTTTATTGAGACCATCTTCAGGGCCTGGGATTTATAGACATTGTTTAAGTTTTACAAAACATGTTGTATGTGGATAAAACTTATGCACTGCTAGAACGCTTATATTAAAAATGAGTTTATACAATGCTAGACAAGTTTATATTAAAACAAAAGAATTTATACAATCTACAAATTTTTTTGATTCATTCTTCTTTAATTTCTAGCATTGTATAAATTCATTTTTTTTAATCTAAAATTTTCTTCATCGGCTACTATTAGAACCGTTCAATTTTATAACAACGTCTAGTATCTTTAGTGGTCTATTAACTAAATTACTGCATTCAATTAATTTTGGTTGAAATGAAACTTGTAACGTTTCAAGAATTACATATAATTTTTACTAATGCCACTTTCCATTCGCTCATCTATTTATTTATCTATCTATTTACATAAGAAACTATTTGCAAGTAGATTCTAACGACTAATCTATCTAATCGTCAGTTGAGATATTTATCTATTTATTCATTAAATCGTGTTTTCTTTAGTGGCCAGTTACATGTTGAAAGTTTTGAATGTTTGAACTTATAATTATACTTTATAAACATTTTCGTGCATTGAATTAGACGATCAATGCAATTACTTAAATTAAATCAACTTTATACAAAACAGGGTAGATTTAAACCGATTCAGGTGTATATGATATCCGTCCTCCGAAACTTTCCGTATTTCTAAAGAAATGGTACGGCCTTTGATTTATTTACAACCGTTCAATCCAGCAAAGGCCCCCTTGAATAAACACATTTTCCTTTTCAGTTAATTTTTTTACCCGGCCGACATTTAAGTAATTGCGTTGGTATCAGGATGCGGTATAATTTCCGTCGGGGAATCGGACTAATTGAAACACCAGACATATCGGTTCCAATGGAGAATTTGCAACTTTTCATTCAAAAGTGCGCATTATTGTTGGACATTTTATTGATGTCCATTTATAAAAGCAGTAAAGTATAAAGAAAGAAAAATAAATTTTTTGCCTTATCCATATCTACTAGTGACTGGGAAGGTTCACTGAAAGGTTCGACAGAACCAATTTATGTTGTTTTTTTTTTCTACCTCAGGAAAATAGGTTTTCCTCTCTGGATAATACGGGACAAACCTGTTTGCGTCCTGTTATTAGATTTTTTATCTCGAAATGCAATATTATAATGCGTATTCCAGTTTTTATTCTTGGTGTCGAAGTGGAACTTAATCTAGAGAGCCAACAATCCTTTCGCTCTTTTTTTTCCTTGTCAAAACGATGTTTGGATCTTATATCATATTTTATCTATTTATTTTCTAGAAATATTTAAATAAACCGTAACTATTGTAGAAAATTTCATTCCCATTTTAATTTAAATTTTGATCGTTTTTTAAAAGTCATTTATGAAATAAATGATAGCTGCTGTGCAACCGATATGATATCTGAAAGGCGGAGTTTGTTCCAGATGAGGTTCGGTTATTGTGTGGCCCACCCTTATTAAATTCCACTCTCCCATGCCTTTTGTTTGTCGCCCCTAAAGTGGAAACCTAATGAACCTATGGATTCCGACTTTATGAAATTGCTAAAAGATTCACACATCAAATTGATGTTTCGGTTTATTGTTTTTAATAACAATTCAAAAAAACTTTGCATATAATAGTAGATATCTTAAATTTCACCTATATTTATTTGAAAATCGTGAGATGCGGTCTGGTGTGATGCAGGTTTCAGATAAACATTTTCATCATTGTGCCAACGTTTCGTTCTTTATTGAGATCATCTTCAGCGCCTGGGATTTACAAATTGTTTACATTTAAAAAATACGTGTAGGATGTATTTGCGTTGTGTACATTCACTTTTTTCCACATCCAAAATGTAATTGTTAAGCGTAAACAATGTTTGTAAATCCTAGGCCCTGAAGGAGATCTCAGTAAAGATTGAAACGTTGACACGATGAAGAAAATGTTTTTCAGAAACCTAATCACACCAGACCGCATCTAACGATCGCTAAATAATTATCAATTAACGGTCACTAATCACCACACATTTCACCTCTATTTAGTAAAAAAAATTGATTTAAACCGCCACTACATGGCAAGATTGATCTTTTTCTATTTTGTTAGTTCCTTTAAGTTACTGCGAAATATAATGTGCAATTTATTTTTTCTTCTTTATATTCATTTATGTATTAATTGCTTCCCAATCGCTGTATCTATTCTTCAATGTATATTTCCTATACATTTTTTAAATTAATCCCTATAAATTCTTCTTCTTCCTTTCTTCTCTCTCTTTCTGTCGTTCATTCTCCTCTGCATTTTTTATAAGCTTTCTCCTCTTTCTTACCAACATTTTCACTTTCTCACTCCCTCATCTGCATCCTCTCTCCCTTTTAATTTTTCTCTCTCACCACTCCTCCCTCTCTTTCTTTCTCTCCCACTTTCTCTTTCTCCTACGCTTTTCTCTTTCAATATTTTAACCTTTCTCATATAACTTTCTCTAACTTCCTATCTTCTCTCCTTATTGTCTCACATTTTTTCTCGCCCACTTTTGCCTGTCGGAGAAAACACATATCTACAATACAATTTTAGAATATTGTCTTGTAATCTGTAAGTCAGGCAGGAATGTTGACTTTATTTTTAAGGGATGTTAAGGCAAAATACGTCTGGAGTTGCATGGAACCGGCGGAAATCAACGCTTTATTGCGAAAAAAGACATCAAAAAGTGTTCTTTCCTGGTTGCAAACCATGGTCGATCAAAGGCATACATAACACATAAGAACAGATTGATTGAGCGACCAGGGGACAAATGGACGTAAGAATTACAAACTAAAATAAAACTTGCGTTGTGGTTGGCCTCCTGATCGAATACTGTCTCGTAAGAAATGATTTGTAGAATAGGAGTGCTGTTAGAATGGAACTTGGTGTACATTCTAGTGGACGTTCTGGCGTAAGGTTTGGCTAAAAGTGAAAAAAAAAAAAAAAACAGTGCCTACAAAAAAGGAGAACTTTCCAGGGAATAGAACTTGATAATTATTCTATAACTGGCTTGTTATTGGACCAAAAGTAGAGAGGCACAATATATCTTTCAGATCGAAGTTTAAGAGGTCTTGTAGTAATCTGATAAATACCTATCCGACATGTTTTAGTAATTAGGCAATAAAAAGAATATTAAAGTCGGGTAGTTTAAAGGGACGATTTTGCTCCCTCTTTTAGGGTATGATTATCCCCTTGAGGCCGGTGATCAGTCTCAAGATCAAAGGAATTTTGCTTGGAACAAATCAAGAACCCAACAAGGGACACCTCTGTTTGTACCTTAGAATAAAACGTATATTCTTATGAAATCGAAAACGTTATATAAAAAAAATCAAACATAAGTGAACAGAACATGATTCTTTGCTTACAAACTAACAATTATACACAATGAGAACAATACAGGCCTGAAGGGCAAAAACGAAAATATTAATCTTTAAAAAAATAATGAAAAAAAGGCCAAACAGAACCATAAACGAAAGTGTGCCTCACAACAGAAATACATTTTATAAATAAGGAAATAAAGACGATACTAATCTGCTTTGATCGGCTATCAGATGGATTTACTTTACTAGCGTTCTATTCGCAATGCCTTCATATCCCTGCCTCTATCATGGAGGGGAGAGCCAGGGAATTAGTTGTTGTCATAAAGAATATGAATATTGGTAAAAGTACGTTTTGTCAATGAAACGTTAGTTGTGTCGTTTATTATATCATTTATGGGCTAACAATTGGTTATTCCATCTTTCGTTTATTAAAGAGTCAAATCCTATTTTCTCATTTCTGCTATAGTGATGAATTATTAAATCCAGTTAGTTTCCTGTGTTCTGTGCCGCTAAACGCCCTATTACCAGATAGGACTTAAAGGGAGTATTTGTACTTAATAGGATTAGGCTTAATTATTGTAGCTTTGCTCGTCCTTAAACTCCTGTATTAGCTTTAGTTCTGGACCCCGGGCATTGTGCTTGGAGTCAACTAACTTTTACCAACCCGAATAACAGTAGTAGCCGGTTGTTTAATTTCGTGAAATGACGCTTGTACAAGACTTTATCCTCTGCTAACGTTTAAACTATGTTGTTAAATAAAATTAAACTCTAACTCAAATTTGTATAGAAGACGATATCAATGAAATATGATTAAAAAGCTAGTTGAAAATATTATACAATGTTTGTGAGGAGTATTTGGTGACACTTAATCAACGATTATTTGGGGATCGTGAGATGTGGTCTGGTGTGACGTAGGTGCTAGAAAAACTGTTTCTTTTTCGTGCTAACGTTTCGATCTTTATTTAGATCAGGTTAGGGCTCCAAGTATGTGTAGATCTGTGTAGAACTGTGTGTCGTATTATGAGTGTTGTTGGTTAATGCTAAAACAAAGGGCTTAGTGATAATACTGAGGAAAATTGATTAGAATGTCAGCTGTCTACGTAATCGCTATTTGGGTCTTCTACATAAATAATTTCTTTTCTCCAAGAGGTAATAGTAAAAAGGGAAGTATTTTAGTACTTTAAAATTTATTTTTTGTGTTAATGAATTCACCTCCAAATGATTATTTGTAGATCGTGAAATGAGATCTGGTGTGATATAGGTTTAGAAAAACATTTTCACAATTGTGCGATAAATTCAAAAATCAACTGTGACACATCTATAACACACTCTTTGAGCTCTGTAGAACACCTAAATAAAGACCAGAACGTTGGCATGACAAAGAAAATGTTTTTCTAAATCTGCATCGCACAAGATCGCATCTCACGATCACCACATAATCATTACACAAAGTACTTTATCCTTGAAATATACATATAACTTTTAGGATACTGCGAAAAAATATGGAAAACATATTTTATTACTCCAATGTATGGATAATCATTATTTTAAAAAATGAAACTTTTGTAACAAAATAAATCAAATTTTGCATTTTATAATAATGATATCCACTTAAATGTTTTTGCTGGAGACATCGAACAAGCTTGCTACTACGTGTTAAATTTTTTAACCGGGGTTCGCAACAACGTAGGTCATATAAACCTTCAGGGTACCGGAGTTTAAAAAATAAATCCCATCTGTAAACATGTAGGGTTCCAATGAAGGTCCGCTTCGAACCCGGGACATCCCACAGTGAGTCGTGTCAAGGACTAAACCTTTGCGGCCACCGACGCCCCGTACTACTATTTTCAAACGCCTATTTTACTTTATAGCCGGGGACCACTTGCCCGATGCAACGCCATGCGACGCTACCCGACGCCTTGCCGTGTTTTCGTCGGGTGTGCACATCTATGCGAAGTTAAGCGAACGTCACGTAAGTCACACAGCGTGTATCACAAATAAGTATCGCAATACTTGCAACGCCTCTTTTTTTCTTAAAGTACTATTTTGCACGAAAACTTGTAATAAATTGTTGGTTAAATTTTATAAGCACAACCATGTTTGTTGTTTGTTGAACTTAATTGTTTTAAATAAAGTTATTCCGGTGATTTCAAAAATTTTCTGTCTAACCATCATAGTTAAATAATTCCCTAATTTTGTGGTCCGCTTGACCAATTAATATCATTCCATTAATTACGGTTTGTAGTTGAGATAAAAAAGTCAATGGCGCGAGCGGGATTCGAACCCACGATATTCGGCTAGGTTCGCCGCTTAATTAATTAATTAACGTGGGGTCGAGTTGGAAAGTTAGTGTCCGAGTGGATCGAGGTCACGATAGCTCAAGCGGTAGAGCAGCGGCGTACCTAGCCGAAGTTCGTGGTTCGAATCCCGCTTGTCCCATGGACTTTTTTATCTCGTCTTAAAACCTTAATTAATTGAATGATAATTAAATAATGTTTATACAAATTTATGGATTTTGTCTCGTTTAATTTGGTTTACATTAAAATAACATGTTCTAATTAATATAAACGAAAAAATTACATTTTCTTACTTAAAATAAACTACAGAAATCTGAGTATCTTGATCTGAAGCTACACGATGAAAATGGTGTAATATTACGAGCCGAACCATAAAATAAAATGTTAGTTAAATTTTACGACAAAACCTTGTAGTAAATTGTAAGTTAAATTCATTATATCAAAAAATGGTATTCCGGTGTTTTGAGTGACTTTCTACCAAACCATTATTTTTTTTTAAATAAAAACCAACTAATTTTTGATCTCGGTTAATTTGGTTTATAGTAAAATAAGTTTGCTGTATTTAATATAACGGCAATAATACATTTAGTTTGAATAAAAATATGAGTGTTCGTTTCTTTTGTCATTGACTGTATTCGATGTGACCCGATGAAAATCTGGACAGTAGGGATCGCATAGCGTAGGGTAGATGTGCATGGGGATAATGCAACTTATGGACAAATGGGAGTTTGGATTTGCGTCGGGTAGCATGGCGTAACATCGGGTTTGTTCCCGACTTAAGGAAAATTTCTTCGCTGATCTGCACTATACTTTTCGGCAAGTTTTTTCTTTTTCGTATTTTGCTATTAACATGATATTAAATGGAAAAATGCAGATTTTTAATAAAAATTTCATTTAAAAAAGGCGCATCTATCGTTAAAATAAAATAAATATTAATAGAATTTTAATTACAACTGTGGCAGCGTAGTTTATATCAGTGTTCAATATAGGCTGAAATTGTTCGGACATGCATGTTCAATGTTTATGCACTTAAATTTTCAGCTTGATTGCCATGCACCCCGAAATAATTGCACCGCTCACATGGCAATACGACGTTAATAAACAAGCTGCTGTATATTAATTGGATAAATTGACTATCTCTGTGGATTATCTGTCTCATGACTGTGTAGGGGTTCATGAGCGTCGGCCGGTTCGGATTACTAATCTTCCCCCGGCGTCTGGCCGGGTCAAATTAAATTGAAAATCATTCAAAACCAAATCCGGCTAAAGAGTTTGTATACCGGTTCTGATATATTTACATGCCGTCCGACGAAACTGTATTCAAATGTTTTGAAGACCGGGACAGAAAGAAGTAAACATGTAAATTGAAACAGAGGATCAACTGTAATACATTTTTAAAGCGGTGGGTTTTCAATATCGCAATTTGATTGATATTGATGCTTGAGTAATAAAACGCACTTTTTTCAATATTTTTAAAGATTATTATTATTTATTATTATACACTCGCAACGCCTTCTTAATGAACTATTTTGATCAAAACCTTGTATTAAATTGGTAATTAAATTTTATGAGTCCAACCATCTAATATTGTTTGTTAAACTTAATTGTTGTAAATAAAGTTATTCCTAACCATCATATGAATTTTTGAACTCCTTTAATTTGGTTTACATTAAAATAATATGTTGTAGTTAATATTGGGTTGTCCGGAAAATAATGCAGGATTTTGGTATTAAACAAAAAAAAAAAAGAAACTAGTTACTTTAAAGCAATGTTCTTTAATCAAAATAATTTCCCATACTCTCAATACATTTCTCCCAACGTGTTGGTAACTTATTAATTCCGTCTGAGTAGAATTCAGAATTTTTAGAATTGATAAAGTCAATAAATGCATTTTCCAGTTCCGTTTGATTTTTGAATATTATGTGTTGTAAGTAGTGGTCCAGGTGTCTAAAAAAATGGTAGTCAGTAGGCGAGAGGTCCGGAGAGTAGGGTGGGTGAGGCAAAGTTTCATAGCCAAGCTCCAATAATTTTTGTGACGTTACACGTGACACATGTGGTCGAGCGTTGTCATGCAACAAAATGGGCCCTTTCCGATTGACCAAAGAGGTGGTCAGCGACGGTCGTTTTACTGACTTTGAGTTGCTCTGCAAGTTCTCGAACAGTTGTTTTGGGGTTTTCTTCCACCACTGATCGCAGAACATCATCATTAAGAGAGGAAGGCCTTCCACGACTTTCTTCATCTTCAAGGCTGAAATCTCCCTCCCGAAATTTTTTAAACCACCTTTGCACAGTGCACTCATTAACACAACCCTCGCCCCAGACTTGGTTAATGTTTCTAGCCGTTTGGGCTCCGCTTCGGCCGAGTTTAAACTCGTAAAAGAAAATCGTACGAAATTCTCGCTTTGACATTATAAGGATGACTGAATTATTTCCAAGTAGCGGAATGCTACAGAGGTAAACAAACAATATCATTTGGAAGAGGATTAATAAGTGTTGACATTCATACAAATGAGTAATCCTGTAAACGTAAACAGAATATTTTATATAGATTTTTTTTAATGAAAACTTAAAATCCTGCATTATTTTCCGGACAACCCAATATAATGACAAAATTACATGTGCTTAGATTGAAATAAACTTAAAAAAACTATGGTCTGAAGCTAAACGACGAAAATGGTATAATTTTAGTGCAAAACCATGAAATAAATTATTAGTTAAATTCATTATATCAAAAAATAATATTCTTGTGGTTTGGTTGATTTTCTACCAAACCCATTAAAATTATTATTAAAAATATTTTATTATTTTTAAAAATTTTTAAAAATAAAAACTAATGAATTTTTGATCTCGGTTAATTTGGTGTATATCAAATAAGCATGTTGTAATCAATATTTTGACTAATATTTGCTGTTAGGATGGAATATGAGTGTCCGGCTGTTTTCTCTTCTACTGTACTCCATGCGCCCGACGAAAATGTGCACAATGGCGATCGCAGAGCGTCGTAGGCTAGCGTAGCTTAGCATCGGGAAGATTTGCACGGGGGTAATGCATCCTTATAGAAATTTGAATTTGGATTAGCGTCCGGCAGAATCGGGTAGCGTCGCATCGAGTAAGTGTGTTTCCGGCTTAACGGCGTCTCGCGGTGTTTCGTAGGGAATTCCGATGGCCATCGACAACAAGTGCCACACCACGCGCAACTTACTCAACACTAAGAGGCACTTTTAAGTATAAAAATTAAAATTAAAAACAAAGATGAAAACCGAAATTATTGCTTCCGCATTCAAATGAGACTGAATAAACATTTTAAATCCCCTAAAAGTAAACACTGAACAATCCTTTATCCTTGTTTTACATTAAGGATAAAATGTGTTTACCTCTAATTGATGTTCCCCATTTAAAACGTAGCATAAACAACTATTTATTGATAAAAACAATTAAACAAATTAAGGGCAGAATTTTCTTTTATGGAGAAAATGAATAAAGAAATCAATTGGATGGAATATTTTGTCGGTCAGTGTATTATATTTATTATACCACTATCATTAGTATTTAGTTTATTTAAACCTTTATTATAATTTTTTTTTAATTAGATGAAATTATGTTGAACATTCTTTGAATATTAATTAAGGTTTTTAGACATTTGTCGCCGATAATTAAATAGGTTACACGACATGTGAAAAATGGCAAAAATGAGGGAAAGTTCAAAAGGTGTGGTTGAGATGGGAATTTAGTGTCCGAGTGGATCGAGGTCACGATAGGTCAAGTGGTAGAGCAGCGGCGTATCAAGCCGAAGATCGTAGGTTCGAATCCCGCTCGTCACAATGACTTTTTTATCTCAACTAAACCCTTAATTACTTGAAAGATATTAATCGGCCAAGCGGACCGCGAAAACTAGTGTATCATTTGAATAATTGGTTTTCCACATAAACGACACAAAAGAAAATGTTCATTTTACACATCGATATATTTTATCGTATTATTATATTGGTGAAGAAAAGACGTAACCGAATTTCAGAAAGTTCATGTATATAAATCCTCAAAGTTAATTACACGAGTTGTAAATTAATGTTACAATAAAAATGTAAAAAAATCGCTTTTAGAAATAATTAAACAAAAACCAATGTTTTTTTCTACAAACACGTAGAATCAAGAGAGCGAGAAAATTCCTGACGTTGAACCCCTTAAATCTTTTCTATTTAACAAGGGGTGTCTGTTCCACCCTCACACCCCTTACAGTAGCCCTTCATTAAATTTACACAGCCTGTTTTTTACCAACACATAATTTAACAACAATTTTTACGCACTACATACAATACAAATATATATAATGCGCGAATGTATTTTATCAATAAATACCATAGGAAATTTGTGTCTCGAAATTTTGGACAAGGCTTACAATACCTAGCTCCTTAAAAATAAGCTTTCGATAACTTAATCACGTTTCGATTACGTTTCCTTAATTAAACATTTTTTTTCTCTGGAACGCACAAAATAACAACTAAATGAAACGCTACATGTACAAACGAAATAAAACCAATATTGCCAAACCAGAAAATATACACAATTTATTGAATTGACTATAACAAAATTGATTATTAAATAATTTAATGAACAATGTTATTCATAATGTCTCTTTTGTAAAAAACGTACGTTATTGCTGAAAAAAATTAACACTTATCTGCCACGCTCTAGCCTCGGCATGTTGTTTCTGTCTCTTACTCTCTCACACTCGCTCTGTCTCTTTCTCGCTCTTTTCTCTCCACCTCTCTCCCCCTCACTCGTTTTCTCTCTGTGTCTTTCTTTTTCGATTTCACTCATCGAAATACACACACACTCTCTCTGTATTTCTTCTCTCTCTCTTTCACACACTCTCTCTTTTTTTCTCTCTCTCTCTCTCTCTCTCTCTTGCTCTCTCACACTATATCTAACGCACTCTCTCTTTCTCATTATCTCTCTTTCTCTCTCTCTCTCTCTCTCTTTCCTTCTTTCTTTCTTTCTTTCTCTCTTTTTCTCTCTCCCTCTCTCTCGTTTTCCCTCTGTGTCTGTCTCTTTTTCTTTCACTCGCTGAAATACACACACACACTCTTTCTGTATCTCTCTGTCTCTCTCCCTTTCTCTCGTAAGAGCAAAAAAAAAATTCATTTCGCCCAAAAAAAGTGATTTGATGACCTGTATTGATTATTTTCAAAATGATGATGTAAATAATGAAATTTGGCTGCGTTAAAACTCAGCAATTTTAAAAGTTTACCATTTCAACATGTTTTAGATTAGCACTCTTAATCAATGTTGCCAATGCACAAAAAGAAACACTGTAGGACCAACAATGCTCCCGCATTAAACGAGCAGCAATTTCTGCTCGACTTTAAAAAATTCGCAAATTGGGGATTCTAGAAGGCAACCTTTATCCAAAATGTTTCGATTAAAATAATAGAATTTAGAAATACTAGAATATGTAATATAAATGTGATGATGGCCCATCACATTTAAAATTTACAAATTTCAAATGAATAAGGAAACCTCCAAATACGATTCGTCGAAGATGGGTCAGCTGGAGAATTTAAGAAAGAGGGGGTGTTTGGAAGGATCATCAGTCGCCATTTTTGCTCGGGGTTTGAGTGCATCGTAGTTCAACTGTAATTGGTCATCATAAATAAAAAATATTAAAATTTTGAAACAAAATATTTTGGAAGGTGTTTAATCAAGTATTTTGAAAATATTTTAAATTATAAAAATTAAGAACGTTTATTTTTGAGTATTTACTTTGAAAAAGTTTAAAAGGTTGCTTGAGATTTTACCTCACATCCAATTGTAAGTTATTTACTTTTTATTTTATACGTTTAATTATTTTCATCAAATTAGATTCAAATTTCTATTTCGACAATAAATTAATTTTTATTTTTGTGGTTATTTTGTTTTTATTTTTTCTCTCATTTTATAAAAACTTTAATAACGTCACATAAATATATTTATTTATCAAAAAAACAAATTTCTTTTCTTATTTCTTTGACCATGTATCTCTTTTCTCGCTTTATTGTTAGATTGTTGTTGATCGTTTATCAATCCCAAATGTTTTCTTATTGTATTGACACACAAAACATTCAAATATGTATTTTTTATTTCAAATTAAAAACTGTGGGAGGGGTACATTTTCACTGCTCTAATAAAATTAATAATAATTTAATAAGTAAATTAAGTAATTAATAGTAATAAAATTGAAAGATGAAAAAAAAACATTCTCCACATTTACCTGCAAGATTATTAGTCGTTATTGATATTTGTAACTTTCGGCATTTGAGCTAAGTTATCAGCAAACTAAGGCTAACAAGCGGCTAACAACTTGCTAAGGGCCCAACTCTATTTCAAGTCTGAGTTCATCTCAGATTTCTACCGCTCACGGCCTATGGCCTCCTTGTCTCCAACTTTTATAATTTACAGGGATTTAAATTTTGATGAAAACACACCCCTTTTTTTTCATAGAGAAGTTAATTAGTTAATTATTACAATTAACTCGTACGGAAGAAAACTTTTATTGAGAGAAAACTTTAAAGAAACAATGTTTCTCCATTAAAAAAAATTATATCTCAATGTAAAATATTTTACAGTCCTTTTTGCCTACATATATACAACAACGTCCTTTTGAATGAAAAGTCAAAACTGTTAAAAAAAATTGAATAAGTAAAACTGAAAAGTGGTAAAATAATTTCGTTCCTCTTTCAATATCGTAATTCAATAGGATAACAGCTGCCATTAACAAGCTGTGGAAAAATGGATGTTTTCCATCGGTAGCGATTGAAAACAGATTTGTACACTTACTGTCTGCTATTATTCTTTCTTCTCTTAGGGTTTTATTTACATTTTGAATAAATGTATTACCTCTAGTAAAGCCCGTCGAATTACATGCTAAACGCCGAGAAAAAACGTTAAAACATTTTTGAGAATTCTTATAATTCAAAACTAAGTATTCAGAAGTTACTTTATATAATAATTAATATAGAAATTTATTTGGTCCTTTATAATGGGAAAGTCTCGAACTCTATAAAGCGGCGGAACGGTCTATCATTTTCTAAGGAGGTCGTTATGAACCAATAATTTAAAAGACGGAGGCTTATCGATTGGAAAGCAATCTTCCAGAAGGTGTCGCTATATTTTTAAGAAAATCTGTATAAAATGAGTGGCATAACGTTAAAAGTATATCACTACAATACTGAAGCAGTGCAGATCATTTAATCATGCTACGTCATTCCATTTTTCTGTGATTCGAACAACAAATAAATCCATTATAAAGATCATTTTTTGTTAAATCCATTATATTTAGTTTATTGACCAAATTACTCATTTAAATTAGTTAATATTATTATGTCAGGTTTTTGTTAGAAAGGAAAAAGCGAGTGTCACCAGCGGGATTCGAACCCGTGACTCGGCTAAATAATTTCTGAAACCTCTCCCGTCTCAGGATTTCTGAATAATCGTTATCTTCAAATTCACTATTTTTCGTTGTCCTCTTGACCAATTAATACTTAATTAAGGTTTTTAAGTTGAGATAAAAAAGTCAATGTCACGAGCGGGATTCGAACCCACGACCTTCAGCTTGATTGGCTTTTGACTTTGACTCAACCACTTGAGCAATCGTGACTTCGATTCACTCGAACACCAACTCCCCATCTCAACCAACAACCTTTCGAGTTAGCGGTGTTCAATCCTTTTTTTAAAATAATATTGTTCTTCTCGCAGTAAGTTGTTTTCCAACGATCCGGATTTCGAGCCCCTTGTTCTATCCTTCAGCCTGATGATGAGCTAAGGAGCTCGAAATTAGGATTGTTGCAAAAAACAACTTACTGTGAGAAGGAACCACCTTTTTAAAATAAGGATTGAACCTTTCGAGTTTTCCCTCCTCATTGCCTTCTTTCAAATATCGTGGTAGGATTCGATTCTCAATGAAATATGAAGTAGACCAAATGGGCTATCGTGAATTCGATCCACACTTGCTAAAGTGGTTAGAGCAGTTGTGTACTTAGCCGAAGGTCGTCGGTTCGAATTCCGCTCGTGCCACTAAAAATCTAACGTAAAATAATTTTTTTGGTTTTATAATATAATACATAATAAATCATTGTAAGTAATAAAAAAGTAATATATAATAAACAAAATTAGCCTAATTTCTAAATTTATTCTAATTTTGTTTCGTGGAACATCACAAAAACCTCAATTTCCATTGGTTCTGCCTTTTTTCTTTGTTACGTATCAACAAGGTCGGTCGGCGCTGCCCTTCTGAACCCGGCAGGATCAAAAAGGAGACAGAGGACGAAGTCAGTCCTATGCTGAATGCGGTATCGTAAACATCCGGAAAATAATAAGGAGACATTTTCTCGAAGTGCCAATTCGGAAGAAAAGGATTTTTTTGTTTGTTCATTAACGGAGAAAATTGATTTTGATTTACAATTGTATTTTTTTGTTCGTAAGTAAAATAAACTTTTTACTCCTTAATTAAAAGGTTATATAAAAGAAAAGGAGGAAATCTTTAATTTTAAAATTTACTAAAACAGAAGTTTATAAAAAGAAAATTATTTTTTAAATTTATTTAAATTCATCACTATCAAGGAATTGTATTTGTTGAAGCATATTTTTTTTCACAGTAATAAATCAATTGCTGAGTTGCTGTTTGATTTCTACTTTTTGTTCTTTTTTTTAAATCAGAAACTTCAGACTTCAGTCCAACTGCAAGACGGAGTCGTTATACGATTCCTGAATGTAAAAAAGAAAAATAATAATAATAATCTAACAAATTGACAAACCTATCCAACATCTTTTTTTTTTTATTACCACCGTATTTCATCCCTCACCATGCCTATTTTTTTATTAAATTATTTGATGACGAAATAATTCAGCGAGCCACCTGTCCGAACGTGAATTAATATATTTAAGATCAAAATCATGACGAAAATATTCTTGAATTCTTGACTTTCTAATATTACGTTAAAATCCGTGTGGGATTTTTTTTTTTTTTTTACATGTTTCCTTTTGTGTTTAAGGTTTTCCATTTTTTTAGTATATTAGCCACATTTTAGTGTATCATTGAACTCATTGCATTTGTGTTAAATAGAGATGTAACGCAATGTACAGGCCATTAATTATTTTGAAATATCTTGTAATAAATTTCACGCATTTATTTAGTTTGTTTCAGTCTGACCGAATAAAACTTAAATCGATGCATTTATTCTTATCAGTCGAATTTTTATGATTCATTACCCAAACAAATTATACGACGATTGACTTTGCCCATGTCATTTGACATCGGTACATTATCTTTTTTACATTTTATTTACAAACCGTAAGTATAAAGTTTGTTAACAAGTTCTAAGAACATTCCGTCAGTGGCATAAGATTATCTTGTTTTATTGGTTTATCGAAATCCAGTTTTAAAACGAGATAAAGCATTATAATAAATTTTTAACGGTTTTCTTTAATTGAGGAAAATACGTAAGGAAAACTGTAAAATCAATTATAAATTATTCCAATTTTACCTTACAGGCAGGCAACAAATTAAGACCAAATCGTCGACTCTTGTTAATTCTAATCTTGAAACTTATGGCCGGCGAAATGTTCAGAATTAGTTCAAAACGCGTACATTCTGAAAAGAAAGCCAGCGTCAAAAGAAAATATAATGAGGGAAAAAAGCAACGCCAGCATTATATAAAAGATAAAAGTGTGCGTATATAAAAAATTTAAAAAAAAGGATATGAAGAAGGAAAATAGATGAAAGGCCAGCAATGAATCCCATATTTTTCGAGCGTAAAATTTATCAAGCTGTATGAATAATTACTTACACAGTGTGGTATGCTTTATGGAAGCACAAGACGGTTTTAAACTGCACGGGAAACAATCGATGTATTCTTATTGAATCAATGAACTTATTCTCATTTCTAAGTTTATAATAAAATATTCTTAAAAAAAAAAGTTGCATTAATTTTTTTAAATGTGTTTTGTCAAGAGTAAAAACAGTTTAGCTTAATCAATGTGATGATTAAGTCGGAAATGCCTTAATTAAATATTTTATGAAATCATAAGACAGTAGGAAGTAAATTCTCGTAAGATTGAAACAACAAAAGCACAACTTTCGACAATTTCTTGTTTAAAGTGTAGGGAAACGATGAGAGATTCTTCGGAGTGGATTAAATGTCAGGCTAAGAAACTGCTCCTCCCGCCGGCACTTTTTATTCAGAATACCAGTTAATCTTCGCACCCCTTCGCCTCCACCTGACTTTCCCCTCTCAATTATTTTTAATCCGTTATGGGGAGGGGTGTTGTTGTAAGGTCTCAAAAGTTTGGGAGCGGTCTATCGGATTCCTGAGGGCGTAAAGACAACCCCTCTTTTCTCCTTCCGGTGAGAAGTTACAACCGAATTAAAACGCCCCCATACAGCAAGGTCTGGCCCAAGGCAAGGGCGGAGTACCCGAGTGAGGGGTGGATAATAATTTTAATAAACCCAACTCGGAACACTTCAACCTCGATGGCTAAGTCTATCAAGTTTATGGGGGGATTCGCCTACCAAGAAAAGCTGAACTTTTTACTCAGCACGTGCTGGCACTCGCGCCCCCTGAAAAAGCGAGAAAAGGCTCCGCGATCTCGGCTTTTAACCAGTCAAAGTGTAGCCAGGCGCGGCTTTGTTGGACGACCTAGATGAAAAGCGGCGTCGATAACTTCAAAATACCTCTTTTCTTTGAAATGATGCCGACGGATTTTTGAAGTTTAACTTGCTCTCCAAGAGGTAAAAAGATGTGAATTTTTTTTCCTCGCACACACAAATGCACTCTCTCGCTCTCTCTCTCTCTCTCTCTCTCTCTCTCTCACTCACTCACTCACTCACTCACTCACTCACTCTATTAACTTTTCCCGTAAATTGTCAACAACATTAGTTTCGAATTCTGAGTATACATTTATGGTTCGACTGCAATTACCAAGTTTGATTTCCAATCAATAACAGCATGTTATAAATACAAACCTGACATGGACGAATTGATAAAAATTATCCGAGAAACTTTTTTCTGCCCCACGGTTTTGAGGTACACAACACCTGATGATACCTTGGGTCCCAGGGCACAAGGGGATTTTGAGTAATGAAAAACCAGACTCACTGAATAAAGGAGGATATGCAAGACCATAAAGGGGCTTGAACCTATTATTGTAATTACAAAAACAAACACAAAATCCTCCCTCACATAATTTATCAAAAAAGGCAAAAGAAGACGTGGATTAACTTACATATCTTATGCTAAAACAAGCATTACTGATTCAGTTAAAGAGGCTTAAACATGAAGAGAAAACACCTAGACAACATGAGTATATTCAATAATGACCCCTACTGAAGAAGAAGAAACATGCACCCACATCATATTTGAATGCGAAGCGACCCTCTCAAATTTCTTCAACTCAATATAAACTGGGCTTCACAGAAAACCCCCAAAGGGATTGTTGCAACAACAACCAATGACCTAGTACTTCTTAGAATTATCGAGGCGATTCCAATCAACTAAGGAAAGTTGAAAAGTAATCCACTCCATAATACATATTATTATTATTGTATAGAGATTAGTGACCGTTAATCGATAATTATTCAGATATCGTGAGATGCGGTCTGGTGTGATGTAGGTTTCAGAAAATCATTTTCGATGGCACTCTCAACACGACCCGCAAGAATCGCACAATTACACAGAAGACAAACACTTTGAGCTCTGAATATGATCTCAATAATAGTTCGAAACATTGGCACGATAAAGAAAATGTTTTTCTGAAAGCTACATCACACCAGACCGCATCTCACGATATCTGAATTATTATTGTTGTTAAGTTACTTATTGCTGTAAATATTATTTTTATTATAAATGGTATTTTCTATCTCATAAACACTGTAGTATGTGTCGTATGTAATATCAATTGCTTCCTTAACTATAAACTATATAACTAAACTGACGTATGATTCAGTAAAATCAAGACGGAAAACTTGAGTACAAAATCATGTATAGTTTTATTTATTACTGCTTCTTTAAAAGAAAGTACTAGTTTCAAAATGTCTCACATTTACATGAAACTATGTGTTACGTTGGCTTTTAGTTTGCAGAAATCTACTTTGTTAGTAGATAAACCACTGTGCGAAAAGTAAACTATACCTACAGTTGCAAAGTCTTTCTTTATACACCGGTCAGATAGAAAACACGATATTGGCTCGTGTTTTATTTTTCCTTGCTTCCAGGCGCCGAATCAATCCCCGGCTTTGTCCGCGGTGAGGAGCAGAACAAGACCTTGGCACAGCTCCCATTTGATTCTCTAGTGTGGATTCAGTGGCGACTAGGTATCGAGCCGAAAAGAAATTATGGTGAAGCCACTTTCAATGCTCCAGATCAAAGGGCTTTTTCGTTCTAATGTGGTCTTCCTAGACATAAAAGCTCTCGAGAAAAAGGGCGCCCCCTGAATTGGTTTATTGTCATTCTTAAAAGGAATACTTAATAGATAAGATTGAAAGTGGAAGACGCGTATAAATGATTTATTAAAAAAGCCGAGATTTCATTATTCTCAATATCGTTAATATTTAAAATTGAAATATAACTATACACTTCATATTTTTGCTTCTTTCTTAAAACGACAAATTTTCTCAATATCACCAAATCTACCCAATAAACATGAATTTTATATTATTTAGAATAGGGCAGGGGCCTGTAGATTTTACAGAAACAATATGATTAGAGTCTGTATAACTTTATGTTACATTTAAAATTGTTAAAACAGTGTTGCTAAACGGTACTTGTATTGTACTTGACAAAGAGAAATATCACAAGGTCACCCACCCACTGAAAATGTTTACTTCTACCAGACCAGATCTCTGAAGATTGGCAGGGTTGTCGGAAACAATTGAAGTAAAGGTTTATAAACCCACCTCAAAGAAAAAGCTTTCAACTTTTCATTGATATTAGGCGTACCGACGATGTTTTTTAGATGTTAAATCGTCCAGTAGGGCCCCTTCTTTTCTTAGCATGTTAAACGTCATTTCTTCCGTAATGCTGCGCGGTTTTCTTTTCTCTTAAAATTTAAGATGCCAGAAATTAATACAAAAGGAAAATTAATCAACCCCATTCACTCAAAATGCTATCTATGCACTCCATAAGTACTAAGAAAGTACAAGCTTCAATTCGTGCCGACATATCCAACTTGCACTTTAATGTATAACAGCCTACAACTTTATAGGATTGGGGATGCATGCGAGTATAAGGACAGGTCAGAAATTAACAAAAGAAAATTTCTGGTCTGATTTAATTAACGAGTATTTAAGAATAAAAATACGCGTAAACCAAAAACAGCTGTTAAATTCTTAGCGGCCATGTTGGTTACCTTCGCCCTAACGGATCGCAATGTGATTACACCTAACATTGGCCATGGCCTGTTTGATCGAGCAACGTTTACTAGCCGATTTTTACATGTCTACGTCATCATTTTTCTTGATCTAACACGACCTAACAGACTTCACAAAGATCATGAATACCCCTATTGATTTTAATCTTGTATATCCCAATTATTGTCTAGTTTTCATTATTAAGCTTTTGGCTTTTAACCAGATCCTGGCGCTTTGTTGTTTTCTATCTTCCAGGTCTGGGCTGTATCTCTCTTAAGATTAGGAATCTGACCCTCATAAGCCTTCGTATCAATAGAGCATGTTTGGCATCATCTCTTTCTTTCTGGCGATATCTGCATACGCTTGTTTCTGCTGTTTCGATTCTATATACAACTTCAAATTTAATGTAGATAACATACACATAACATCTCATCACACAAAACACATATTATAACATATAAAGCATTCACCACATTCCACACATCAAACATTTTTCACATAGTCTAATTTTTCAACAATTTAGCTTTCCTTTACTCATTGAGCCCCGTCTACATAATCGCGAAAGAATAATCTGGCCGAGCCATTACCAACGTTTTTCCGCTTCGTCGGCTCTTTTCACCTCAAAGAGGACGACTCGTTATACAAAACTGTCTTTCTATACCGACTTCCTTCCCCAGCCATTCAAAATCCAACGTATGTACATACAACAGCAATATTTCACTCGTCCTCTCAACGCGACACACAAGAATGGCTCAATTACGCAGAAAACAAACACAATCAGTAAGCAGAAATACTGTGAGTGAATAAAAAAATATTTTTTGCTTTGTATAAATTCACTTTTTCCACATCCTACAAGTATTTGTTAAATTTAAACAATGTTCGGAATTCCCAGGCCCTGAAGATGATCTCAATAGAGATCGAAACGTTGGCACGATAAAGAAATTGTTTTTTCTGATACTTACATCACACCGGACCGCATCTCACGATTTCCGAATAATCTATACACAACACATTCGAGTCTGCAGGGTAGTTTTAACATATTGATACAATTTTTTCATGTTTAAAAAGTATTGATGAAACAAAGATGAATAACGTATCGATTGGTTCTTGTTTGTTTTTCTCAAAAAAGACACCGATATAGTAGAGCGGCTTTGATATTATAATACCGAATTTTAGTTTCCAATCAATAACGTTCCAAATATTTTGAATATTAATCCAAAATGTGAAAATTATAGAATTTTTATAACACCCTAATGAATAGTTAGTTCTAGCTCTTTAATAAGTTACTTTAAAAAGAACCACGCGGGGATTTCTTCCTTGGTCCTGGACGGTTGCTTCTAAGGACAAGAAGAAATATACGTTATTCATTAAATGCACTTACGAGTTTATAGGGTGAAATAATGAAAAGGAGCGAGGACCTAGTTTTCATTTTGAATCAAAGAGAATTTTCATTAAAGTTTTATTTAATTTTTCATGTCACCTAAGGGGAAATTTGATTTTTAAAAATTCAAAAAATGTTGATCAATTTTGACAATGTTACCTCTGTCTATCAGGAACTTACTAGATGTGAAGGAAAATATAGTAAAAGTTGAAATGTTCGTCACAGAGGCTATATTTTTTTATTGAAAAAACATCTTCAACAATATAAATGATCTAATAATGTTATTTTTAATTTGAAATAAAGTAAATTTATTATATGTAAAAAGTTAATACCAACAAAAGGGCATAATTTTTATTATTTTTTAGAAGAAAAATTAATTGATAATAACTTTGATATTGCGGTTACAAAATACAATTACTAACGATTTATAAATAGGTTACTAAATTTTTTAAGATTTAAAAGAAGGTTGTTAGTTGAGTTAAAAAAATCAATGGCACGAGGGGGATTCGAACCCACGATCTTCGGCTTGATACGCCGCTCCTCTACCATTTGAGCTATCGTGACATCGATTCACTCGGACACCGACTTCCTACCTCAACCGCAACTTTTGAATTGTTCCTCCTTTTTGCCATTTTTAGTATATTAATGCCATAATTGTAATATATTAATTGGTCAAGCGGACCAGGAATTAGTAAATTTCTAAGATTTATCATTCTTATTTTGTTAAATTTTTTACCAATTAATATATATGTATATATATATAT
>CM077103.1:10128166-10153741 GCA_039619505.1 Cimex hemipterus | reverse complement strand
TATTTCCTTTTGGCGGATTTTCATGGAACGAGGAGAAAGATACAGATATTCCTTTTTTTCGTTAAGCCTAAAGACATTTAAATTATTCGTGATAATAAATAATTTGAAACCGTCTTATGAGGTTTTGTATCATAGGTTTTAATTTTTAAAAATAAAAATAAATTATTCTTCCTAAAAGGTCATCAGCCCGTAACTAGACGGAGTGATCGATTTTTTGTATTATTTAATGTAATTCATGTTTTAAACTTGGGCGATTCAGTTTATCAACCAGCTAATTCAATGGGTGACCACAAACCCGACAACTGAGAGCGTATGTTAAAATTGTAAAAGCCGTTCAGATCGGCAGTTTGTGTGTAAACGTTTGTTTTGAAGATGAAGTGATAATATTTGCCAAATCAATACAGAACTTGGGTAAATGTTAACATCGTTGAGCGAACGTAAAAAAAAATAACCGCTGCCGGCATTAATATTATATATATAACCATAAATACATACATGTATCTTTGTGTACGTATGTGTCTGGCTGTTTGTGTGTTTTGTGTTATTCAAAAAGCGTTATCCCATGATAAGTATATATTTAAAAAATTAATAGCTCTAAATCCAAATTTGTTCAGTCATGCCAAATTAAGATTTTATCATAGAATTCTGCGGAGGGTTCATGGTTTATGTGGAGATAAATGATTTTCATTTTCATTGAACTTGGAAACATAAATTTCAACGCTTTGAATAGATGATCATATTCACGCTTCACGATTAACCTGAGAATTTTATTTTTCACTGACTTAATTACTCATCGTTTTAATACATTATTGTGGTTTTTAAGAATAAACAGATCCTTAATTAATTTAAGATCGTGTTTTTCATGTTTAAGTTTAAAAAACGTAATTTTTTTTTTATATATAGAAAGAACTAACGAATCATCTAAGAAAGGGTTATTTCTTCAAAAACTATTTCTTAATTTGGGCAGTATCCGTTTTTAGCAATACAATATGTTATTGTTTTTTTTTTTTTTTTTGAGTTGATACTAGATACTTTTTGTTCAAGATTTTCCTGAAAGCCCTATTGAGTAAAGTCCTCCCCTTTGTGACGCCACCAATCTTTATCCTGTACCCTTCTTATCCACGATTCCCCGGCTTCCTTGACGATCCCATTTCTCACGCTTTCCCCCTCTCAATTCACATTTTTCTTTCTTTACGGCTACCTGTCCAAAATATTTTGGTGCATATGATCTATGCAGAGGCAGTCATAGATGTAGGACAGTGGTTTATCGTGGATTCAATAAATGTATAGATTTTTTTCCAGAAAGTTTCTTCAATGCTCAGTTTAACTGTCAGTTTTCTACATGGCACAAAAACATTGATGGATTGATAAAATCAGTGTACATCCTATCCTATTGTACGATATTTCGTGGAAAAGACAATTTACTTCTTACCCATCAACTTCGACAGATATCTGTGACATTTCATTTAGATAATAAACTGAAAACTACCCATGCTAACCAAAACATTGCAAGAAAAATTAACATAACTTCTAGATAAAATGGATTAACTGGAATTACCACACACACTCGGTTTAATCGTTGAGATAATTCCTCCGATGTAATGATTCGCTAAATGATATGAGGACCCCAAACACGGTAGGAACATTGTCCTCATTTGCACGCATGAAACATCTATGGTGTTGAAATGTCCAAGGGGTACACATATCTCAGCAGGAAATCCCAACCAATAAACCAATACCATTAAAAGGAAATTTATATTTAGTGTTTTCAAATTGTATTCACAAAAAAATTGATTAGATTCCTCACCATCTAGGACTTTAATTAACACCTGAGGTAATTGTTTCCGTATTTAATGCAGATACATTTTGAAGATATTTTTTCTCGCTTGTCGTAAGGTCATAAATGAAATCCCGGACGTACATTTAGAACGGATGAAGACCTTCTATTTTCTTTATATCTGTGAAAAATGCCTTTATCGAAGGGCGACTCGCTGTAATGCCTTTTACTGACCCTCAGCCCCATTGTCTTTGCCGCTGTAGGGGATGCCCGCCCCTACTTCACCAAGGGGTGCGACCACATTTCGCCACCCTCCTTCCCGAAAGGATTCTTTGCCGGTAGGCCTCCGGCATTTTTCACGCTCCATTACTGCTCGGTTCATATCTTGAAGAAGACTCGTTGCCACCCAGGCCATTTTCTCGAAAAAAAAGATCGATAATATAATAAATTGCTCCCGGTGGATGTTTTAATTTAAATAAACCAGCCGAAGAGTTCCTGTTTTCTTACAGATCACTTTTAAAAAGATTAAAAAAAGGATTTTCTTTAAGAATTTAATAATCAACTTAAAAACATTAAATATATTTATTTTGATATTGAAATATCCGATTAATAGCATTCATATAATTTACGCTAGAAATGATACGAACGGTGGAGCCAGTGCATAGAAGAGGTGCTGCAACCAGTGTTCCATATTGATTTGATTATGTCATGACCACAATGCCGACTTCAAATATGTTTTCGTCTAATTTCGCTTAGTTATTTCCCCTCTTGTTTCGTCCCAGTCTCGTTTCCGCAATCATTGCCGTGCCAAACCGACATGTTTTGTGAAGTTTAAACGTTTGGAATTTATTTCTGTTCGAAAGATGTTGTTCCGGATTGATAAAAGCTCAACTCTTCCGGTCCGCCTAATCTCGCTGCTTTCAGATTTTCAGAAGCGCCGATGGTTTTTTTTTTATTTTTTAAGAGAGAGGGAGAGAGAGAGAGAGAGAGAGAGAGAGAGAGAGAGAGAGAGAGAGAGTTTACCGAAATTTATTTATTTTTCTAAAAAGACTGATTTTTGTTATGAGATTGATTAAAAATATGTTCACCTCTCAAAAGTATCGATTTTTTTTGGGGGGTTAATTTGAGTTTGTCGAACCTGATCTTATTAAAAGCACGTGTTGAAAAAACAGTTTATGTCAAATATCATTCAGTTTGTTTAAAAATTTTTCTACTGCAAGAAAAATTAATTGTTTATGTCATTTTATCAATTTACACATTTTCTTTGATTTCAGGTGAGTGGAGAAAGAGTATGAACTAAACCAAACCAACATTAACCGGTAAACAAACTATCCTATGCAACTGGTTTATATTAACTTTTAAGTTTTTAACCCATCGTTGTGCATAAAAAAAGATGAATCCTCATAGAAAAATATTTTTCTCTCCCAATTACTTCCCCCGCAACTTTAAAATCCTACGTATGTAATCATACAACATCAACATCTCGTTTTTTAGCCCTAACCACCCCTACACAGAAAGACGTTTGGGGAGTACAAATATTTTCCAGGATTGTATAAATTCACTTTTTTCAGAATCCTGCACGTTTTTATATAATCTAAAGAAAGTTTATACATCCAACGACGCCCCTCCGATCTGTATTGAGTGAGATCATCTTCAGGGCCGGGATTTATAAACGTTGTTTAAATTAAAAAAATAAATAAATGCCTACAATGCTAGAAAATTTTAGATTTTAAAACATGTTCTAGCATTGTATAAATTTATTCTTTTTTTTCTTTTTTTTTTTTTCAATTTAAACAATGTTTATAAATTCCAGGCCCTGAAGATGATCTCAATAAACATCGAAACTAATTGATATTTAGTTTGGCGATGTTTCAGAACTATCTTTCAGTTGATGATGGTCGAGTTTAGTGCCTACTCGGCATCAGACATGAGTTGTTCCATTATCTAAAACAATATCAAATATACTACTCCTCCGAATCAGAGCAAGTAATTCGGCCTGTTGTTGCCAAAACAATACACATTCTCTATAAAATAATTCAAAAGCTATTGTATATATATATCGATCCTACAGAATAATATAATAAACTTAATATAGTTATTGCATTTCATATCTCTGGAGAGACTACATTACACTAGTTCCATAGCCCGAAAAATTACTGATATTGAGGAAATTTACGGAGAAATGAGGATTTTTCTCAAATATAGATTTTTTTATGTGAGAATATTAGAGAAATTGCTATAAGTGGTGTCACATTTAAAACTGAAATTTCTTCTAAGTTTTCAGTTTTTTCCTATTAAAAGACGTGTCTTACTTTTAAACTCTAAAAGTGCATTAGGATGATCAAGCTATATAGTCGATAGGTTTGGGTAAAAACTTGTTCAAAATTTTTATACAGACAGTCAACTTTGTTGTTAACTGATTAATGATTTATCAGTAATATGCTCAACTTGTGCATACAGAAATGTGTGGTGTTTAGTGACCGTTCACCAATGATTATTGGGAGATGGTGAGGTGCAGTCTGGTGTGACATAGTATTTAGAAAAACACATTTTATTTATCGTGCCAAAGTTTCGATCTTTATTCAGAGCATCTTCAGGACGTGGGATTTATAAGCACAGTTTAAATTCTAACAAAAAATGCTACAAAACTTTAGGTTTAAAAAAAGAATAAATTTATACAATGTTAGAACAGTTTATATTTAACAAATGGATTTATACAATGGTAGAACATTTTAGATTCAGTGAGTACAAATACTTAGATTGAGTCTAAAATCTTCTAACATTGTATAAATCCATTTTTTATCTAAAATTTTCTAGTATTGTATGCATTTATTTTTTAAATTTAAACAATGTTTGGAAATCCTTGGCCCTGAAGATGATCGCAATAAAGCTCGAAACGTTGGTACTATAAGGAAAATCTTTTTCTAAAATCTACATCACACCACACCGCATCTCACGCTCTCCAAATAATCCTTATCTTTTAAATTTTGGCAGGTTTTTTTTTAAGTTTTATTTTATATTTAGATAATTTATGGTGATATTACGGCATCGTGAGCTGCTATGACGAAATAGCTAAACAGCCCTATCGTCCCTTTAGCTACTTATTACAAGAGCAAATTTTCTTCTTTTTTTTTTTTAAATGTATTTTTCAGCTATACATTCAACATTATACTGGAGGGCAATCTTACAGGCAAATCTGCCGACACGGCAAACAAAGGGGGAGAGATAATCTTCTTGGGGGAGGGGGGTGCTCATGCTTAAGAACAGACGAAATGAATTTGTAATGCTTTTATAATTTGTAATAAGGACGCCTGGCTCAATTTGTGTCAGAATTTCTTGAGCAATCTGCCGACGTAGCCAATGCGGTGATGAAAATTTAAAAAGGACAGTTTGTATACGTTCTTGTTTATATTCGAATGGACGACTGATGTAGCGAAATATTTTAATTGTGAATCCATGAAAATTTGTTTTATATCAAAAACTATAATTTACAAAATATTATCGTCATTAATTATTACGATTATAAAATGTCGTAGGAACCGAAACAGTACATGGTAACATTCTGAACACTCCCATTAATTTAGTAATTCTTAAATACAGGATTAAATTGAAAAAAATTAGGTTTGACTGTAAACGGTGCGACCAGGAAGTGAGAAAGTTTTATATTATAATCGACATTATAAAGTAAAATACCGACTGAAATGAAAAGACTGAACTTAAATAAAGTCTTAATAAGGGTTTGTATTCGTTATGCGTATCCAGGTTAATTTATGAGCCCATTCTCTAAGGATTTGAAAGGGGACGGAAGTTTCTTTTAAAAGAAGACGCCATAAAAGCTTTACGCAAAACATCAAGAAGTCCCACCCTCTTGAAAAAAATAATTATATTATTCCTAAATTCATGATGGTTAGGGGTGAAAGTGTCGCCTTAAAGATTAACAAAGCGTTTCCGGGTGTTTTTAAAACGGAAAAGTTAGACGGTGCAAAATTAGTCTAATTAGTTTCCTACAATAAAATCGATCTTTATGAATTATTGTTCAGTAAATACGTTGGGAAAATTAAAATTAAATTTAATCAGTAGAGACGTTTTGAATTTGTTTAAATTTGACAGATAAAATTTAAAATAATAAAATTAAAATTAAAAGGCTGTACTGGCATGTGCAGAAGATGGTTATCGTTTTGACAGGACTTTTAGGGTGTATTTGTTATTTAACAACCAGATATGCTGATGAAATATCAAACTGAAAAACCATATTCATCGGATATTCAGGTGTAAGGGAAATACAGCTTTTATTATATCAAAAATATGCGGCAAAAAAATATATGGGCTTTATGTCTTTTAAACCAAGATAAAACATAATCTCGTCAAAATTCCGCCGGAATCCGTACATTAAGACTTTATTTTATTAGTTATATGATTACGAAGAATAATAATGTTTTTTAATGATTTTATAGAATTAGTCCTTCGAGAAAATTGCAATGCAATCATCTTTATTAGATCATAAACCAAAATTTAAAATGGTTGTTTTATTATTTACTAGTGTTTGGTTATTCGGCTTAAAAAATATACCTTATGAAGCCAAGAAAATGATATTTTAACGTAAATGCATAATTATGTTGTTTTTCATATTCTATGTAATATGAATAAACATAAAAAATTGTATTAAAATATATTAAAAGTCAAGATATATTGCTGTTATTTTTACTTTCTTAATTAATTTATGACCCATGTGCGCTTATTTTTATTTGTACAATGTACCTAAAATATAACGATATATTTGCATTTATTTTTCACAATGAGCAATACTGAATATAAAATAAAAATTCTTTACAATACATTTCTGCCATCTACCCTTTTTACGGTTGAGCAATGTTTCGGAATTGTTGACGCTATTTCCTCTTCTTAAGAGCACAGAGAGTCCTGTCAAGTATGTTCTTAGACAACATACCCTTGATGCTTTTGAAAAAGTTACTCGGGTTTACCGTCGGAACTGAAGCAGATCACTCAGTCATGATTTCCCGGCCAATATAAAAGATGCGGCTATGTCCATCGAAACTAGGCCGACCCTTGGGGAAGTCCAACATTCATGAGCATTCTTGACTCTATCATATATACAACTGTTTATACAGTAGGCCGAATGCGCACAACGGTCACGTGTCATACCTGAGCGGGCCGACACCTGCAAAATATTCTCATCAGGCGATTTTTGACTCAACGTGCACGGCATGGTACGGTGTTGGCCGGTTACGGAACGATGTAGTGGGCATGTTCTAATGCTAAATGATGTAAAGAATATTTATTTGCATGGTCTGGTACGGAAACGTTTCTAGTAGGCAAAAACCTTAACGATTATTAAGAGATCGCGAGATGCGGTCTGGTGTGATGTAGGTTTAGAAGGACAGTTTTTTTTAATAATGTATATAGATTAATGACCGTTTGTAGATAATTGTTCAGATATCTTGAAATGCGGTCTGGTGTGATGTAGGTATCAGAAAAATATTCTCTTTATCTTCCCAACGTTTCGACCCTCTCAACACGACACGCAAGAATGGCGCAATTACACAGAAGACAAACACTTCTGGGAAGGCAACAGTGCGCAAAGATCTTAACGATTATTTGGAGATCGCGAGATGCGGTCTGATATGACGTAGGTTTAGAAAGACATTTTCTTTAAAGTGCCAACATTTCGATCTTTATAGAGATGATTTTAAAATGTATAATTTAAAGAATGTTTATAAATCTCAGATCCCGAAGATGATCTCAATAAAGACCGAAACGTTGGCACGATAAAGAAAATGTTTTTCGGATACCTACATCACACCAGACCCCACCTCACGATATCTGAACAATTTTTTTATAGTGTAGTGCCAATGTTTCGGTCTTTATTGAGATCATCTTCAGGGCCTGGGATTTTATAAGCATTGTTTAAATGATACATATTATATATACATAGTGTCATTAATTAACGGTCACTAAATACTATACGTGACCCTAACATTCTTGTCGTTAAAGAATGATCGGTTTCCGATACTTCAAATAAACTGCAGGCGAATATTCATCCCAAGAACTTGCTACTTTCCCTGAAAAGACAATAACGTCAATATTATACCAGTTTTTGGTAAATAAAAACTTAAAGATATTATACGGTAAGAATGATAAAACAATATCATTTAAACTATTGTCAAAACCATTATCTATTTAATTGAAGTGAAAACCAACTTTACCAAACCGATATTAATTTGCGAAAGCAATTTATTTGTTCTTCAACCAATACCCAAAGTAGGGAGTAAGACATTTTGGAATCAACTGCCGGGTATTTTAGTCGAAAAATTTCCGAACCTAGAGCCATTGAAAATCGAAAAAAGATTTGAGAGCATTAAAATCCCATAAAGAGTCTGAACACGTTGTGAGTTTAGATTAAAAACTATTCTGGAAGGTCTAAGGTGATTTTTTCCGGTTGACCGAATCCTTCTCGGGCCATGGATGAGCCATTCTTATTCCATAAGCGAACACGGGCACCGAATTATGACCCTATTAAACGCCACTCCCGCAACATTTTCACCTTCACTTCTTCTTTCCAACGGCCCTTTTTCCGCTCGGGGCCAATTCTGATTAACGGTTTCGTTTTTAATGGGACGATTTTTCAATCTGCCGATATACGGTTATGGTTCAGCAATACCGCAGCCGGCCGGCTACCCAATATTTTAATATCTGCGAACATTCACTACACTGGTCGATAAAAACAAATGCGCCTCAGCCCACCAATTAAATATTTTTAACAGATGCTTATTAAGACTGCATTTTATTTTTGCAATTCTTGACATTCAAGCCGAATGCTTCTAAAAGAGATTAATACCAGGTAGATAATAATAAATTCCTGTATGATACATCTTATATTTTATGTAAGTTAATTTATTAGTTTTTTATTTATTAATTTTCATAAAGTTAATAATAAACACATGTTAGATTAATATGTAAATGCTCCTTAAAAAATAAATTATTCAACCAGCCATACAGAAATAACAATTCGTGTGCTGAGGAGTGTAGATTAAATTACAGAATTATCAAGAAAGAAAAAAAATTAATTTTCCGCTCACTCAAACGTTTTGTAAGCAGTGAATACATTATTTGTTGTACCTAAATTTTTTTAAGTACCTGCAATGATAGGTTCTATTTGTTGTTTGATTGGTTTTAAAAGTGTCTGCGTAGTCTCCCTCACTGCTCATATCGCTGAACGTGACAGGTTCTCAATCCCTCATCTCATTGTGCAACTGCTGGTTAACACGAACTGGAGTAACTCCACACATAGCTTAAGAGTGGAAAGCATTCTTCCATACGTGTAGGAATGCCGCCAGAATCGGGCAGTGCGTTTCTAGGTCCTCTGTTCCGAATCTTGGAGAAAACAGGAGTTTTGAAACTGTTTATTGTACTTATAGTGTTATACCCCTAGGGTGTGTTACAAGTGAATGTATTTATTAGCGTGAATGCCTAGTTTGATAGGGGAACGGTTGAATCTTAAGAACCCTAAGAAGAAGAAGAACTATTTGTTAGTTATATAATAAGCGATGGGGGAACGTCTAGTACTCATTTTTTTAAAATGATATTTCCTACTCATAGTAAGTGCTTTTTCAACGTTCCGGATTGAAGGATTTGCACAACCACGTCTCTCGACAAAATGAAGCCGCCGATACCCCCGCCAACTTGAGAGAAAAGAACTCGTGATTCTCTCTAGTTTGCGAATAGGTCATATCAGGCTAATCCATAATAGGCTTTTAATATGCAACAAGCTTCCAACTTGTCCTCGATGTACGCGAAGTGGAGAACGCATCATTTTGACGGTAAAACATTCTGGTCGACTGTCCCACTTTACAACTCTTTAGGCAAAGGCTCAACCTTTCGAGTGATTTACTGGAGTTACTGGGTCCCCAGTGTTTCTTTTCCAAGAGCACTTTTCAGCTTTCTCAAATTTATTGGAATCTATAATGAGATTTAGGCCTTTTCCTAAATTATTTCACCATTGAATGCCTGCTAATGTTTGAATAAGAGTTGTGCGTGCAAGATATCTTTTTTCAGAATATTTTGAGGCTGCCGGAGCGGAAAAAAATGAAATGGAAGAACATACAAATTGCTGGGTAATAAACTGCAATGCCCAAAATTGCAATTTAAATAAGAAAAATAGCTCTCTCTCCCCCTCTCTCTCACTCTCTCTCAATTCAAATTAAGAATGAACTAATTCAACAAAGAAACAGAAATAAATTTTATAATTTTATTAAATTTTATGTAATTTAAAATGTAAATTTTGCATACATTTGGCCTTCTGAATTAACAATCTTAAAAAGAAAAATTAAAGCTTGGAAAGCAATAGGATAATTTAGATTACGAGTGAACGTTTGGAGTCAGAGGTTTAAAGCACTCAGAAAGGATATTGCTAAACTAAGAAGGTTTGGATGCTAGGGCGTGAAATGACCTTAGACGTTAAAACGCCCTTAAAAATTAATAATACTAATAACAATAATAATAATGAATTGAATAATATTAAGGTTTTACCATTATAATATTTACTTGAGTTATAATTTCCGCTATTCGCTCGTTTAAATTGAATGATATTAAAAAAAACGTGATGATGAGTTAAAAGCTCGAAATCCGGATCATTTGGAAAACAACTTATTGCGAGTATCTTTTTTTAAAAGAAACAGATAAAACCAATTACCAGGAAAAGATAGTAGAAATAATGAATGAAGGAGTGATTGCGGTGTTCAATCCTTTTAAAAAGGTAGTTCTTACTCGCAATAAGTCGTTTTGCAACGATCCGGATTTCGAGCTTTTAGCTCATCGTCAGGTTGAAGGAGTTCTATATCACGTCTCTCGACATGAAGTGCATATGTATACTCACTATATAATGTAAAATTATATTCTTGCAAATTATGTCGACAGATGTGGTTGTAGAACTCCTTCAACTTGATGATGAGCTAAAAGCTCGAAATCCGGATATTTGTCAAACAACGTACTGTGAGTAGGTGTTGTGAATATTGTTGCAAATATTGTTGGATCTCATCAACTAGGGCAAAGAGTTAAATTTAGTACTCTTCAAAGATATGTAAAAATGTAAACTTTATAAAAAAGAACGGTAGTAAGAAAATAGTGATGAAATAGCAATCCCATCATTCATCATTTCTACCGAGTCGAGTACTCTACCGTCTTTACAGAGTGAATGGTATGTAAATAAGAAACAATGTATTTAAGTGTGAATGAGAGTGAGACTGTGCTAGGATTTAGGATCTGACTTCGTTGGGGTTGTTATCTCCTGAGTCCCAACCCCCTGCGGCCGGACGGAAAGGTGCGGAAGGTCAGACCGCGAACTGCCAACACCCGAATTGGATGATTCTCCAGGCATGCCGGTAATTTTTGTACATTACTTAAGCTTAAAATCGAAATTGCTGTCGGTCTGCGAGAAACGGTACAATTCTGTATATGCTTGTGTAGATCAAATTAGTATGGGATTATCGCCATTTTCAGTTCTGTTTCACTTTGTCATTCCTAGATTAAAATTGGTATTTTTCTGCTCTGGTCGGGTTTTGTTTTAAATTTGTATAGCATTGTGTGAGCTGTTGGTAGTTATGTTGTCAAAATGTTGCTTGGGTTGATTGTGATATTTCTACATACTTTTGCGTTTTCAAGTCCAATGTGGAAGTGGTAATTTTAATGTTCGTTTTTGTATCCGTTGTCTTTTCTTTATTAGATTATCGTTTCGATTGTTTATTTTTTTTTTTTATAAAGTGTTTTTCATTAGTTAGTGATTCAGTTTTTTTATATACACATCACGCACTTGAGAGATTTGTTGAGAGAAATCTAATCCTTAAATTATTTAGAAATCGTGAGATGAGGTTTGGTGAGATGAAAGTTTCAGAAAAGATTTTCTTTATGGTGCCAACGTTTCGATCTTTATTGAGATCATTTCAGGGCTAAAAGTGTGCACTCTCAACTCGACACGCAACAAAGGCGGAATTACACAGAAGCAAACACTTTGAGAGAGTAGAAATACTTTGGTTGAATATATAAAAAATATAATTTGCATTGTATAAATTCCCTTTTCCACATCCTAAATGGTTTTTCCAAATGTAAACAATGTTTGTAAATCACAGGCCCTGAAGACGATTTCTATAAAGATCGAAACGTCGACATGGTAAAGAGAATGTTTTTCTGAAACCTACATCACACCAGACCGCATCTCACGATTTCTAAATAATTATCGATTAACGGTCACTAATCCCCTCACTAATCCTTAAAGGATATCGCTGTCTCTGTACAAAATACTCTTTTTCTTAAAACCTTTATAAAGAACAATATAGTTAATTTTTATTCTTGGTGGTTGTTTATAAATTTCATAGCCATATAAATAAACTGTTTGTAACATTGTGAAAAACCCAGGGAAAAATACATATTATAACAAATTAATTGGTGTTTCTGTAAGGTATTGGTTGAAATGAAAAAGCTAGTGTACCGAGCGGAATTCGAACCCACGACCTTCAGCTACGTACGCCACTGCTCTACCACTTGAGCTATCGTGACTTCGATCCACTCGGACACCAACTTTCCATCTCAACTTACATTTCGAATTTTCCTTCCTTTTCGAATGTCGTGTAATGTCAGGATTCGATTCTCGGCGACGGATGTACACTGTAGTGAAGATAGCCTTAGTTTTACTTATTAAATCCATTATATTTTCTGCTCTGAATGACCAAATAACTACTTTCAAATAATTAATCTTTACGTAATGTATCAGTTCAAATTCTGTTCGTGAAACTATCTTGTTCATTTCAACCAATACCTTACATAGAGATGAATTAATGGAAATAAATTATTTAGTCAATCGGACCACGAAATATAACGGATTTATTGGGCTGGATAAAGTTTTTTATTAATGTAAATTTAATAGATAATTTTTATGATCACTTAGAAAAATAACAAAATATAACATACAAAATGTCGGAAGGAAATAGATTTTTCCAAGTACACCTGGTTCAGTACAATAAAAAGCTTACAACTTAGACCTGTTTTAAAGGTTGAGTAAACTAAACTTTATTGCGGTATTTTTTTTATTACTGTGTTAATACCGCACCCAAGGAATTTATGGAGGTGGTAAGGAGCCTCTCTTTATGAAAATCTAGCTCTGCCGGGCTGTTAAATTTTATATTAACGCCCTCAGGACCACGGGAATCCTTTGGGTGTTATTTGAATTTGCCAGCACTAACCTGTTTCTACGCATTCGAAAGGCCGCGGTTTTAATAGTTTATTTATCTCTGTTTTATCAAGACGCTAGCAGAACTTAATACACCCTTTACTGGCCAATTTGTGTTTTACGACTATTTTAGAGTCACACCTATATAATGCATTCCGTTCAAGAGTAATTTCATATAACGGTTTAAAATCCCTCTTTAAAATAAAGAAAAAACATAACAAAACTGTAAAGAAAATATTTGTGTCAGTGTACACCTCCGTAAAAATAAAACAATATGAAATTAATTAAATAAAATATTGGGATCCGCATATCAAATACAAAAGGAACGATACAAGATTTAGATTTCTTCATTCGCCTACATAAAAGACGTCGTGCTTAAAGAGCATTTAAGAAAAATTGATGGCGCCGTCATGAATAATGAATGTAAATAAAGAAAAGCAAAGAAGAAACAAACCGGAATGAATTATCCCCTTTATTCGGGTGGTGGTCTTTTCTCCGTCGCTATAAACGGAAAAGCTGACGTCGCGACAAACATCGTACGCCTTCTTGAGAAATTTTCGCTCCAATTGACAATAAATTAGCATTCTCTACGAGAGAAATTATTCACACATTCACACACATGCATTTGAATAAAAGCTGATAGAAAAAAAAGGAAGACGTGAGGACCTCAATTCTATGAAAATATAGATTCATTTGAGGTGTTGCGGATAGCAAAGGCGACCTAAACAAAAAGGTGGTTTTGGGAAATTAATTTTTCCATTCCCAATGCGAAGGGCGAATTTAACAGAAAACGTTAAATTTATTTTCGTGGAAGGATGCGGAATTGTTCGTTTAATAATGATAACCCGTCTAGTGATTGGTTAGGAATTTGCTTGAACTTCAATTTATTCAAAAACGGAAATATTATTTATAAGTTGAAAAGAATTTTCAAAAGAGGTTTTTAAATCCTTTTCGAAATACTATTTTATTCTTCCCCCTATTTAAATTACCAGAAATAGATGATGTTTATCCGGCACATCTAGGCAAATGACTGATGGCTTTTCTGCTACATATTTAAAATGTAATGTGAGCTTGACATAGGCAACTAGACAGCTATATCAAGTAAGTATATAAGCCGGTTATATTTTTTTTTTAATAACTTTCTTATTTATTTAACTTCATTATTTTCGATGTAGAAATGTGTAGAGATTAGTGACTGCCACTGGCACATAAGACAAACACTTTGAGCTATGAAGATGATCTCCATAAAGATCGAAACGTCGGCACGATAAAGAAACTGTTTTTCGGAAACCTACATCATACCAGCCCGCATCTCACGATATCTCTATAACTATTTTCGATTCTCAATTTCTTATCGTCCACAATATTCGCAGCAAAGATTGATTTTATTATTATTTTATTTTAAATTTTATTGTATATAATTAGATATAGTTAATTTGTATTGCATTTTATTTGAATATTAAGAATAAATGCAAAAACTCATATACAAAAAAAATAAATTTTATTTTTTTCCGTATCTTTTTTGTTTTGGAAATAAACAATAGACAGGCTATTTCCGTGGTATGCATTTTCCAATAGTTAATATTTCAAATCTAAGTAGTTGGGGCGCAGTGCAGACTGCTTTCTAGAAAGCTCAAACAAATCTAAACTGTTCTAAAATTAATGGGGATATTTGTAATTTATTCTTATTCTGTTAGTTTAATAAAATTAGTCGATATTGCTGGTTAGTTGGATAAAGCAGAATAGAGCACAGAAACAAAAAAAATTAGTAAATGTCATTTTTAACCATATGATTTTATTTAAGGTGTGATAACTGGTCATGACCTATTATTCCACATTAAAAAAGGAAAAATCATAACTTTAACTGCTGAGGTTGAAAACTCATTTTTAACAACGGATTTATTTAAGAGTAGTAAATATGATGATTAATCATTTTGTAAACAAACGTTGTGGAAGGACATCATGTTGGACAATTAGTTTGCAATATTATTGTGAAACTGAGTCACCGTGGTCACCGGCAAGTGTATATCGCAGAGGGAGTTGGGATTTCTCAGAGCTTGGTATTCCAGGCTTAAGCCTAATTGCGAGAGTCTGGAACGGCCAATAAGAGGCTAGAAAATGTATCTCAGCGCTTTACGACGCCTGAAGAGGACAAAAATATTGTTATTTCTGCAAGACGGAACCCTATCCGTAGTGCCCGGCAAAACCCACATGAAGAACAAGATGTTTTCGCAAGGCCTTTAGCACTCAAAGGATTCGAATTCGTTTGTGGGAAGTTGGCGTCATATCGTTACATTTTATGCCGCTTTGGCCGGAGAATTTGGGCGCAACAAACGCCTAGGAAGGAACACCCCTTGGAATGTTATGGTTACTTATGAGTCTGTCTGAATCGCTTTTCTGACTGTATAATGATAGCAGGCGCCGAAGAGTCACCCGTGAGAAGGGGACGCGTGCAATGCTTCAGTTCGCGCATTTTTCAGTCCAGTTTCAAAGAGGCGGTGTAATGATTGTGCTGGGATTTACACAGGAGGATAAACCGGACGCCATATTGTTGAAGGCAACCTCACCTCAGTCCGTTATGTCCAAGAAATTATCGAGGAATGCTTTTTCTCAAACTAAGGATCTAATTGTCCGAGATGTTCTTTCTGTGGATGATTGCCAGACCTGTTGGAAGCAGAGTTGTTCATCGGTTTAGAATACCTGGAAATTTTAGCCCCTTCCCCTATTCTCTCCACACATCAAACTCATCGAGCACATGTGGGATGCGTTGGAGAGAAGGCTTTTCGATTACCATCCGAAGCTAGTTGACCTGCAACAACTGAGCCAAGTGCTCTTTGTTTTGGTAAAAGCCTTGCCTTCATTTAAGGTATGGCGGGCACTACGGGTTTCTTCATGCAGCAATTACAATATTCCTGTCCTCTCTAGGTGCCGTAATGGGCTGAAATCCACTACGACTACTTTTGGCACTTCCAGTCACTCGGCCTTAAGCTCAGAGGCATACCAACTACCTCTGCAATAACGACTTGCCGGTGACCTCGATGTCTCATTCTGACAGTAACATTGCGAACTTCTGGTTCAATGTGAAGTCTTTCCTTGATTACAAAGAATAAAACTGGATTAAATGGAGAAAAGAAGAAAAAAAGATTTTTTTACAAAATAAGTAAACTTCATGTTCACTGTTGCTATATAAATCCGTTATTAAAATGTGTAATAACATTTGTTTGTATTTTGTGTTTTTTTGTCCAATTAACAAGAATATATTGGCGAAATTAATTTAAATTAATAGAATAACTGTTTACGCCGTAAGGATTACGGGGATAAGATTTCGGAAAACCCCCCCGCCATCCTTCCGGCCTCGTCGTCCATCAGATCAAGGCTTGAATTCGTCGTGTCGTCGTGTTTAGCAGTTGTAATTTTTTATAAAGTCGTGATCCGGCTTAAAGTTTCTTTTGTTTTGTTCATTGTCTACGTTTTATGCATTTATCGTTGCCATCGCTCCGGTTGGTGAAGTTCCTGAGCCATCAGCGTGGTGAAGATCCTCGTCCAAATTTTTCCTCTCTTTTCCGACCATTTTTTCCCTTACATCCCCCTTTATCTCAGCTGAGGTGGTAGCTGGACAATCGTCACCGGAGGTGAGTCTTTTCTCCTTTATTTTATAATTCATTTTGTTTTATTTTAATTTTAAATCTATACAGTCCACTTGATGAGACAATAACAATAAAGGCCAAATGTTCTGCACACGTCATTCGCTTTTGCGCAAGTTATTTAGAATCGTCAGGAAAGTGTGAAAGTCAGTAGTAATTAGCTACAAAGCTGATAAGCAAATTTGAATATTAGCCCAATGTAGTTCAATTATAGAAATCAGACACTATCCATTTAGTGTTCAATGAGATTTCTTATAATTAGCATGAATATTGGCGTCTTTGTGTGTATTAATAGCCCGATCGGTTGTGTATATTTGACTCCATTATCGTGATGTAATGGTTCATCGTCAATCTTGTTCCGATAAATCAATAAATATTAAAACAGGTGTAAAACAACGGATAAAATATTTTCCCGTAAGAGCCTATAACGAGTCGAGTAACGAAATGAAACACCGATCGGTGTAAATTTGCTGAAAAATGTGGCAAGAGAGGAAAATTTTTTAAACGACCGTCCGCAACCCCATATCGGATGTGATCTATTGACAGGACTGAAAGCTTTTATCAGGTGGCCCTCAATCCCTCGCCAATCCCACATCCCAGTTTTGCTTCCCTCAAAGCCCGGTCCTTGTACCCCCTCTCGGACGAACTTTTCACCCTTTTAAATACAGCAATCGAACAAAAAAAAAAAGAGGGATTAAAGGGATAGGAATGCCAATGTTTTCGGGACCTATGCTGATCCAACAGGATATTGCTACCTTAAGGGGGAGGACTTATACATTTAAATGTTTCGCTCTGAATGATCACATGCCGACCAACCGCAGCGTAACTGCGCTGTAAAAAATTATTTAGAATATTTTAATCGGACACATCAACATGCATTTTCGATATTTCTCCTATAAAGAACGGAATTCTTGTTTAATCAGTAATTACTTATTAAATCACACTCACTTTTATGCACTTTTCTTGCAGAATCTTGGTAACAATTACTTTAACATTAAAATAATTAGTCACTTCATAAGTTATTATTTTGTTGTTATGTTTATGCTTACGTTTTATGATTATCATTTTATTCAGTCGTTCGTAATAAATATGTTATGTAAAAAAATGTAAAAATTCATTTGCTTTTAATAATCTCTATTTCATGAAAACTTCAAATGTTGTCTTTTTTTAGGCATTATTGCTGATTAGTTGTTCTAAAAACCTAAAATTTAAGAAACATTTATGTTTTCTCCTAATGAGAAGGATTTAGGATTCTGACATCCTAATTGAATTAAGATTCGACTTAATGCTAAATTTCTATTTTTTTAAAGTAAAAGAAATTATAAAATATAAAAAAATTAAATATAACAATGTACAATCTGCTTGCACAGTTAATTATACATCAATACAAGGAACAACATTCGCTTTGAACTTCAATGTCTGTTTATTCAGCAGAACTAATTGCGATAGATAGCGCTCTGGAATACATAAAAAAAAAATTGGGGGATTCTAAATTTTGTATCCTCACAGACTGCCGAAGCATTGTAGAAAGGATAAATTCCATTACTCCAGAATATAACTGCAGAAAATATATTTTTGCCAAATCTGTAGGAAAATGGTTAAGACAAAAATCACGGTAAAATGGTGGCATTGTGTTGTGTGAAAGGGCATGCAGGCTTATGGCAAAATGAAAAGGTGGTCGCACTTGCAAAGGAGGCTGCAACATCAAGTCCATCCCTGGTATTAAAATTCCTAAAGATGACGGGAAAACTTTTTGGAAAAGTTTTGTAGAAATCTTTGGCAAGAAAAATTAAAACGCATCAAATGTTGGCAATTATTACAGGTCACTGTTTCCTGAGCTCAAGAAAAAAAAAACATGGCTTTCGGAGGCGATCTCCCAGAAGGAATGTCAAAGGAGTTTTATTCTACTATTTTTAGACTGAAGACAAATCATGGTCTATCGGGTAGCTACAAGAAGAGAATCGGTTTGGAATCGTCTCCGAACTGTCCCACTTGAGATTGTCCTTCTAATCCTTCCCACATAATTTTTGAATGGCCAGAATTCGAAAATGAAAGAGATAAACTTCTAATCTGAGCCAAATCTCGAACATTTCCAAACCAATAGTCTTAGAATCTGTCCTAATCAGCCACAATCCATCAGCTTTGAACATAATCTATGGATTTTTAAAGTCAATAAACGTTTCTTTTTGGTTATCTTCAACCATGAAAATTTAAAAGATGAGAAGATGACGGAGCTGAATGAGTGGATGCGGGCGCACGGCGACGATCTGGCCCTTGTCGGCCGATTCAGCTCGACAGTAAAATGAAAATAGAAAACTTCATGGGTAATGTGCCAGCTTACCCCCCCCCCAAAAAAAAATGTTTTGTGAAAACATACCAACATACCTGACATACCTGAAAACATGAATAAGTGTTTTCAACATAAGCTCTAATTTCCAACTTTGCAGTAATTTCAAAGTTTGTTCAATTTTCTAAAACGTTAATATGTTAAAATTATTTCGAAATGTAACTTACGTTTTATGTAGTCAGATATCGTGTGATGTAGGTATCAGAAAAACGATGTTTTTCTTGTGCCGACGTTTCGATCTTTTATTGAGATCATCTTCAGGGCCTGGGATTTACAAACATAGTTTACATTTAGAAAATACATATAGGATGTGGAACAGTGAATTTATACATTGCAAAATATATTTTATATTCCATCAAAGTATTTCTACTCACCAAAAGTGTCTGACTTCTGTGTACTTCTTGTGCCATTCTTGCGTGTCGTGTTGAGAGTGCCAGTGAGACAACAAAATCTCTCTCCCACTGGCGATATCTGAATAATTATCTATTAACGATCACTAATCACTACACATTTTTACGTTTTAATTTTCAAATGCATTAAGAATTTATCAAAACTTTTTTTAAATTAATTATTCTTTTAATTTAAGATCTTGGTTACGATGAAAAAGCAATTGTCACGAGCGGGATTCAAACCAGGCCAACGATTTTGGCTTGGAAACTTGGAATACCTCTCGTGACTCTTCCATTTTCGTCACAATCAAGATCTTAGATTTAAAGTAAAACCTCTTCAATGTGTCCTTTTTTAACTTTAACTTTACACAAATTTGGTATTTGAAAAATGAATTGATATTTTCTTTTTTAAAACATTTTCTTATAGTAGCACAGTGTTTTTACTTCCCTTTTTTAAAATGATGGCTTTAGTCATAGATTTTTTTTTATAACGAACTTGATTTCGAGCATTAAACGCGCATCATCGGTGAAGGAGTTACAAACGAATGAGAAGCAGGTTTAATTAAATTAAAATTTTGAAACTGCAAAAAGCGTGGATTCAATACAATCCTATTTTTCAAATATAATATTTTATAAGTTTAAAATAGGAGTGAGACCAACATCTATTGTATTATTTGTGCATTTATCACCAGGTTTAATTATAATTTAAGATTTCGCAAAACACTCTAATACCTTCCCTTTTTTGAAACTGTGTATTTAAAATGAGTCAATAAAAAGCCAAGTAGTACTTAAATTTCCATTGAGTTTTGTTCAATTTATGTGTCCTTAAAGACAATATTTTTTTCGATTTAGGCAAGTGTTCTTTAACTCTCTTTTTAATCTCTCTGCCGCCTTGTCCTATATTTGTTACATCATAATATATTACAATTAAGTTAGGGAACCCTGCTTTTTGTAAATTACGTTTCAAGAGGATGTTTCTACGTGAACACGTACCTCTAAACGCTATTCTAAAACGTTAAAGAATTTAATCAATTTTTTGGAACGGTTATTTTTGATGCAGCAGCTGGGTCCGATTTTTGCTTCTTTTAAAGTTAAGTTATTATTTTTCTTACTAGCGATTTATTAATAAATATATCTTTATATCCATTGCTTTAATTCTTTTTTGTAACCAGTAGGTGTAAATGGGAGTTTCAGCAGACTGATTTTTGTCTTTGAGCCTAATGAAACCGGCAGCTTTTTGAGGTCGATGGGTCTGATGAAGATACTAGTATCACGGTGTCTGTAGTTGCGGGTTTTCAATGAACGTTTACTTCAATTAGGTTATTTATTACGGACAGTTAGAAATCTCAACTTTTGGAAATTACATTACTTATCCCCAATGTAAAATTATATAGTACGGGGTAAAAAATTAATTACTCGGAGGAATTTTTTACATCCTCAAGTGTTCTCGGCAGTATGCATAGTTTTTCCAAAGAAGGACAGATTTAATTGATTTATTATTCGATGTGAAAAGAATTTTCCCATCAATATTTCGGCACGAAGGATCAGAAAGTGTAGGCAAACTCTTAAACGAGAAGGTTTTACAGTAGCTTTTAGAGGTGTGCGTTTACTACATATGAAAGTAAATTTTACAAATGTGTGGTTATATAACTTTTTACAACACTCGGAGGACAGGTTAACAGAAACCTGCCAACGTGGGATGAGAGATTAAACGACATGGCGGGTATAAAGGGAAGGGAATTGGCGATAAGGCTTGGGCTTTAACGTTGTACGGATCAAACACTTTCTTGCCTTTTTCCATGAAATTGAAGTTACTATATAATTCGTACGAGGTAGGGGTTGATCACGCCACTCGTCGCTGGAAGAGGCCTAGGTTCGAATCTCAGCGGCTTCAATTCAAATCCAACGTACTTCGAATAGGAATATCCGAATAAAACAGGGCAATACGAAGGGCTCATATTTTCTGCTTTTGCTGAGTTTAATTCCTGTCGCATCATCGGACACGCCTCCGTTGTAGTCTTCAGATTACTCAGTGTTTGCAAATCTGTTCGGAACAGTTATTTCTCCGGCTTAGCAAATTATTTCAACCACTGACACAACGTAAGGTGCATAAAATGGAAATTAATTAAGTAAATACGAGCCTTGACTTAAGAAAGCGATCTAGCAGGGAATAATAATTTATATTGTAATTATATTCCCTGGAGTAAAGACCAATGATTGTTGTTTTTATAAAAATATTTGTGCTTCTTGTTAACTTCAATGGTTAGTATTTGTAATAAAATCCAACAATTCATAAAAATTTGGCAATTACGTTCTAGGTTTTACTCTTTACTGTTTCATTCCGCTGGAAAATGTAGATCAACTCCAAATGTCGCTGTCAGTTTTACAGAAATTAACCAACTAAGTAGAAAAATGCAGTTCGTAATCCGTGCTACAAAATATTTTTTTAGCGGAGACCAGGAAATAATATGTTTGATCTCCTGTCGGACAAGAATCTTAAAGGGGTGGAGGGTGGATTAAGAAGAACCACCCTGTCCCAGGCCATCCGCATTAAAAGTTATCCGTACATTACCGAGGCTTAGCCCTGTGTTAAACTTTATTATACAGTTGCTTTTGTCCTGGTTTTGCCGGGCTCTTTCTTCCCATTTCGGACCTTCGGACTTTTATGGTTTTAACCCCCCTCCTACGGAAACTTTTATTAAATTAACGCTATAGTAAATTACTAGCGAGATGCGGCCCAAGGCCGGGTATGGCGTAGCTGACTTCCAACTATGGTTTAGTCCTACAGTGTGAAAGCACTGATTTGCATAAGCGTCCTGGATCCTTCAGGGTCGGATTTCATGGATTTATTCGAGGTGTCCGGAGTATGTTTATTTTAAAACAACGCTGACATTGATGCCTTCCACTCGGCTTTTGATAAACTATTTCCCCTCAAATTTACTTATTGTCCACATTACCAATTTGTTGCGTATCAGGGATGTGGTCACAAGAAGTAACTATTGTAACGCCACTCATCAACGACTTTATTACAATCTTTTTCATAGCACTACAGACTGTTACATCAATTTTTTTTTTTGGTCACATCTTACATGTTTAATGTGAAGCATTTCCTTTATAAATCTCCTCCCCAAGAGTTTTTCCATGTCAACATCCTTCCCTTCCAAATTTGTGTCATGGTGATGTTTTGACAAAACATTTCCTAGTCTACTCATATCAGAAGAAGCGTACCTGTATTGTCTCATCTTTCAATTAGTAAAGTTTTCTCTCACCATAATACAGCGTAGGCGGTTTTTACACGGGCAGGAATATACAATATCTGACTTTTTTGAGGCGGATATTTACATTTTATTTTGAAGTTTTAAAAACATATTCCTTCAAATTTTATTAAAGAAATTAAAACCAAACCCTATAACACTGGGTTTATCTTTAATTATCTTTAATAGTTACATGATATTTAAGCTCACTTATATAAGTAACAACGGAAAATTCCTAATTCCCGCCCTTAATTTGTCGAGAATTTATGCTTATCTTATTTATGTTAATCATTAAAAAATTAACATGCTGAATTTGGAAAGGAGGTTTTTCCTATTGATTATAATGGCTTTGCTTCTAAAACGTTTAAGCCACTTTTAGCGAGTACTACAATATTCCTTTGATTCATCTTACATTCTTATACCCCATACATAAAACGACTCATATTTATAATTGCTTTAGAATTTTTATTCGTTTCACTATTCAAATATCCTGATATATTTACACAATTAAACTGTAATACCAAGAAGTATATAAGTCAATTGATATTTGATTGTATAGTTTCATTTCCTTTAAATCATTACGTTTAAAGTTATAAACAAATCTACGACAAAACAAATCAAGATACAATAAAGGAACAACGGTGAGGTTGAAAATAAAATGTAATATGATAAAGTGTGAACACATATATTTACATACATGTGAACATATATATACATATTTAAATCAATGAAAAACAAAGCAATATTTTAATTTAAAAAAAGGATAATTGTAATTTGTTATATATTTCAAACTGCTCAAAAATGAATAGGGATATGGCCGATTTTGTATTATTTATTGTCCCTAATATTTTTATTTTATTTTAATTTTACATTGCGTTAAAAATATTGCTTTTTTATTATGTTTTTATGGAAGGAAAATTGTATTAAGGGACTTTGCAAAATAATGAAATAAGCAGTTTTAATTGTATTTTTGTTTATTGGACACAATAATTTTTTTAAACAATTAATACTGTGTATAATGCTTCCTGTTGGTGAAAACCTCTCTGCTCCTGGCAGGCGTATTGTTAATAAAGGTGTCACTAATTTCATAAGGAATTTCACTCCATGATGTTTCAAAGCTACACTCAGCAATTTCAAGTCAACTGGCTACGGATGGTGATCGCAATGCCTTCTCTGGAACGCATCCCGTATTTGCTCTATGGGATTCAGGTCTGAAGTCATGGGAAAAATGGGATCCCAAGGTTTTGTAAACATTGACACACAACCCTGCATCTTCGAGGTCTGACAGTGACAACCAGTAATTCAAAATAACTGGCAATGGGATCTCTCGTTTGAGGGATGTATTCCTCGAAATTTCTTGGGCATAACGTACGGCATTGTACACATCCCCTGTTCTCAGTAGACTTAGCCTCCTGCTATTATTGTATAGATAAATCGTGACTCATCAGTAAACATAACAACATGCCAATTGGTGTTCCCTTCTAGGCGCTCGCTGAACCAACCCTAAGGACGTCTAAACACTGCACTATTCTCCTGAAGACTTTTGACTTACCTTGAGGACCGTTTGGCGTTGACTAGGAAACCGTTGACTTGTGCGGTACGATCAATAAAACCATCGTCTATAGTCGTCGAGTATCGCGGTCCTCTTCATTTCGATAGAGATTTCCTAAACTAAAACGTTGCACATCGTGGATGATGGAGCACGGTACACCTGGACTGTGCCGTTTTCAATTTAGTGAGTCACGAAAGAAAGCAATCTTAAAAATAATTAACTAACTCAGCAATTTAGCTTTGGAAAGGATGAGATTGAACTGTTTTTCTTTATGTTTAATTAAGGGAATGTGAAATGATTACTAGCACTCTGTAAAGGTAAAGAACAAGTTATTAATGTGTACGTTTTAACTGAAGTATTAATCTTCGTACCTAGTGATTAAGGAAAATAAGGGAACAAATGTTTAAAAGATCTTAACATTAATTGAAAATAAATGGTTGGAACTCCAGGCCTCATTGATATTCCAACTTTGATCATTTATATTTACTTCTGTTTTCTCATAATTATACGTACTTTTTAATAATACAGTATTGGATTTTGTTAGGTTTAGTTCAATATCAACAACTAAACTAAAACAATTAAGATTAGATTTCTGTCGGCATAAAAGCCGACAAGGGTGCGGGATGAACCACAAGACGTAAACTGACGGTAAACCTGCTACATCTTTCCAGTCTGAAATCATAGCAATTGAACAATGTGCCAAAGAAATAAAACAGCTAGGAATATATTACCGGAGGATAGCCATTTTCTCTGAGAGTCGGGCAGAACTCAAGGCCTTAAACCTAACGAGGATAAGGAATGGAGTGTTTGAAACTGCACTGAGGCCCTGACGGAAATGACCCTGGCATGGGTCCTTGGACATTCGGAGCATAGAGGTAACGAAAAAGTTGACTTATTGACCAAAAAGGGAGCCAACACTCTCTGGGTCCAGAACCCTACTATGGCCTTAGCAGCCTGCCAAAAAAGAGGATACATCTTAAAATGGATGCACCCAAACCTGATAGAAGAATACTACAGGTATGAGGCAGGCCCAGAGATTCGAGATCTCAAAACTTACAAAATAATTACTGGAAGGCAACCGCAATCGACCCAGGATTCTGGTTGGACTCCTGACAGGGCACTGCCACATAAGAAAGCATATGCACTGGTTAGGAGTACAGATAGAACATGTACATATACTGTCGGGAAGAGGAGGAGGCCGCAGAACAGATGTGAACCTACGAATATTTAGGTGAGTGTAGGTTCCAGCAATTAGGACAAGAAAAACAAAACCACAAGCGAGATCGTACACCAAGGAGCCGCTGGCAAGGCTGGTAAATAATGTGAAGCCGGCTAGTGAGTTATATATATATATATATATATATGATATATAT
>CM077103.1:10094731-10113073 GCA_039619505.1 Cimex hemipterus | reverse complement strand
ACCGTTCTAACCAGTGAAAATGCATAAACAATCTTACCAATTTTGAAAACTTCAGAATAGTCGTCTTTCTCTATTAGATAACCGTGCTCTTCGTATGACATAATGTTTATAAACGCTGTGGAACAATGAATAGCAAATAAATTTGTATTTAAAATTTGATCGTTAGGACTTACGCACAACAATTTTCGTTCGAAAAAATAAAAAAACATCACGTAAAACCAACACAAATTAGAGTGAGTAAATCAGCAGTGATAATAGTAAACTAAGTGATAATTAAATTAAGCGCCTTAATTAAGCCCTTTGTTCGGCGCACAAATAACTGTTAAGCATTTACTAACCGAAAGAGAACTATTGACGACGCACTGAACAAAGTTTGGCATTTCCTCGTGTTTGAAAGAGGTTTTACAACACAGAAATGACAACAGCAAGAATGCAATCGAATATCTGAAGCAAATATATGCATATGGTCGGCTTTAATCCTTCTGCACACCAGGTGTCGTTTTCCCTTCCTGAGGTGAGTGTATTTATTAGCGAGAATGTGTGAGTATATGGGTGGTGGTCGGAATATCGAGTACGCCACCCACCAAACTGGGATAGATATCTCTTTGTTCGTTTTGTGTAGAATGAATGTATTTATTGGCGCGAAAGATAGTGTGTAGTGCAGGAATATCAAGTACTACACAGCCCTCCGATTTAGGTTAGTATTAGGCTATAATATCTTTAAGCACTGTTGTAATATTAAATGCGTCCGGGAATCCGTAGTTTTTTATTTGTGAATACATAATTATTGGTTGGTGATTGAAAGAAGGATGTATTTATTTCCGTGAGCGAGAGTGGTTCTTCAGAGGAATATCAAGTACTCTGAAAACCGCATATATGCAAGTTAGGTTAGGATTGAATATTGGTGAATGAGGTAGTTTCAGGGCCTTTTGTGATTACGTGTGGGAGGGCTAAAACGGTGGAAAAAACGCCCCAGAACACAACCAGAAAGACCACCAGAAAAAAATCAATAAATAAATAATTTTTTAAGACGTGAGCTGGAAGAAATGTGAGGTGCCTGTAATAACCCAGAAAAAGGCTGGCCGAAAAAAAATTAAAAAATTAACTATCTTTTTAGCCCACATTTTTGAAGAATTGAGAGCAACCAACAGTATAATAATTTATTTTATGATAGTCCCAGTTTGTGAGGGTGAATCTTACACAATTAAAGGCAACATAAGCGACGTAATATATTTTAAAGTTCTTCTTGGCATGAAACAAACTGGATGTTTATAGTTCATTTTTCTACAAAAACAATAAAATTTTACCAGGCAATTTACAGAGATTAAAATTTAAAAGAAAATTAAAATGAATAGAAAAGATAAAGTACCTTAAACCTTCCACTATGGCACAAAATACCTTTTCGGATTGAGGCTTATCTCTAGATTTTCCTATATGATTGCGATGATCGTCCCGTCTCTTCCCAAATGGAGATTCCTTTCTTCAGAACTATCATCATTCGTTATTTTAAATAATCTTGTGATAGTTATAATGAAATAGTTTGCTTTAAATTTCCAGACAATACGAACTGGCTAATGCTTACTTTTTCATAATTGTTAACGAGTGAACGATGTACATTCTAGGCTTTAGCATTCAGTATGCCGATTTAACGGACAATTAAATTCCTATATTCATGAAATCTGTAGTGGGAGGAATTAGAGATGTATTGTTCTCAAGGCTCCAGATTCTATTTAATTAACCCGCTTGGGCGATAGATCAGGAGGGTGTGCTTCAAATGCAAATACGCCGAAGGAGCGGGTGAAACATTAAAACCAGTTTCATGCCGTTTGTAAATGGCTTTATCTAATATTAACGCCACAGAGAAAGAAAGAGGAACTGGTCGGGAGAAAAAAAGGCCGAATGATAAGACGTTTTAATAACTGGATTGATAAAAATTTCACAATTTCATCGTGGATGTGAAAAATAAATAAAGCTCCGATATTGCCTTCTTGATGTGTTTAGATTTTCTTTTGTTTCAAGTTGTAGACTGGAAGTGTGACGAGTCGATGTACACTCTACTCGGAGTATTGTATTCATGTTTAAAAAATTGAAAAATCTAGTATAATTGTATCCACTTTTTACCATTAGCTTACAGTAAAATTTATTAATAGTTTTTGTTGGTTTTTAATAAACATTTGTTCTTTTGTACTCGCGGATAGTAAATGTTTGTACTTTATCATTTTAATGCAGTACGGATCAATAGGTCAATTTTCGAGGAGATATTAAATTGATGTCGTTTTTATTTTAAGAGAGATGGATTGATAAATAGATTAAAAAGCTTCATTTTTACACAGAACACTATATATAGGCAAAATTTAAAAAACTTTGTGTTGCACGCTGCCGTCCGATACGCGCGTAATTCATGTGGCCGGTGTAAAACGATGGTCATGCGCAAGTTTCGTGTTAATGTCACAGTTAGAAGACAGCTTCTTCTCTAAGTACCCGGCAGGCGTCACCATGGCCAACTACGTATATATTCCCACTGTAACAAGGGCTGAACCTTGGAACATTTCTTTTACCCCACAGTTCGTTCCCGAGAGCTCTTCGTCAACAAGATTTTTAACTTCCGCACCTCCTACTCGGCCTTATCAGTGGTTTTGATTCTCAAGATTGGAGCTGTCGCACTTCCGCATACGACGGAGTTGTGTTACCTCCGCAGCGTTGGTCTAGAGACTTCCCACCCCTAAGTGCTGGTACAACCACGCTCTCAGCTTGACCACTCCCAATGGTCGGACCCGCAGTGTGCATCGGGTCGTATGCCGCACACAAGGGGCTAATAGGCCGAAATACATCGCCCCCCTCGCGTACTTCCAAATAGAGTAGGCTCTATCTCTCTGAGTGTAGATGCTCCTCCAGTGTAGAAACTACCGGTAATGCCCCGGCAGCGGTTTCAGATTTAAGTGGGATAGCTACCCACCCCCTAGATGAGCACTGCCTACGTCAAAAGCCTCTTGTCGAGCTGTCTGTTTGCCCGCATAGATGACTATGCTCCCTCCGCCGTCGATGCAGACAGGATCTGGTACCCTAACCTAACCCTCGTGTGTTTCTGATAAGGCACCCACCGCCCCATGCCGACACGAGGCCGACACGAGTACAGCTTGTGCTTTAGAGAGGTTGCGTTATTTTGTGCCTGGGCCTCTTGTAATTAAGGGTTGGGAGGTGTCACTGAAAACAATGAAAGAACAAGGATTGACAGAGAGAGCGAAGTGGATGAGGACAGGAGGCGAACCTTTTCAGAGCCCCGTGCCTTAACCACATTGGTCCACCCTTCATCGTCATATTTCCACATTCGTAGAAACTGACAAAGACTAAGAATTTGTAATAAATTATTTTAGCAAACGGACGCCAAAACATGAAGAAAGTAGGTGTAACGGTTCGTGGATGTCAATTGGATAAGAATAAAGGTAAATGTACAAATTACGTTGAAAATGGTACAATTATATCCCCCCCCAGACCAATTGAAGGCAAAATAGTTTATATTATAAAAAATATATAACTCTCGATGCTTCATGTATGTAGTTTTAGCTAAACTTGTGTACTCAAATACTTCAGCCATAACACAATTTTCAACGTACAAACCGTTTTGGTTGTATGTCCTTTCCCGTACCTTTAACAGATATGAAATTTGAAATGATAAATGTTATTTCTGTTAATGTGTTCGGTCTTACGCCCACAAATCCTGTTCATTCGCTTAAACTTAACACACAAAAACAATTCTGTGATCTTAGAGACTTGTTATTAATATGAATGAGCAAGATACAACAATTCAGCAGGTTCATTAGAAAACGTTTAGTATTTGAAAGGTGTTTTTACATTATCAAATGACTGGCGATGTTTTATTTCGATTTAGTTTTTGGCCCTTATTACTCCGATTTCCCACCTGGCCTTTTTTCACCCCAGTTGAGATAATTTGCCATTCATTTCTGCCGGAGTTGAACGGTAAAAAGTCGGATAAAGCCAGGCTAGCCAGGGTCCGGAGAGTAAAGAAAACCATCCTTTAAATGGAGTTGGGGTGGAAGTCTTGTTATTAAGTTTTAAATTGGAAAAGGGGTGGTGCGAAAGGTGTCAGGTGCACGGCTTAATTAGAAATATCTCCTAAAATATTATTTTTAAAATTTACGGACTGTCAGGAGCAGAAGGATTGGGAAATAATCGACCGGCTGTTGACAGGATTAGGATCAAATAAATTGGTGAAATTGCACACTCGACCCACGACAACGAAATGACAAGTCAACATTTTAGCAATAGAGAATTATGCTGAGAACAAGATATAATTATTTCAAAATTAGCATCAGTAGTTAAAAATTATTAATAACTATCAAAATACATAAAACTAAAATAAGGGAACGCTTACTTCTAACCATATAAAAAACAGTTTATTTAAAGTAATTTTTATCATATTTTACTCCCGGTTTTTCATAAAGGATCCAATTTGAACCAGGCCGCGGGAAAAACATACAATGTTTATGTAATGTGTTCCGTAAATGTGTGTATAAATTGGGGCCTGCTGATCCAAATATTGAATACAGATCCGCAGATACTTACTTCTGTGGTCTACTCGCTACTACTATAAACAAAAGCACACATTGTTATTTGAATCCTGTTTAAATTGTGTAACATTCAACATTATAGGATATTTACACAAAACGTACTGCCCGGTAATACATACCAAAATGAAATTTGGATAAATCTAAAAGGAAAATATTCTTATCAAGGAATAATACCTTTCAAATCAAAATCTATAATCTAACTTTTTTTTACATAGAAAACGGATATTTTAAATTGTTACGATTTTTGTGCGGATCACATTCACATCGAGCAACTACAGTCAGTTATAGAAACAATTATTATTGCATAAATAATTTAATTAATGAAAACACACATCGGGATCCTACCCAAATAAATTGAAACAATAACGTTTAAGTATGAAAATTTAAAAAAATAAAAGAATAATAAAAGTGACATACGTACCTCCATGGGATTTTACAGTTTAAAAAAAATCTGCCTTCGACAAAGTTGAATAAAAGGTCCTTCCCGTCCTTTCGGACGACCGGCTCTGGCCGAAGGCTTGGGTTGGGGGTTTAGCTGGTCCTAATCCAAAAGATAATCCTTATTGTGATAAAAATTCCCAACAAAACTTTAAAAAAAGGGTGAGATAGATAGATAGATACATAGGTAAAGATAGAGAAAGTGAGAGAGAGAGAGAGAGAGAGAGAGAGAGAGAGAGAGACAAACAGACAGACAGACAGAGAAAGATAAAAAGAGAGAAAATAATTCCGAATTCCTTCCCCACCCCTTCAAAATACAACATATATAAACATAAAAGAAAATCCCGCTGGCACTCACTACACGACACGCAAGAATGGCACACTTGAACAGAAGACAAACACTTTGAATGAGTAGAAAAGCTTTGATTGAATATAAAATATATTTTGCATTGTACGTGAATGTATTCAATATCTACATCAAATACACATCCTACATGTATTTTTGAAATGTAAAAAATGTTTGTTTAATCCTAGGCCCTGAAGATGATCTCAATAAAATATCGATACTTTGGCACGATAAAGAAAATGTTTTTCTGAAACCTGCATCACACCAGACCGCATCTCACGATATCTGAATAATTATCGATTAACGGTCACTGATCTCTACACACTTCTCTATTTACTGAATTTTGGATTCGAGAGCTGGTAGATCGAAAAGACTTATAAATGCATCCCATAAATGTTTATATGTTAACTCTAAATCCTTAAAATTTAAAAGCCCCCAGAGCCGAACCTCGGAGGCTGGACGGATAAGACCGACGTCGGTCCGGACTGAATGTACACGGAATGGATGATTCTCGAGGCCTGTCGGTAATTGGTTGAAAAATTAAGTATAAAAGCTGGAGTTGCCGCATAGGCAACTGTACATGCATGAGCTGATACGAATTAGTAATTGACCTCTTATTTTCACGCCCAACAAAGTGCACTGACGGGTCGGAAAATGTATCTGCTAATTCATAGCAGAGACTGCAGGAAGCTGTCTAAGTTTGATAGGAGGTTTTAAAGTGAAAGAGAGGTAAATATTTGTGGTTTTTTGTCAATAAGGTTAGAAACGTTTTTGCAATTGGTGAATTCTTCCAATACGGAGTCATTTTATTCTCAATCCTTTAAATACAAATATATTTTTTTAAATCTACTAAAATTGCTTTTTGTAATAAGTGGAGTTATGAATTTTTAAAAAGTATTGTTCGTATTATTGTTACAAAATGATAGATAACCATCAAATTAATCAAGAAATTCTGCTTACAATATATCAACACTATTTATGTGGCTGTATAGTACTGAATCTTTCTCTTTAGTTTGGTACTTCAACGTGTGAAATAATGAATTCATTAGACATTCATGTTATATCTCTTACTTTAATTTGTTTAAGTGAAGGAAAGTGAAATTATTTTCTTGCCAAATGGCTCCCGAAATAGGCCCATAATACAGAGAAAGTTAATTGTTTCAAATAGAAGCGAGAATGTTGAATAGAGCCACACTTTTTTCTTCTTTACTTTTGCCTTACGCGTTAAGCCGTAGCCATGTATCACCCGCCTCCTAGCAATATTAACTTCTTTGGTTCCAGCCACGGTGTTGCTACTCGCTGTTGAGATAATGTTAGTTAGTTTTTAGGCATTTGTCTATGACATTCCGGAGTTTGTATGTATGTATATATACACATGCATACATACAAATATACTCAAAATATATGAAATATATACATTCATTTTGCAAGATTGCAGCATCCTTAGGAATTAAAAGGGCAGGTTATTTTTCGACCCTTTAAAGAGGCATTTGTTTTATTAAAAAATACGGAGCGGGGTAATTCATAATAATATATTCAAGGCTTTCATTTTCTAAACATTTTTCGCACTGTACGGTACTCTTCTGATTGATTTTTGTGAAATATTCATTGTATATTCCGTGGTTTTCCCTTTTAATCTACATATTTTTAAGACAGTACATTATTAACTTTCTCTTTATTAAACCACGTAAGGTTTTTCATACCTGGTACAATTTTTAGTAAAATAGTTCCGCTCAAGAGTTTTTATATTTCTCCCATGTATTACGTTTATATCATTCTTTTTAACGTAAATTTCAAAATGTGTTTTAAAATTATGTTGATTTTTCTTGGTTAATTACCTTTTTCGCTAATACGTCCACCTTATCGGTATATTTTATGCCAGCGTGAAGTCATATCACAAGAAATATTTTTCTTTCTGTTTTCGTTTTGGGTAGAATTATTTTGATAATATATCATAATAATGTGATTAACTATTTAATTTTTGTAATGTAAGGTTTTGATTGAAATAAAAAAGCTGGTGGCATGCGCGGGATTCGAACCCACGGCCATCGCCTAAACACGCAGCTGTCAACAACTTGAGCATCTAATCTCGAAAACATGAGGGCAAATTCGAAAGGTTATAGGTTGGAGTTGGTATCCGAGTGGATCGATGTCATGATAGCACAAGTGGTAGAGTAGCGGTGTATTAACTGATGGTCGTGGGTTCGAATCCCGCCGTTACACTAGCTTTTTCACTTCAACCAAAACCTTACATAAAAAATAAATTAATTAAAAGAAGTCATTTAGTCACTAGCCGACTAAATATAATGAATATGATTAAGGAATATTCGGACATCGTGAGATGCGGTCTGGTGTGAAGTAGGTTTTAGAAAAACAATTTCTTTATCGTGCCAACGTTTCGATCTTCATTAGGATCATTTTCAGGGCTCGAAGTGTTGTTTTTTTTCCAGTGTAGATGTGTATTTTTGTGTACCGTATTGAGACACATCAGACACATATACACGGAAAATAAACACTTTGAGCCCTGAAGATGATCCCAATACAGATCGAAACGTTGCACGATAAAAAAAACTTTTTGTCTGAAACCTACGTCACACCAAAACGCATCGTACGATCTCTGAATAAACATGGCCATTAAACAGCACATAAACATGATTAACGTTTAGTCCACCCGTAAATACAATGTAACGAGCGGGATTCGAACCCACGATTTTTGGCTAGATACTCGTGACTTCAGCTCAAGTGGTAGAATATAGGCGTATCTGGCCAAGGTCTTCTGTTCAAATCCAGATGGTGACGCTGATTTTTTTATCTCAACTAAAACACTTAATTAATTGAAAGATTAATTGGTCAAGCGGACAACGAAAACTAGTGAATTTTTTATATTACTTTTTACAAATTATATGGGTTATGTTATCATTTTTAATTTTTTTTATGAAAAACTTTTGTTAAACTTTAATATTTATTTTAGATTGTTTTTTAAAGACTATTCACTATTAGTTTAAAAGTGAAACTCTAAAAAATGTATTCGTTTTGAGCCTATTATTCTAAAACTTTACATTATTATTATTGTTTGTTATTAATTTGAAAACAGCTCATATCTTGTAAGAGTATCCCGCTCAAATATATCGGAAAAAGTGTTAAGAAACTCGAAGGTAAAAGGACAAAAATAAAACATTAGGTCGTATAAAGGAAGACATAGACGGACGATCCAACTACGCAACACATCTCCCACAGAATCACCACCGGCATGCAATAGGTAAGTTTACGTTTGCCCCGGGGCGTACATAAAGGGATAAAAATGGCCCTATTCGGCAACTTGGAAATATGCAAACACAACACGCTCAAATAGGGAAAACCATCATGAAAACACAACAAATTGTACGTCTTACAATTTGTTTTTTTTTTTAGATTAAAATTGATTTATTTTTTTGCCTGTTATTGTTATATCGTACCGAAGTCGACGAATTTGTTATCTTTTTAAACATTTGTAGAGATGTGATCAAACATTTCATCTATTAGCAGGTCATGGGAGGATAATAGTTTAGATTAGCAACACCCACGTCTAAATGTATTGTCATCTCATCGGAACTCTAAATATTTTTAAGCATGGGAAATGGATTTCTGGTGAGTTCATATCATCACAATCTCCGGCATCTGACTCAGCTTTGAGACACTGCGGGCATGTTTCTATAATGTTTCAATGACAGTCGAATTAATAAAATGGATGTGAGTTAGAACGTTAATTAAACAATGTCAAAACTTCGAATAATAAATCAAAGAATCCATCTGTACATATTTTTATATCTTTCGAAATGTTGTTCTTGAAATATACACATCAAAACAGACATATACGGGCGTAAAATTGACATTCGATATTAAAACCGTACAAAGTCCGAGTTTATTCAACACGGTAAGAATTAAGTATGAAATCAATGTAAATAAAAGTTTTATCTTTGCGTAGTAGTAGCTGCCCACCCCTGAACCGAAATGAAACCTCACCTACCGCTAATATTCCATTCTTGGACCTACCACAGACTAATAACCCACAAACTTGGCATCCGCACATAAGATTGAAAAGATTAAAGGAAAAAAATGGATGGCGTATACTCTACACAGAGGTTGGCCGAAAACCGAAACTATATGTTTAGTACTAAGAAACTTCATGTTCATACTTTCTGACTGGCCACACAGAAAACTCGTAATAAGCTCCTTGTTCAACTGTTATTAATTTGTATGTTTCTTTATTATTATTTCCTCACGGTCAAAAAAGGAGCGTCGCAATTAGGTTACAGAGCTAAAAAGCATGATTTAAAACTTTTGGCAAGGTATGTGCTACATACTAAATTTTGAAGATCTGATACACAAAATACTTGATTTCAAATAACTCGCTAAAAGAAACAGATCGCTTAAAATTTAGAATATTTAAATATAGCACACGTCACACGTGGAGCCGAATTATGCTATATCATATACTTTTTAGTTAGGTTCCTTTTGAGATATATAAAATCATATTACACAATCCTAATTGCAGTACAAATCGCTTTAAGGTTTTTGATTACAGTCTGATAGATATTATTTATTCAGATGTTTTTGTATGGAAAGTATTGTAAATGTTTCTTTAAATTTCTTATGCAACATGCTAATGTAATGAACTTCAAGAGAGTACGTTTGTATAGATATATAGATCGTAATTGTACTTTACAAAATTGAAATTTGTCTGAGGAAATTTAACGAAATTGACGTAAAATTAAGCATTCATTAAGGACATTGACGTCCGGTATATGAATATATTTCTAGCCCAAGTGCAAACATACATCGACTAAGCACAGGCCAAAAAAACCGAGAATAGGTAGACGAAAATATTTTTAAATTTTATTCCCTCAATCCTTCTTGGTGACCATCCAGGGCATCACAAGAACTCCTCTGTGAAATTCGGTAAATGTTTTTATGTTGAGCAGAAATTTAAGTGGACAATTTCTAATGCAAGTGGCTCGACATTTTATCAGCAGCACGAGAGTATACTAATTTACATATTACAATCATTGTATGAGCATATCAAAAATATGCGTAAAACCAGTTTATGTAACATATTAAAATGGGATATTTGGACTTGAGATTTGCGGTGTGAAGGACTCTTATTTTTATTTATTTAATTTCTTTAAAAGTAAAATTTAAAAGGTGAGAAGCAAATGTACAACCTTATACAAAACTATACATTCAAGTTTATATGTTTATCGGTATACCCCAAAATAAATGACAAGAGTGTACACATTTTATCGAAGATTCACTTCTACCAATATTCTATGACCTTTGGCAATAGCAGCTATGTTTTTTTTCTCTATATTTGTGCTCGATTGGTCCACGATCATTCTTGAAATCATATATTAAAAAATACTTGTTGATTTCTGAAAAAGTAATTTCATATTAAATATGTTTCTTCGTTGTAAAAGTACAGTAACGAATGTTCAAACTTGGACTGTTCGTTTAAATTATGCAAAAAGCTTGTGGTGATTAGTGACCTTTAATCGATAATTATTTAGAAATCGTGAGATTCGGTTTGGTGTGATGTAGGTTTCAGAAAAACTGGGCACTCTCAACACGACAAGCAAGAATGGCACAATTACACAGAAGACAAAAATTTTGAGGCCCTGAAAATGTTCCCACTAAGGATAGAAACGTTGGCAGGATAAAGAAAATGCTTTTCTGAAACCTGCATCACACCAGACCGCATCTCACGATTCTACTAAATAAATATCGATTAACTGTCACTAATTAACACAGATCTCTAGTTCATGTTGATTTTTCCGCAATCTTCAATAACTTTATAAATTAACGAAATTTACATGAAACTAATCGTTCGTAAAACTGTTTCAAAGAAGAAAGTGAATCAGACCTGAGCATAGGTTGAAAATGCGACGTACAAATATATATATATATATATATATATAAGTTACGTCTCCGTTTTAATAACGAGACTTCCTTTTAACAATACTTATCTCATTACATAGGAATGTGTAGACTCAACAATTGCCCCTTCTTTTCATTTGTTCCCTTTAGATAAGTTTTCTTTTTCATAGTTAGTTACGATATAGTTTACGGACAGAGAAGATCCGAATTGTTAACTAGTATTCTGTAACCATTGTGTGCTTTTTTGACAATAAAGATTATTTTAAAAAATCTTTCGTTGAAGTATCACACGTAACTGGCGCAGTCGGTAGGACGGCAAAGGTGTTCAAGAGAATATTGAGCCAACTGTTTCAACGGTTAATTTGCCGTCTCGAACTTCATCAACCTACTTGTCTAAGAAAGAAAGAAGGTCCTAAACCACGTTCATCGGGAAAATCTAACTCAAGAATATCAGCAACTACTCAGAAATGATTGAAATTTTGTGAGTAAAAATACTGTTTTGCATGTTACAAAAAAAATTTTTTTTTAATAATAGCTCTTGGTTTCACAATTTAATTACGCAATTATATTTGTATTGTTATTGTAAGATTGTTTACATTTTATATTACTACTTTTATTCTTAACATGGCTAACTTGGCGGAACTAAGATTTATTCTCGATGCCATCCCCACTTACGATGGCAACCCGAAAATATTAACCCAGTTTATTTTGAAGGTAGAAGAGGCGCAACATATCGTTTCAGAACTGGTACCTCCAATATCAGACCCTCAGAAAACTATATGCTTTATGCATATTAAAGGTAAACTAATAAATAAGGCCAACGAAAATTTGAGAAATTTAAATTTTCAAGACTGGTCCACGTTAAAAGCCCTTACTGACGGAATTCGGAGACAGGCAGGGCCCAGCTAGTATCGTGGTTGACCTGTTGAAATTAAATATAAAATCCCCTTTGCGAACATTAAATGAAATTAAGGAAAGGTTTGATTTATTCCGAGCTAAAATACAGTTGGAAGACGGATCAGACAACGAAAAATTATATTTGATAAGATTTCAGGAGCAAGTAGTGGCCACCAATTTTATAAGTAGTCTTAGAGACCCTTTAAGAAATAACCTAGCCACTAGGAATCCTAAAACCCTATCAGATATTGAAAAGTTAATGTTGAACGACTTCCAGTATATGCAGAGAATAGACCAACAACCGATCCCGCAATATAGACAAAACACAAATCAAAAACAAAATCTCAAACCACACGAATTTGCACAAAGACCCATTCAATTCAACAAACCATCACAAATTAAACAAAATTTTACTCCATTTTCACAAAGCAACAAAGAAACACCCATGAGTATCTCCACAAGAAAGTTGTTTCAAAAATCACAAGTTTTCCAGATGGATGCTAGTGAACAACTACCGGAAAATTCGGTAGATAACTCATATAGCCCAACCAAATCTGTAAAGGATAATTTTTTAGGAGTTACAAAAATACAAGACAACTTCAGATAATGAATTTACAATCAATGGGGAACGAGTTGCCATATTTTGTAGATCCTGCAACAAATGCACGAATCCTTATCGATACTGGCAGTACCCGTTCCTTTATAAAGAAATTCTTAGGTTTTGAATATTTTAAAAACAAACTGATAAATGACCCATTTGAAGTCACCACTGCACATGGTACTTCAAATGAGGACTACAGTACGAAATTCCCAATCCTCAACAGCAAAAGGCAACTCAAATTTTTCCTATTCGACTTTCACGATCAGTTCGATTTGCTGTTAGGATTAGATAATATAAAATTATTAAATATTCAATTAGACTTCGTTAATGACAAATTATACTATAAAGGAAACTGTATTCCTATCTTATATCAAAATTTGAGTCATAAAGTATTCCCAACCGCGAGAACACCGGTGGGAACTCAAACAACCAATTATACTGTCGATGCACGAAGTGAAAAAATCATAAAATTAAAAATTAAAAATATGGAAAATGGTGAAGGCATATTGGGATATCACAACATATCTGGGGTAGAAATCCCCCAATGTGTAATAAAAGTAGAAAACAACGAAGCGTTGTGTAAGGTATTAAATCCAATGGAAATGGATATAGACCTTGTAATAGATAAACCATTTATGGTAAGCAATCTAAAAAATTATAAAATTAAAAATACAAATAAAATTTCAAATAATCATTATAACTGCAATACACTTAGAGCAAAAAATAATAAAGTGATTGACTTTTCAATGTTTCGTATAGATCATTTGAATAGAGAGGAAGTAGAAAAATTAAAAGGTTTGATAACGGAATATGCAGACATCTTCTATGTAGAAGGAAGTGATCTCTCCTTTACAAATCAAATTAAGCATTCAATAAGAACCAAAGATGAAATTCCAATTTATTCGAAAAACTATCGTTATCCCCAAATTCATAAAACAGAGGTTGAGAATCAAGTAGAAGAAATGTTGAAGCAAAAAATAATTAGACCTTCACATTCGCCATGGAGCTCACCCCTTTGGGTAGTCCCAAAAAAAGCCGATGCATCAGGCAGAATAAAATGGCGCGTGGTTATCGACTTCCGAAATTTAAACAAAAAAACAATTGATGATAAATTTCCTCTCCCTAATATTAATGATATATTAGATAAATTAGGCAGGTCCCAATATTTTACTACCCTAGATCTAGCTTCCGGATTCCACCAAATAGAGATGAGTCCGGAAAGCATTGAAAAAACGGCCTTCTCTACGGAAACCGGTCATTATGAATTTTTAAGGATGCCGTTCGGTCTAAAAAATAGTCCGCCCACCTTTCAACGAGTAATGACCAATATTCTGAGAGGAATAAATAATGAAATATGTTTATGTTATTTGGATGACATTATAATATTCAGTACCAGTTTAGAGGAGCATATTTCAAGGTTAAAATTAGTTTTTGATAGGTTGAGAAAATATAACTTTAAAATCCAACCTGATAAGACAGAATTTCTTCGCAAAGAGGTAGCATATTTAGGCCATTTGGTGACACCGAATGGAGTGAAACCAAATCCGGATAAAATATATGCCATAAAAAATTACCCCTTACCCAGAACTCAAAAAGAAATAAAAAGCTTCCTCGGACTGTTAGGATACTATCGAAAGTTTATCAAAAATTTTGCTCAGTTGACAAAACCTATGACAAAATTTTTAAAAAGGGATAGTAAAGTTGACATCAAAAACCCAGATTATGTCGAAAGTTTTGAAACTTGTAAAAACATACTCACTAATGATCCAATATTAAAGTATCCAGATTTTGAAAAACAATTTAACCTAACTACAGATGCAAGCAATGTAGCAATTGGTGCCATCCTTAGCCAAAATTTTAATGGAGCGGATTTACGAATTGCCTACGCTAGTAGAACTTTAAATGATACCGAATCAAAGTATTCCACCATAGAAAAGGATTTGCTTGCAATTGTCTGGAGCACTAAATATTTCCGGCCTTACTTGTATGGCAGAAAATTCAAAATATTTAGTGATCATAGACCTTTGCAATGGTTATTTTCCCTTAAAGAGCCAAACTCGAAACTGACAAGATGGCGTCTGAAATTGGAGGAATACGATTATGAGATCATTTATAAAAAAGGTAAAATGAACCAAAATGCAGATGCCTTGTCCAGAGTGCAAATAAATATGGCTAAAGTAAATGATAAATATCCTAACAATTCCAAGGTTTATGATGAAGAAATAGATACCCTGTTAGATGAATTCTATGAGGAATTTCCAGAGCTAAGGGAGGAAAACCTTGCGAATTCAATTTTGGATTCTCCTGAAAGAGAAATCTTAAATTGGCCGAACACCATTGATAACGATTCCACATTTGTGAATATAGACGAAGACAATTTCAATGAAAATGGAATCATTATCGACGAAGATTCACAACAAACGAGACACTCAAATTCCGAAGGAAATACAGGATTATCAATCCCAATTACCGAAGGTCCAGTGAATCATTGTATACATCAAATCCAAATATCTCTTGTCAAATGTAATCCAAAGAAGACAAGAATTATAAATCTATTCAACTGTAAAACACGAATAATTGTAGAATTCTCGGAAGAAAATTTTGAAAACGAAGTAATATCTTTTATCAAAGAATATATTAATCCAAACATAAAATATGGAATATATTTTGAACATGATATATATGAAAAATTTACAAGAATAATGCAAACAAATTTTAAATCGTCTGATATAAAATTTACCAAATTTACGGAAAAACTAGTTGATGTTACGATAGAGGAAGAGATCACAGAAACAATTAAGAACTATCACGAGGGCAAAACGAATCACAGAGGAATCCAAGAAACCTTTGAAAAAATAAAAAGAAAATATTTTTGGGTTAACCAGAAAAAATCTGTGCAGGAATTTATTAATCGTTGTGAGATTTGCCAATTATCTAAGTATGATAGAGTCCCTCTTAAGATCCAGTACAATATCACACCAACACCTACAAAACCTTTTTCCATTATTCATATTGATAAGCTAACTATAGAAAATTCCAAATTCCTTACAATAATCGACACGTTCTCAAAATATGCACAAGTATACCCGTTGAACTCCTCTAATAGCATAGAAATTGTTAACGCCTTAATGAATTACTTTGCCCATCATGGTCTTCCTCAGCAGATTATTACTGATAACGGCCCTGAGTTTAATTCCAGTTTGATAAAAGATCTGATGAAGTTGCACAAGATCAAAATTCACTTTATTTCTTCACAGCATCCAGACTCTAATGGACCTATAGAAAGATTTCATTCTACTCTTATAGAACATATTAGATTATTAAACAATCAGGAAATTTATCAAAAAGATTCAATCAGATCAAAAGTTAAATACGCACTTATTGCTTACAATAATAGTATCCATTCTGCTACAAAATTAACCCCATTCGAAATATTAAACGGGCACATTGAAAATGACCCAATGTTAGAAATCGACATAGAGGCACAGTTAATAAATGATTATGTTATTAATCACAACGAGAAACTAAAATTGTTGTATTCTAAAATTAGTGAACGAAGTAAAATAAATAAAGCTACTTTAATTGAAAATTTAAATAAGAATAGGGAACTTCTGCCAGAAATACCTGAAGACGTGTTTGTAAAAAATAAGCAGATACAATCAAAAACAAAAAATAAGTATAAGAAGGAAAAAATAAAATTCGTTGATAAAAATTTAAAAACCGCAGAAATAGTCCCAACTCATTATAACACAGTGGGAAAAATACACTTGTCAAATATTAAACGACCACGAAAACTAATGCGAAACGATAACGTTGCAGGCCCTTCCTCCTTCTCTTCGGAATCAACGCATCAGGAGCCGATATAATAGATATCTCGCATAACCCTGGGATAATACCAATAAGACTTGGTCCTGCCAGGTTGGAAACGTCAAAACATACTTTCATTCATTATATCAAATTTGACCTATTGTTCCAACAATTAGACAACTTGGATAACATTTATGATGAAATATATATCTGTATTAATAATAAGAATATTAGCTATAAAAATAATATAGAATATGTTACTGATAATGGTAGAAAATTAAGAGACATTATAACGTATTTAGCATTAATAAATAATACTAGAGGAATATTATTAGAAAAGTTAGAAATAGTTTTTATAAACAATACTAAGAATATTAGAACTAAACGAGGTATAATTAATGGATTAGGATCCATCATAAAATTTGTTACAGGAAATCTAGATTCTTACGATGGAGCTCAATTTAACAAGGATATTGAAAATCTAAAAGGTGGTCAAATTAATTTTGAAAAACAATTAAATTTGCAATATTCAATAACCAATGAACTCATTGAGGAATTTAATAAATCATTAACTGTAGTTGAAGATAACACAGCCGAACTAAAATCAAAAATTTTAGCAGTCAATAAAAAATTAAACAATTATGTTGAATTGGAAAAATTAAGGGATACCACAAATTTATTACATATCACTTATGAAATATTGTTAAATGTAGTACAGGATATCGAAAACTCATTAACATTTTGTAAACTCCAGACCTTACACCCTAGTATTATATCTCCTCACGAATTGTTTAAAGAAATTTCTAGAATTTCTAATTATTATGAAGATCAATTACCACTTGATGTAAATTTAAGGAACATTTTTGAATTTGAAAAGTTAATTAGTGTACAATGCAAAATTGTAAACGATCAAATTATTTATCTTTTACAGTTACCCTTAGTAAGAAAAGAAATGTATGATTTATATAAACTAATTCCAGTACCAACAAAACATAACTCTAATTTTGTAACAATTGTTCCAAATGTAAAATATTTATTGAAACCAAGAGCGAATCCAAATAAACTGAATATCGAACCTTTAGACAATAATTGTAAAAAATTTCAATCAATATCTGTATGCTCAACGCAATCTATTAATCATGAAGAGAACAACTGCGAGAAAGAAATCGTATTAACAGGAGACACAACGTCCTGCAAATACACTAGCATCAAGTTAGATGACAACTATGTAACCTGGGTAGCTGAACTGAATCAATATTTAGCCAGCTTTCCCAACGAAGAAATCGTCTCAATAACGAAACATGGGGACACAATATCTAGAAGTCTACACGGAATATTCTTAATAAATACTACATCAAATAATGTAACATTTCGAAATAAACCGCTTCTTCATTCTTCATATACTTCTGGACATCCAAAGTTCCTCAACGAAGTTAAACTTAGTTTGAAAGAGGAACAACAGCCACGATTTATGGTCAATGTAAAGCATGTCAAATTGAACCGACTAGAAAGTCAACATTTGTCTCCAGCTATTGCAAAACCGTTCATCACTACATCGATAAGTATGTGGACCATCCTCCTGTATGGACTCATCCTACTACTGTCTGGATATGGAATCATCCGGTATATCTTCGCACGACAGCAACTTGCAGCAGCTGCCGGCTCTGAAAACCAACATTCTCCGAATGTTTCATCTAGGGGTGGAGGAGTTACGTCTCCGTTTTAATAACGAGACTTCCTTTTAACAATACTTA
>CM077103.1:10076808-10094331 GCA_039619505.1 Cimex hemipterus | reverse complement strand
CTTATATATATATATATATATATATATATATATATATATATAATAGACCAAAATAGTTGTAGGAAATAATACAGAAACAATATTTATTTTACTATAGTAAAAATAATGTAAATTGAGATTTTAGAATTACAGTTGTCTTCGGTGGCATGAGTATTGTGGTTGACATACCAGAAACTGTTCTCTTAGGGAAATGAAATTGCTAACAAAATTCTTCACTGCAAAAAACACTTTTCAATTAAGAAAACAAGCAATCTAGACATATACTTTAGTTAATGTTTATCTGGTTGATTATCGCAGAGTACAGTAGATAATTGATTTTCCGAATTGAGCGGTTTGTATTTAAGTTTTATATTCCAAGTGAGGGATGAAAAATATTGTTTAAATAGTACATGGAAATTTTTTTAACAAAAAAATAAATTATCTTTTCACTATTAATCCAAATTTAGTGTATGGGGTTTTATAATATTCGTCCTTTTCTAGTTATGTTCCATTGGAAATTTATGCTTTCATTTCTAACCAGACATAATTAAGCTCTATTTTCGAGTACGCGTCAGATAACAGAAGAAAGAGTCCTTCCGGTTCACGTCATGACAAAGACCCGAATGCTAGCGGAAACAAATGCCCACACAAAAAATTCAGGTTTACACAAAGTGGAATCTTTTTTTTATTCATACATATTTGCTTTGGGTAACAGAAAAAGGGAGAGGTCGTATTCCGTTTATCTCCGCGTTCCATTCCCGAACTCTCCTTGTTTAAAGTTTGCCCTGGAACGAATTTTCCCCCTCGACAATTAGTGTTTATTACAAAAACAGAACGTCTTTTCTTGTTGCACCGGCCTAGGCTAAAACCTCTGCCCTATCACAACTGAAATAGAACACCGTAAACTCCGTTTCAATTCTCTAGGGATTTTCCAGTTAGTTGAATAAGCTGCCATTGCTACCATTTAACGTTACCGATCGGCTGTACGACAATGCATAAATAATTTTCACCCTGTGTTTATTGTTTAAATACTAAATTATACATCGAAACAACATCGTATGGAATGTGTGTTAACTAGGAACAAAGGTTTATTTATGGAAACCGAAATATATACACAAGGCGGGTCGTAAACTTTCTCTCCCTTTATCGACAATATTGTCCTCGTAAATTATTTATTTATTTATTTTGTACTTCTATAAGAAACATCACGTTAGAAAAGAGAAGTGAGAGTTGCAACACAAATTTAACACTCACGTTGTTGTTTATCTTCCAGATATCGAACCTCAAAAGATAATAATCCACAGCTTAATGGATAAAATGTGTCGTGTAGCGTGATTGGTCGTGGTCCGATTGACAAAATAACATCATCCAATTAATTAATCTTTATGTAAGATGTTGGTTGAGATTAAAATGTCAGTTTCACGAGCAGGATTCGATCCCAAGACCGTCGGCTAATACGCCGCTCCTCGATAATTTGGCCTATCGTGACGCACCTTTCGAATTATAGATTTGAGTTAGGAACATAGTGTTAATATAGCTCGTGGTAGAGCAGCGGCGTATTTAGCCGAATATTGTGGGTTCGAATCCTGCTCGAGGCACTGACTTTTTTAACTCAACCAATATCTTACATAAAGATTAATTAATTTAAATATTATGTGACAGTAAGGCTGGCCATTATATAGCCATAGCTTTAACTACAAACACTTGTAATGGTTATATATGCCACGATCCATTCTTCATAAATCGCGCCAAAAATTTTTCAACAGAATGTGAAATACGCAAGAAAAGATGTACAATATTATAAATCAAGGTCTTGATAAGCAGAATGATATTTCTAAGACGTTAGGGACCGTTTAAAACAAGGTAAACCTTCCAGGGATGATTTATTTAAGGACCAGCTTAACAAAATCCACGTGTAATTAAACCTGCTCAGTCTGTTTGAAAATCGGATTTAACTTTTAGCGGCCTATCCTGTTTTTCCTCCTTTTTATATAAAAGCGGAAAGTGTCCGCCGATGGCACATCCAGGCGATAAATCCGTAAGTTTAACCGCACGTCCCTTTCCCGGCCACTAAAACCGTCTCGGCCGACCCTGTTAACTTTTGTCAACTAGGCCCATAAAGCAGACGGACGGTCGCATAAACTTCGATCTTGATTTTATTATTAGGTCCGGGGCGAGGGTTGAATCATATGAACTTATTACGAGAAAAGTAAACTTTCTATGCTAATTTCCTTTTCCGAAATGAATTCGGAATTCAATCCAGAAGAAGATATGTTTTATTTTATTTGTGAACCAAGAAAGACTATACTTTAAATGTCATCTGATTTTATATCGGACATAATATACTACTGCGACCTAGATTCTGAATGTACCAGTTGTTAAAATCAGGTCACCCTTCAGTGGCCAAAAATGGTAAAATATTCAAAAGATTGACACTTGATTTGTTTGCTATGGTTCCAGGATTATAAGATTAAACATTTTTTATAGAAAATATTTTTACCTTTGTATGTAATGTTTCAAGCATAAACTTAAATAAAACATACTTTGGTGAATAATAAAATAAATAATGCATATCGAAAATTTAATTTCTTTGCAGGAATTAGCGTTTCCAGTTTTTCCTCGTATAAAATATGTTTAATTCAAAATGTCGCACAAAGAAAAAAACAATTCATTTTAAATTTAATTAAACAACTATTTGTTATTACTTTTTTATCTAAGCAATACCTTTTTTTTCTTTTTAGTAGTAAATTTTCTATTTGATTTAGGCAATAAATATTTTCGCTGTATCATTTATTTTCAAAAAATATTGAAATTCTATTTCTTTCACATTGTTCTGTTTTATTAACTTGAATTGTTTTTTATTTTTTTTTTATACAACCCAGTTTTCGGATAATTAACCAAGCTGTTTGTAAATTTTCTCTTGTATACTATTTTAATATTCAACGGAAAATTACTAGTTTCTAGTACACCTTTTCCATAAACTGGAATACAGCACGATTTCTATTATTTACGTTTTGTCGATATTGAAATTTGTCGAAATTGGTCGATATAATAGAGAGACCTGTTTTAACCTCGCTTTTATTATTCAAATTCGTGAGAGGCGGTCTGGTGTGATGTAGGTGTCAGAAAAACATTTTATTTATCGCGCCAACGTTTCAATCTTTATTGGGATCATCTTCAGGGCCTGGGATTTACAATCATTGTTTAAATTTAACAAATACATGTGGGGTGTGGAAAAAAGTGAATTTATACAATGCGAAATATATTTTTTATATTCGTTCAAGATCGAAACGTTAGCTCCATAAAGAAACCTGTTATCGTGGTATCAAAATTAAAATGTTGGTTGTTTAAAATCATATAGAATTGTACACCATTTATTTTATGATTCTCTTGTGGAAATAACGAAATTATACATGAAATTTGATTAGCCAACAAAAGTGAAATGCATAAAATATTATTGATGCTATGTCACTTCTTCTGTCTTTAATTGTTTAATTATTCACTATTGAAAAATAAAATCATCATATTTTGAGAACAACGTGGTCTAGTTAATACTTAAGAAATAATAATGTGGTTTTTGTTATTTAACCTCACCTACAGTTCCCATTTTATACAGCCATTTTTATTTATCAATGGTTGTATCTTCTAAGAAATGTTGACTTGTTTAAACTTGTAATGTGAAAGGTGTACATTTTTGTGAAGTACCTGGTTGGCGTGTTTAAAGACGAGAATCGTCTCATGTCAAAACCTTTTATTAACGTTACGTTTATCAACATAATTATAATTGCTTTGTATATCTAGAAGAAAATCTTTCACGGTCATTGGTAGAAAAACCGATTGTTTCGTCACGTACACGCTTTTCTTGTTTCTAATAATTGCATCGATTTGCGTTATCTTTGTTGCAATAGAATGGGATTATAATTATCTTAGGTTTTACCCAAAGCTCACGATAGCTCAATTGGTAGAGCAGCGGCGTATCAAGCCGAAGATCGTGGGTTCGAATCTCGCTCGTGCCATTGACTTTTTATCTCAACTAAAAATCTTAATTGTTTGTAGGTATGTATGTGTTATTTATAAGCTGACAAACATCAACCTCTCGAATGTATTTCATGTTGTCACAATGTTGTTAAGGAAACAATAAAAACATACACCCATAACACATAAAAACTTTCAGGTTTACCACCTTCCCCGGAGCAGCAGCTCTAACAGCATTAGCGACGGGAGCCCTGTTAGCCGCCCGAGGCACCCGGACAGAGGGTCAAGGAACCACCGCAACGCTTCAGAAAAAAAAACCCTGAATAAAGCCGTAGCACCATTGTACTAGATATTCCAACGACGCCATCCTGTCACCTCCAAAAAAAGAAAAGACTGGTCATATTCTGCTGATAAATTCCTTTCACCCTCCTGAGACATCATACTCACCCGAGTTTCGATATTTCTCAAGGCTGGTGTAATCGCTCCATTCAAGCTAGTAAATTAGTTTCATTTTCCAGCATCTCACTCTCACACGAGAACTTGATATTCCCCGGGTGTAAGTCCCCATTTATGCTAATAAATTACTTCACTCTTCAGACAACACGCTCACTAGAGTACTTGATGTTCTTCGGGGCAGAATAAGAAATAAAATTTAAAAAATAACTATTCACCTTAGGAAAAACATTATGTAAAAATTGTTGTTGTTTAAAAGCCTATTGAGGTTACCGAATTTAAATAAGATGCATATCTCATTAAAAATAATCGTTAGCAACAGACAATAAGATTATCTATCACGTAAGTACATAAATTGCGAAAGTCATGATTTTTGAGATATTATGTCGAACTTGCGACTATGATTGAAACAGAAATCCAAAATGGAATTGTTTATTTCGAAAATCTCCAAAGGACTTTGTCATTTATGATGACGTAGAGCACTTATCATCCGCAAAAAAAACCCCACAAAAATAGGAAAATGTGCCCCATAGGGCGTGCTTTGTAAAAGGGGCGAAACGACTATGTGAAAGCACCAGCCCCCGTCGCAAACCCGTTGTAAGAGGGATGGAAAATTGTTTCCGTGTCCGCCTCATTGGCGGTCGTATTCCATTGTCACTCGAATGGAATTCAGAAAGAGATTTCCACGTGTTTTTATAGAGAACGGACGGGACCTTTGACGACCTCTTTTGTCGCGGCCATCACTGGCACTTTCCGTATCTATGTCCCTTTTACTGGCGGACAAAGGGTCGGAATTGTGTCTACGTATGTCCATACGTTCCATTTCGACCTACAATGAAAACGTGTCGGAAACGTTTAAATTGTATTGTTACTTTTAGTAATTTCAGGCAATCAAAATATTGAAGAGTAATGTTGTATAAAGCAAGATTGGCAGACTGTCACTGCACAAAAACAGCTAAAATGTTGAACTTTAACTGAATAAATACGACTAACATGATATTTTTCAATAAAATCTTAATTTCTAATATGATCAGTACAGAAATAAAATAAAAATTATTACTAATTCAGGAAAGTGTGCACGTTTATATTAACGTGTTTTTACCATAGCAACGTAAGTCGATATCATTAATTTATTAAATACCCTCCTTAAAAAATGAAAAGTGCATAAAATAAATAAAACTAAAAATACAAATAAAAGAAGATGAAAAGATGAAGCTTATCATATTTTTTGCTACTGATAAGATGTAACCTGAAGATGAAACCGTTGAAAACGTTTGTGACTATAGAATGTACAGATTAATTTTTTAAAAATTATTCATCTATCGTGAGATGAGGTCTGGTGTGATGAAGGTTTCAGAAAAACATTTTCTTTATCGTGCCGGTTGAATGTGTAAAAAAATATATATTGCATTGTCTAAATTCATTTTTTCACATCCAAAATGTAAACAATGTATGTAAATCCCAGGCCCTGAAGATGATCTCAATAAAGACCGAAACGTAGTCAAGATAAAGAAAATGTTTTTCGAAATGTGTAGAGATTAGTGACCGTTAATCGTGTGACGATCGTTTTTGGAAATTCGCGCGATTACTCTCCACCGACGCGAAGAAAAGATAACGGAAGCTGGGCTCAGACGGATCGGCGCAAGGAAGTTTTTCTTTTTATGGTATTTTATCTTTCTCGCAAGAGGTTGTATAAAAACGGATATATACGTTTGTGATTGTTTCACTTTTTGTGGGTACCCAATTTTATTGTTCATTTCATTTCATATTTGTTGTAAATAATTCTAATAGCTTCAGCGCTGGAAGATTTTTTTTTTTTTTTGTAAAGGTATTTTTACTTTTTTTATGTAGATATCCATTTTACAAGGTATTTTTATTTTTATTTGATTTTATGTATATTTACTTGATCGAAGTTTTATGGCAGTAAAATTACATAAGGAACACCAGTTTGGTAGAATTAACCTTATTCTGCAACTCACGACCACGTGTTGGTGCGTGTTACTTTCATAACACAGGTATTTTTATTTTATTTTTATTCATAGACCATCTTAATTTGTTATTAAAAAAAGCTCCTTGATCACTGGGGAACGATCCACACATACAATTCAAATAAAACCTCACAATCGATAATTGTTCAGATACCGTCAGATGCGGTCTGGTGTGATGTAGATATCGGAAAAAAATATTTTTTTTATCGTGCTAACGTTTCGATCTTTTATTGAGATCATCTTCAGGGCTCAAAGTGTTTGTCTTCTGTGTAATTGTGCCATTCTTGCGTGTCGTGTTGAGAGTCAGCAAGGTAACTAGCAAACAATTCGGCTTTTTGTGTGTCAGAAACACGAACATAAATTCCATCTTTTATTCTGCTTTCTTTGATCCTTGTATTTGGTTGGATGAAATCGCGTATACATATTCGGTAAATTCTACTTTTCTTTCTTTATCTTTGAGTTTAGTATTCAAAGAATTCATTACTCCTTATATTTGAAATAACAATTGATGTTGTATATGTATTTCTTAATCAAACGTTCTAACTTGGGCGAAATCACTGGGGCACAAGTAATGCTCCGGAACGAGAAAGAGTGGTTCGTATTTCTATGGGTTTGTTCGGAGATTTTTGAATTTATATGTAATTGTCTATTGCCCCTTTAGGTAATTATTATTTGTTAAAATTCGTTGTATAACTTCAATTTCAAAGCATGCACTTAGAATATTCGGAAAACTTGCGAGAAACCAAATTTTTTGCGATAACAAAAAAAAATTAAAACTAAGCATTTTTAATCAATCATCAAAAAGACGTTTAAGTGGAATCTTTGGCTCTGTTTGATGGTTTAACGAATATAAATAATTATTTTATTCTATTTAAATACCCCCAAAGTACTTTCAACTTAGTTAACCTGCATAGAACAAATTATTTAATTTAAAATAGGAAACAAGTGTAAGTGCAATAATTGAATACTTACACAGCGTACTTCTGTTAACTTACTTGTTTACGGCAGGAACAGGTAAATTATACAGAAATTATAATATAAAAAACGCCTAGTGAAATTTTCCATTTTTTGAGAATTGTTAACCGTATAAAGAACGTTTAGTCATTTATATCTCGAAGAAAGAATGATCGTTCATTGTAAGACAAGTTGAGAGAATGAGTTATAGATGTTTTATTTTTGGCGAACGGCTTTGATTTATTAGAGTTGATAAATTGTTCAACCTTTATCTACACACGTATAAAAAAGAAGGTCAACGTTTTAATCCCAAACCAGAAGTGATTTTGAGGAGTCGGCCGCAAATAGGATTGAAGGATCGTTATTGTAATATCCGACACACCATTAGAAATGTTTACGAATGGAGAAACCCCTGCGGTCCGATTATTAATTACTATTCACTGTTTGGTAAAGGACATGTTTTTCTCCCGACCCGTTTCTTTCCCTGCCCTCTTTCCACATTTAACAAGACGATAAACAACAATAAAACCCATTAAAGAGCACAATAAAGAGCCTCCTCGTCGGAGACGTCTTGACAATGGAAGACCCAGTTGGACTCTTACCAAATGCGCGGCTGCAGATATCTGCATGAGGTAGATGTTACATGTGGGGGCCTTAAGCGTTTTTTCATTCTATCAGCCATCACAGCCAGCGAACGTAACGATCCAAAGAAAGTTCATCCACTGGGAGTATCTGATTCGACTTGAAAAAGTAACATTTAAGAAACTCTCTACCGTGAACAGATAAAAAGGGTTTTTACTGAATTTAAAGCCACATTATTTTCATCAAAAAGACGCTAAATTGAATTGAGCATATCCAAGTAATTTTGTTTAATAAGTGTTGACCATTCAAATATACATTAAACTACAATGATCGTTTAGTTACTGTTGCTAGTTTGTCATAAAAAAAATCGTTTGGAAATCTGAACTTAAATGCAAATAAAACAAAGAGTCCAAAAATTTCTATTTAGCTAATTCAATGTACGAAATGATTAGTTTTTGGTACTCTGTTATCATTTTAAGTAATTAAGATTTATCAGGGTTAATTAATTCAACGCTGTACGCGTGAAAAAACACAGCTGGACCAGCAAGTCTAATCAAACTTTAGTTTGTAAAGAAAAACGTGAAGGGAGAAATTGCTAATATTGACCGACTGTCAGGCACATGTGTCCGATATCTATTATGGCCATTCCGAGGGGGCTCCGGGTTGCAAATTGGCCCATGAAAGAGATATTCAGTAACTCAGCCGATTGTTTTTTTTAGTTGTTTAAAAAAATCACAAATTAGGTTATCGAAAAGTTAGGTCGACATGAAATAAACGAATTTTATTGATAGTGATTAATTTAGTTAACAAACATATTTTTGTAAATGAACATTTTATAATTTTTCCTTTAATTATGAAGATTATGCACGTCGTTAATCATTCGGAAGAAATTAACAATAGGATTTTATTCAAAAGGTTGCTATCTGAATATAAGTTTGAGATCATTAAGTTTTAATACGGTTTTAATCGATCCGCTTTTATGTATATCACATTTAATTACGAAATCTTCGAGACAGTGGATTGTTTAACCTTTCTCAAAAAACAAAAACCTAGGATTAGGTAATTTCGTTGAGGTGTGGATAGATTCTTTTCTAAGGGGTGATGGTTTATTGTAGCATTCTGGGAAGGATTATTGGCCCCTTGTCTTTATTGAATCCGGCGTGGCCCCGGGCATACGGGGTCAGTATTGCCACCGAAATTTTTAAGTGGCATTGAATCATCCCTTAACAAACCCTCATTTTCGCGCTTAACTGTCTGCCTAAAAAACTTTCGGACCAACTTCTTCATTTGAGTAATGCACTTACCTGCTTAACTGCAGGAGGACCTGGAAATTTTTTTGTCTTGGTGCGGGAAACTTAAATTAAATGATAATAAGCGTAAAGTCATATGATTTTTCCGAGAAAAAGATCGCGAATTAAAATTTGTTTGCTTACAAAACCAATGGTCATCTCATTGCCTACTTTTTTCCATCTCGGAAATTTGGCCAATTTCTTAATAATAGCTGAGATTTTCGTGACAATCACGTTCCTTGTTTACATACAAAGTTCATAAGGAAATAAAAGCATATGTATTTGCCACAATAATTTTCTACCAATCACTTATTTGTTGCGATTTAGAGTATTCAAGTATTGTATAGTCTCTGGGATCAAACAGAGTGTGTATAAAAAGATATGAAAATGTATGTCGTAGTATGTCGACAGTATAATGAAAGAATGAATTTGATCGGACTGGTCATTTTGGTAGAAGGAAAAATTTTGGCTTCGGCCTTGATCATATGGAACGTACTGACCTATACGATTGATACTACGGAGATCTTGTCCTGCATGGGTATTAGGGTCCCCCAGGATCCGCTCTCCCCACTGTGCTATTCTATTTTCCCCAACGAAGGACGGACGAATTCGGAATCTTGTCTTTCTCGAAAGGTTCGGCACATTAATCATTATAGAGGCGTACTCTTTTACTGACTGCTTGCCGGTTTTCGAAGATGTTTTGTTAGCATTAAAAGAATATTCACTGAATTTTTTTTTCTTACCTACAATTTGTATTGTTATTCTTGATGTGTCGATTAGTGACCGTTAATAGATAATTATTGAGATATCGTGAGATGCGGTCTGGTGTGATGTAGGTTTCAGAAAACATTTAATTATCGTGCCGACATTTCGGTCTTTATTGAGATCATCTTCAGGGCATTAGATTTACCAAACTTTTTTACATTTAACAAATATTTTGGATGTGGAAAAGTGAATTTATGCAATGCAAAAAAAAATTTATATATATATATATATATATATTTTCAATCATGTTATTTTATTTTATATTATCTATTGAGTTGTCGATCACTTTTTAAACTTTTAAACTATATCCTAAATTGTTGTGTTTGGATTTGTATTCATGACAGTTCGTTTCTGGGTCGTTTGGCTCGTTTTAACTGCAAAAAATATCTAATTAAAACGTATTTGTGTTTTCTGAATCAATACTAGTCTTACGTTGTTTATTTCAATCATTTTTTTTTTCATCTTAAAACGTACCAATGCAATATAAAATCGAACATTTTGTAGCATTTTCTTAAAGATGTCTATGAAGTGAAAAACGTCTAAATGGGTAGTTTTCGATCGCTTTCGTCGACCTCAACTCCAGGTTTTGTAATTCAATATTTATTGTTGGGTTTGATTAAATTAATCAATTAAATCACACTTGAGGAGAATAAATATTAGAAATAACCTAGCTTGACTGCACTAGCATCTGAAAAAGTTGCATATTAGAAATTTTCGAAAATCAAACCTGTGAAAATAAGAAAAATACAAGTACAAATAATACGCGACACTTTCCAAAGCAGGTAACAAAATTTTGAGCGAATATATTTCACAATGCTCGGTTCAAACAATATAAAACTTCCAGATGAACTTAAAATCGATTTTTTGGTATTGACCATTATTTTTTTGAAAAAATCCGCTTTGTAATTTTAAAAATATTTTAACCTTGGAAAATTTTAATTTGATAACATTTGCTATAAATATAATTTATATTGAAATCTCTCAGTATTGATTATTTGAATGCTTTCTTTTGATATTTTTAAGTGTGATGAATTTTTTTTTAAATTTTTCGATCATCCTCTTCCGCCTATCCTTGCATCTTCAGTTTGTTAAATGAGTATTGGCATTTCTTTATCTTTAGTGTTTCGTCAACGAATTGCGCTTTTTTCCTTGGAGTAAAATGCAAAAACAAGCTTGAATATGGCTAGGCGGGAAGACCAGAAATGGCAGCAAGCTGGATATGAATGGCAAAATTTACACTACAGTAAAATCGCCTTAAAATTTTAAAATAACATCTCACGATGTTAAATTGTTTAGGTAGGAATTAAATTTGTAACTGAAAATCGAATTTCGGGGAAATAAATTTAGTCTAAATTGAGGTAATTATATTTTAACATAAAAATAGAAAGGATCATATATTTAATAATTGTAATATTATTTACTTGCACAATTGGCTCCCACAGCCCTAATGTTAATATTAAATGAAAATGCGTACATCTATATACTATGTTTTTGATTTATTGATTTATCATTATCTATTGATTTTTGTAACCAATTTTATTTCAACAATATATTTTCATTCATAAAAACGAAATTATTGAGAGTGGGTCAATATAAAAATATGTATTTTAATACTTGAATGGGGACGTCGGTGGCCGCAACGGCGCTCATCGCTGTAAAGTAAAGGTCCTGGGTTCTAATCCAGCCGTCCTGCATTCTTACCCGACAAACTTAAAGTGGGATTATTTTCAAAAAACCCGGCACCCGGAGGGAATTGTCAGATATTTATAAGACAATGGAATCAGTTGGAAAAAGCCAACGTTACGCTTTTTATGCAACTCAATATATACTTTATTCTCAAAGATCAAATTATCCTGATAAGATTTTATCGTCCTACGTAAAAATTTACTTCATTTGGTTTTTCATGTTTAGTTTGCATTAGCTACGAGTAATTCTTCTATGGTTACCTTTGACGTAGTTTATTACACGATATATTTAAATCCATGGCTTTTGTTAATAATGAAAAATATTATTTACACTTTAAAATATCTTATTGTTATTATTTAGAGACGAGGCGGCCTTCTATGTTAATAATGAACTTACCTAGACGAGGTAATCAGGGTTGGATCCAATTAGACGAAAAATAATCCTCATTTCCTTCTCGACCTTTCGAGGAATAAACGATGAGATATTTTTGAAATTAATTATTGAGTAGTTTATAACGAATCTAATTGTTAAATTCTTAAAATGAAATGTCATCAGGTTCAAAGCAAATATTGATTGATTGGTCGTTTCCGATCATCGTGATCCGTCTCTCTTCGCTGTGCGCACAGGTCAAAAACTTTCTGGAATTTTTACATGTTTTATCGGTCCAACGCAGATAGCGTGGACCAGGATGTTAGAGAAAGCTTATGCCCGGCAAATGGGTTAACTGGCAAACCCAACACTCAGAATGATGGATTATTGTTTTAATATTAAAAGTTATTATACATTTTACTGCCCTTTTAAACGATTAACGTTCTGTATAGAATGAGTTTTTCATCGATACCTAACTACGATTAATCATGAATTTCATCGGAGCCCAATAAATCACATCAATCACTTTAAATTAGAAATGGCTTGTTATAATTATCGCCGTTAACTCAAGTAATCATTGATACTTAGTGATTTTCCTTCTCCGTTTATCAGCAGTTTTTAGCCCAAAAGAAAACAGATTTTTGTTTATTTTTCTTTTAAAAAAAGTCAACTCTAATAAGAAAGAAGGTGGATTTTTCATGAAATTTTTACGAGGATGAATGTCCTCACTCCGTTATGGAGAAATTTATGTTCCGTGAGTGAAAGGTACATTTTGAAAGGGGATGGGAGGAAGGTGAATGTTTACCCTCAGCGCTCGAAAATCTTCTCAGCCCAGATAAACTCTCCACACCCTAAAGATATGGTGACTCTGCGGGGATGCAGACATTAATCTGAACACCGTCGAAATCGCTTCACCCAAAAAGAGGGAGAGATAAATGTTTAAAAGCGATTTTTCTCAACGAGCTTCAGGATGATAAGGAGACACCCAGAGGCCTTTCCTAAAAGGGGGCTTGGCCCTCCAGCTCTTGACTAGACCCAACTTGCTTTATTATTAAACGTACTCTCCCACTCTCCTAAGGGTTTTGTAGTGAAATTTATTTATAATAGAGCTCCTCAAATACCTTTTCAGCCTCTTTCCTTATAACTAATTAATTTGGATATTATTAATGATCACCTTTTTCATTAAAATTATATAAAAAATAGGAGGAGGGATGAAACAAATTAAAAAGAAACTCTCAGTTTATACGACGAGATTTTCAAAATTTTTCACCTCCATCATTATTTTGAATCAATATGAACAAATATTTCCAATTATCTCCTTTTTCAAATATTGAGAAGTGTAATTATCATAATTGTGGTGTAAAAACTATGTTGTTATTTTATGTTGTTGATATAATTGTTGTTTAAAAAATTATTAAATTAAGCGAAGATAGAAAAAAGTGCCTTAATTATGCAGATATCGTGAGATGCGGTCTGATGTGATGTACGTTTCAGCAAACATTTTCTTTATCGTGCCAACGTTTTGGTCTTTATTGAGATCATCTTCAGAGCCTGGGATTTAGAAACAGTGTTTACATTTAACAATTGTAAACGACTGACATGACATTTTTCAATGAAATCTTAATTCATAACATGATCAGTACAGAAATAAAATAAAAATATTATTAATTCAGGAATGTACGCACGTAAATACCCGCCATAAAAAATGAAAACTCCATAAAATATGTAAATCTAGAAATGGAAATAAAAGAATATGAAAAACATGACACTTATCATATCATTTTTTGGCACTGGTTTTCCCTACGTAAAGATATCTGTGTTCTAAAGATTTCCGAGATAAATTTGTAAACTCGATGATTTGGTTAATTTAGAATTATTTAGAAATATCGTGAGATGCGTTCCGGCGTGGTGAAGTTTTGAGAAAAGCATTTTCCCAGTCGTGCTGGTTGAATATATAAAAAAATATATTTTGCGTTGTATAAATTCACTTTTCCATATCCAAAATGTATTTTCCAAATGTAAACAATGTGTATAGCCCTGAATATGATCCAATAAAAATAGCAACATTGGCACGATAATTAAAATGTTTTTCTGAAACCTACATCACACCAGACCGCATCTCACGATATCTGAATAATTATCGATTAACTGTCACTTAACTTCATTGGACGAATAAATATACATACCTACGAACGGAAAAATTTCCAAAGCCCTACTCGCGAATTATTTCAAAAGTTCAAAAAATATACGTAATTTTTGGCCAAACGTCATTTAGAACTAATATATGCTTATGCCATACTCACCATACGAGACAACATAAACCCAATACTGACAGAATTGAATGTCCGATTTTCTGGACTTAACTATCATTAAAATTTACGCCCAACTACAATTTGAGCTATACAGAACACAAACACAGACAAATTACGTACCGGAAACCGAGGTAAATTTCACATGTCAACATTGAAATACACGACAATCTAAAATACAGTATCACTGAGAAACGAAATATACGGGTACGTATTGAAAAAGTATAGAATCCAGCGATAATATAGGACATATTCACAAATGGGCTTTTGTTTCGAAAACACCGATAGTTGAAATGACCCCTGATGTTGAGAACACTCGTACAAAACAAAAACACATCTAACAACAATGGCAACACAAAACAGCTAAATAAACTACATTCATATAGACCGGATTAAAACATACAAGTAAGTATTTATTTAACAAATAAAGCATTAAACGGCCACATACCATAATAATAAATGGAAAACTACCAATTACAGGAGGACCAGGTTGGTTTGTTACGGATTGAAACGAAACTTTTTGTGTTGATTCTATCTATCGGTCCACCACTACATCCTGGGTTCTAAAAAAAATAAATAAATAAAAATAAATTAAAAAAATAAAAATAAATTAAAAGTTTTAATATTTTTATTTTCACTTCTACTTGCTCAAATCAACTCAACTCTTTCCAGCATATTTTATGTAGACATCAATAAAAATGTAGTAAAAACTATCCAAGTTTGTTAATAATAAAAAAAAATTCTAAACTTCAAATGTGTGGTAATTAGTGACCCTTAATAGATATTAATTTAGAAAACGTTAGATGCCGTCTGGTGTGATGTAGATTTCAGAAAAACATTTCCTTTATCGTGCCAACGTTTCGATCTTTTTTGAAATCATCTTCAGGGCTTGGGATTTACAAGTATTGTTTATATATTACAATTACATTTTGGTTGTAAAAAAGTGAATTTATACAAGGTAAAATATATAACGAATCATTACTAACATATTTTTTCCCTTCCTCGGCTATTTTCTCCTCAAAGAAGCCGATGCCTCAAACAAAAATGTCTTTCCCTGTAACCTACATCACACCAGACCGCATCTCACGATTTCTAAATAAATAAAATTCAAATATTTTTAAAGTAAATTATGCCATACATTTTTCGTGAAAGTAATGAAATTTTGATTTAGCACTTGTAGAGACCTCTAAATATAAATCCTTTTTTACCACAATTTTTTTAAGAGTATCTCGGAAAAGCTGACGGTTATAATTCAAAATCGGCTAAATTGGTTTTAACGTCAAAGAAACCATTTGAAACAAGAGGAAATTAGGTTTTTAACAAGTTAAGTATAATAAAAATAAAGTACATAAAATAAGAAATTTTTGTCAGAAATAAACTCCGTTTTGTAAATCGAACCAATAGTGCAATTTTAATGTTTGATAACATATCAATTTCAATTGGCAATTTGGTTTAAACGAATTATCAACTATAAAAATTAGTCCACCAACTTTTGACAAAAAATATTAAGCTTCCTAATGCAATGCCAGCCAGAAGGGTGGTTGAAAATATCAGTAATAAAATTACGATACTACAGGATTTTCGCGAATTCACTTTTCAATAAGATGATTCAATCCATGAAGTTGTGTAAATACGTGAGTGCGGTGCGCGGATTTGATCGTACGAAAAATAAATGCGCAAGTACAAATTCCTCCTTTAAAAAGGTGTTTCAATATATTAAAACATGCATGATTGATCGGTCGTGCGGGTTTAGCATCACTGCACGCCTTTTTTGTTTTTGAACTTACAAGGGAGTCGACCATGTTGTAGGGTTACGGAATAAAATGCTGAAATATTAAGTTTCTTAAAATTTTTATTTTGCCGTTTAACGAGCTCAAATCTACTGTGTGCGTCTATCATTTTACAGAGCTTGCACTAGGTTGCAAGTTACACCGATTTCCGAAATAGTCGGTATTTCATCGTATTATAATGCCATTTTTTAGTTTTATTTAATATAAAATTTCTTCTTTGGCAAGATATTATTTAATAATTCATTATTCTAAATTTATTATACGATACGGATCAGTAAAAGAACAATCTCAACTAAATTAAAAATTCTTTAATTTTGAAAAGCAAAATGTAATTCTTGTTTGATGAATTTATTTACACTGCATAAATTTATATATTAATAAAAAAAATTGTCCTCGGTGTACGCGTAGTGGAGAACGCATCATTTTGACGGTAAAACGTATTTTGGTCGACTGTCCCACTTTACAACCCTTTAGGCAAAGGCTCAACCTTTCGAGTGATTTACTGGAGTTTCTGGGTCCCCAGTGTTTCTTTTCCAAGAGCACTTTTCAGCTTTCTAAAATTTATTGGAATTTATAATGAGATTTAGGCCTTTTCCCAAATTATTTTACTACTTGAATGCCTGCTAATGTTTGAATAAGAGTTGTGCGTGCAAGATATCTTTTTTTCAGAATTTTTTGAGGCTGCCGGAGCGGAAAAAATGAAATGGAAGAAAGTAAAATTGCGGGGTAATAAACTGCAATGCCCAAAGTTGCAATTTAAATAAGAAAAATAGCTCTCTCTAAATATATATATACAGATATAATATAGAAGGTTTGTAGGTACAGTACAATTACATTTTGAAGGTTTTCTTCAATTTTGGCAGTAAGTAATCTGTAATGATGCGCTTGTGACACTGTTTTTTTTTTTTTTTTTTTATCTCAACTTAAAACTTTAGTTAATTGAGTGATATTAATTGGTCAAGCGGACTACGAAAAAGGGAGAATTCAAATTTAAATAAAATTCTCATTTTCACTACATTGAACAATTTCTTTGCCAATAATGATAGAGTTAGTTCATTTTGAATTTTTAATATGCGGCTTCTAAGCGGGCGTCGAGCGTCTAGACGGTGTCCTATTTAGATTTTTATCCCTTGCCATGCAAAAACCGTCTGCAAAACAATTTCATCACGTCTGTGCAATTTCGTTTAACACTTGGCGAACTTATAGTTTTTCGAGGCAATCACGAAAGTATTAACTTGATTGAATATTAAAAGTTAAGTCAAGCGTAAATTTTTTTCAAGTTGATTTGATGAGGGATTTTTAAATTACTTCCTTTCTAATTTGGCTACTTCCTTTTATAACATTTATGCGCGCATAGCGTTATATGGTTTATAATATATATATA
>CM077103.1:10062543-10076408 GCA_039619505.1 Cimex hemipterus | reverse complement strand
TATATATATATATATATAAGAAAACATAAAAACACATTTAATAAAAAAAAGAAAAAACTGATGTTTCATAGGAATTATAATCCCGCTACTTCATCACTTAAAAAGTATGAAAGAAGGTAAAATATTAAAAAACGTTATAATTAATACGCTAATTAAGATGTTTAGCATTATTTTACATTTGTGTTTTTAAGTGATTTTTTACATTAACCAATAAATTAACAAATTTATTATATAAAAAATTAATGAAAACATGAGGAGAAATGGGAAAATATTTAGACAGATGAAATTGATTCATTCGTTAAACCGTATAATTTCAAAGCCAAGTTGATTTGATAAGGGATTCATATCTTGTTTAAAATAAATATTACATTATTTGGCTACTTTCTTTTATAACATTTTAAGGGTTCACAGCGTTACGTGGTGTTATCATTGTAAATTTTTATACGTGCATTATTCCCACAAAGTCGTAAATTTTTCAGATCGCCATGCCCTGTTTTTAAGTGTTAAAAATACAAATGTTTACAATTCAAGAGGTTTTGAATTTTCCTTCTCCTTTTGACAATATGAATGTCACAAAGAAATGAAATAGCTAACACGGCAATCTCCGTAGAAATGATTGAAGGTGATTTTTTTCAACCAAGACTGAATTTAATGGAAGCTAGTTAAGACCCTACTTGATGGCAGCACACAGCATAGGGTTAGGGTTGAAATAAATTATTTTCTCGACTAGCTCATCAAACGATTTATAAAGCTTTATATATTTTCCAAATTAAATGTTAACAGTGAAATATTTTAAAACACGACTTGATTTCTATTTTTAAAAAGAATGGAAATTTTCTTAATTATAATTAATTAAATGCATTTTATTTGTTTATTTATATTTGGTAATAAACCAGTCTACTGTATTATATTTTTATTTACATGTGTCACTTATTCAGTTTTAAATATTGAAATATATCAAAACCAATATCATTCGTTTTTAATACACTTCGTACGTTATTATATTATACGCCATAAATTTTTAGTTAAAATTTAATGAAAAATTACCATTGTTACAAAGACGGAGGTTTTTTTTCTAATTGTGGTGTTTAGTGGCCGATAACTAATGATTATTTGAAGATCGTGAGATGCGGTCTGGTGTGATGTATGTTTTAGAAAAATATTTTATCATGCCAAAGTTTCGGTCTTTCGATGATCTTAATAAATACCAAAACGTTAGCACAAATAAGAAAATCTTTTCTAAACCTGCTTCACACCAGTCCGCATCTCAAGATCGTCAAATACTCGTTTTTTCAAATGTACGTTTTATAACAAAAAATTTAAGGGTTGCAGCCAGGAGAAAATATAACTTAATTTCTCATTAGGCCTTCAGCGGTATTGCATTCCATAGGCGTAGATCTGAAGAAATCATAACATATTTCACGCACAATATTTTGGCCAATTTCTTTGATATAATAGGTCATTCGTACATAAAATGAAAAACGATCTTCCCCCGAGGAGGAATTACCCCGTGAGCAGCACTGAAGCGGAATCATTTCTCACAAGGGAGCAGTTAAAGTAGATCAGTTCGCACCTAAGTTTGGAATAACCAGCATAATTTATTAGAGGACAACTTTCGATCCTTATTGGTTAAGTTTAAAAGTGACCTTGAAATGTCTTCTTTCTCGTTAAGGTTTCAATATATTGGATTTAAGGATAGCTTATAAATGTGTGGGGGTTAGTGACCGTTAATCGATAATTATTCAGAAATCGTGAGATGCGGTCTGGTGTGACGTAGGTTTCAGAAAAACATTTTCTTTATTGTACCAACGCTTCGCTCTTTATCCACGTCATTGGCTGAATAAAGATCGAAACGTTGGTACGATGAAGAAAATAATTTTGTGAAACCTACGTCACGATTTCTGAATAGGTATTTATAAAAACAACTTTATGGCGGTTAAGGATGAACAAAATGCCAAAATTATAGAAGGTGGTGTCAAAGTGGTTCGAGGTTACGATGGCTCAAGTGGTAGAGCAGCGGCGTATCGTTCGAATCCCGCTCGTGCCAATGACTTTTATTATCTCAACTAAAATCCTTAATAAATTGAAAGTTAATTATTGGTCAAGTGGGCCAGGATATTAGTGTGAATTTAATACTTTCAGCTGAAGTTTTAAATTGTATAAAAATGAAAGGTTGATATCTGTAACTAGAGCATGTCCTTCAATGTTAAGAAAAACAAAAAAATTAAAAACCGTTGAAACGATACAACTAGATATAATCCCTGATACTCCCAAATCTTGAAGCATAGAACACTATCGGGCGACACGCTGTCTTAAAAAATGCTCTATACATTTTCTGGATGTTAAACAGATTCATGGTGTACAAAAAGGATTGTACATAGTTATACGACAGATGTTGTCCAGCAGCCGAAACTTTCGGGTTGTATTTTCTATTTTGTTTCATGCAACTAACAAGAATGTATCAGTCAATTTACATAAAATTGATAAAATATGAATAAATTTAAAATATCCCTTATTCATCTTCATCAAGTTCTTTAAAATCGTAATGGAAAACCATAAATAAAAACTGTAAATAGACTGATAGGTAGGATAAGAATATATGAAGAAAGAAGGCTATTGTAAAAGAATATACACACGATTCCATAATTCGCAATAATACAGGTAACCAACGTGTAGTTATGGATAGGCAGTTAAATCAACATGAGGAATTCATTCATGTAAAAATTATTGTTTTGTCCGCAACATGTGCCTATATAACTTAAATCTATGAGGAAAGTATAATTTACTCTTTCAAGTACTGGCGTTAATGTTACTGCAACTGGTTCTCAGTAACAGCGGAAAAACCAATTGAGAAGCAATCCCCTTTTTGCTGTAATATTGAAAACCGAGGATCGGATTAGTAAGTTAGTACATCGTTTTCTGAACAATTAAATCGGCACAGCGGGAAGGGCCGTTGTTAAAACACTCGAAGCCATTCGGGAGGGTTATTATTTATAGCTCAAGTTGTAATGAGGGCCGACTGGGTTAATTTCACCTCCCTCGCCGATAATGAACTTCGCACTGTTCTCGGTTGTTAATCGTTGGAACTTGGGAAGATTTTTATTTGTCGGAGCCACAGGTGTTCAGGCACGCGAGGGAAACATAAAAACACGTGTCTTACCCCTAAGAGTTCCCCCTCCGTTGCAAGTTCTAAGTAGTTTGCTGTCTAGCCTCAGACGGCGAACGAGGGTAGTTTTCTAACTACTTTGCCGATCCGGTTCTGAAACAGCAAAAATTATATATAAATCGCAGGCCGTTGGTTTTATAGATAAGAATCGCCACTAAATAACTCTTGTAAACAAGATATTTTTCAGAGTAGGCAGTCCTGCGTTGTGACATGACTGACGTTGATTGCCTTATATTTTATTTACTCAATAGAAAAGACGACTCAACTGAAATATCAAAAATTGTTAGATTTTTGCGGGTTTATGAATTTTTATGTTTCTATAAAATTCGTCAATTGATCAAGGATACAAGAGAAAAGGTCTTTCTGTAGAAAAACATCTTTTCAGGTTTGCAAAATATATAGACTGTTTTCCAATCATTATAACTTTATATTCTTGTTATTATGATCTCTCGGATGTGATTCAGATATTTGCCATTTTTTGTGGTAGTTTATGGGTCAAACAACGAATTTGTAAGTTCTTTTGTTTATCATCCAACGTATACCATTTATTACCCTGTAGATTTAAGATAAAATCAAACAATATTTTCATCAAATAAAGCGTCCTCAAAAAAAAAAAAAAAAAAAAAAAAAAAAAAAAACCGGAAGCCGAAAAACATCTTGTTTTCTTTTGTGAAAAATCAATTTATTACAGGTTTACAATAAAATACCTCAGGTTTGGAAGGTGCTGATCAATTTAGCCTCCCATCGTTGCTATTCAAGCCTTTTCCAACAAGACTTTTCTTGAATCTTTTTTAACAGATAAAAAGAACCTCAAAATTTACTACTTAACGGATTAACTCGGAAAACTCATGAATACACAAATTTGAGTTCTAGTCTTATACAATTGATTTGATCTAGCTACCTTTGAACTTTCAAGCGTCTTTCGCCTTCCTTCATCTTCACTAGTCGATTTTCTGATTTATGTTTTTATTATTTTTTTAAACGATTTCATATAATAAATTTATTTTAGAAAACGTCAACATATTGGACGCAAAAAACTCATAAAGGAGAGATGTAAACTTAATGTCGTGTAGTTTTTGTTCATGGTTATATGTACATGCCATTGCTATTTTTCCCGTCTGGCGCGTTTCGACTTCTCGCCAGAATACAGACTAACGTCAATTTTTTTTTTTGTTTTTTTTTAACGGTCGAAAAATAACTATAAAATATATTTAAAGACTAATTCAAATTTCTTGAGTACAATTAATTGACAAATAATCTTTTACTTTACGCAAACACCTACTGCGCATTTACTAGAATCTATTAGCTTTCTTTTTCCTCTTTATTTGTCATAACTTATTTTAATCCAAAAATAAATGTAATTAATAACAGGATCAAAAATATTTTTAATGTTCTGCTCGTGCCGCTAATTTTTCATCTCAACACTTTCCCTAAAAGTATAAGTAAATTGTTGAACTTTTAAGAAAAAATCTGGGTAACGTTATCATCGTTACTTATATTGAACAATTATGCGATTAATTTACTTAAAAACCTTTTAATGAAACAAATAAAATATTATTGTAGTAATGCCCAAAAAAAGGAATAAAAAAAAATTGAAGGGGGGGAATTAGATAAAAGTACACCATTTCGGTCGCATAATATAAATGTACCAGGGCTCTCAAAAGTTTGGTAAAAATTATTGCAAAGAAGGACAATGAAAAGTCAAATGATTTCCTTACTATATGGACCATAATGTTGGCAGAATATTAACTTTCTATAAAATAACACTATAAGCTATCCTAATACGATGTACTACACGAGGTAGCTCGTTCCAGTGGAAAAAGTGATTCTTGAAAACAAAATAAAACAAGAAACGGTAAACAAAATGAGACAGGCTAACCAGTCATGCTTTGGTACCTCGTCATAAATTTGACTTGGTACATAAAGAAATAACAAATAATGAAAAAAACCGTTGAAAACGTTTGTGACTATAGAATGTACAGATTAATTTTTTAAAAATTATTCATCTATCGTGAGATGCGGTCCGGTCTGATGTAGGTATCGGAAAAACATTTTCTTCATCGTGCCAACGTTTCGATCTTTTATTGAGATCATCTTCAGGGCCTCGGATTTACAAATATAGATTACATTTAGAAAATACATATAGGATGTGGAAAAGTAAATTTATACAAAGCAAAATATATTTTGTATTCAATCAAAGTATTTGTACTCACTCAAAGTGTTTGTCTTCTGTGTAAGTGTGCCATTTTGCATTGTACGTGAATGTATACAACATCTCCACATCCTATATGTATTTTTGAAATGTAAAAAATATTTGTAAATCCCAGGCCCTGAAGTTGATCTCGATAAAAGATCGAAACGTTGGCACGATAAAGAATTTTTTTTTCTGATACCTACATCACACCAGACCACATCCCGCGATAGCTGAATAATTATATCTTAACGGTCACTAATCTACACACAATTTAAAAAAGTTCAAATTTGTAAAAAGGTAAAGATATCGTTTGTAACCACAAGGAAGAATGTATGGGTAATATATTTGCGTAGAGATATTTTGTAAAGACAAAAAATCGAGCCGTTGGCATAACACTCTAAATTCCCAACCAATAAGAGCAGAAAAATTAGGTGGTACAGATTTTCTTTTAGGATTTTATAATGTTATTTTAAACAAAAAAACTCGTATATTTAATTAATTGGACTATTTATGAAAAATTATTTTTTATAGAAAAGCAATGTACATTTATAATATGAATAACAAAACAAAAGGACTCAAATAATTGTTTTATGTAGATTTTTCATGCTGAACAGGGCTGTTTCGAAATATATTGTTATAAGGAAAGATAACCATTTTTAACTCATTTTCAACAACAATCTGCACCATTGTAGTGCGAGTAAAACAGATAAAGATTTTTTAAAATCTAAAATGTCCTAGAATTGTATAAATTCGTAAATTTTTACACAAACTGCATGTATTTGTAAAATTTAAGCACTGTTCATAAATCCTAGGCTCCGAAGATGATCTCAATAAACATCGAAACGTTAGCACGATAAAGAAAACATCTTTCTAAAACCTACTTCATACCAGACCGCATCTCATCTTCTCCAAATAATTAATTGACTAACAGTCACTAAACACCACACTTTTTTTTTCTTTCTTTTTTTTTTTTTTTTTTTTTTTTGAAAGTTGCAAACTGATCTAAATATACAATATAATAAAACACGCCACAATATAAACCTTAATTACTTACGTTGAATCATTTGTGAAACAAATCTAATAAGGTTGGTAATAGATTGGATAGTTGATATAATTATCCCATGGTAAATATTATTGAATACGGTTAGCGAAATGTCAGCATTGCATTAGTAATACTCGGTATTTGTTGATTAATAACTTAAATTAAATGTAGTTACAGTATCAAAGGCGATTTGATGTGAAATATGAACGTATGATTAAATTTGGAGCTAATAGCATTGTTCTTAGAATGTCATAAATTTCAGCGCTTATTCTACAGGCTTGCGGCATAACCGCGCGTATAAATATCTTACGGACTTCACTTTCTCCAGCTTTCCATCATCCTGGCTTTGTTTTATTGAGCGACTGAGTGGATTTTGGCATGTCGTCCAGCAATAATTTTTATCCCAAGAATGAGCCAAACGGTACAAGTTAATGAGATTTCGTGTCGGATAAGCTCAATACGATCGATTGTAAATAAATATGAAATACAAACTATATTTAACTTGTGTTAGGAAAATCAACAGTTGTATGACTTGATTTTAACTATTTGACTAAACACCCAATTTTTAACTACATTTTCTTTGCTATTAAGTTAGTAATAATAATGTAACTTATTCTATTCTGGTAATATATACTACAGATTAAACTTTTTTCTATCTAAATTTATCTTATTAAAATTTCTGATAGTGACATGATTGCCTCGTTCCGAAAAGAAAAAAAAAGAACACATTCATACAGGCTCATAATTTCTCTCTCTCTCTCTCTCTCTCTCTCTCTCTCTCTCTCTCTCTCACACACACACACACACCCACACACACACTTTCTCCTTCGATTCGCCTACCCTTACTATATCTCATTCATTATAATGTTAATAAGTGTAATTTATTCTTGGGCCGGTTTCATGCTCATCCGTCAATAATACGATTTTTTCGTCAACGTGAATGGCAGATTGTCTGACTAATTCTTTATCTGTTTCTTTCTTTTTGTTTCACACTCTCTCAGTCCCTCGCCCTCTTACCTTTTGTTGCTGTCACTATAGTTCTAGAAATATGTCTCTATCTCTATCCTTATTCCTCCTACTTCTCTTTTACTGCCCCCATTTCTCACCATTTCGAATTAATTATACGGCTACCATATTTTACCATCCGAATTTATCTTTCCCTTTCTTCATTTATCTTTCTCTGCCTTTTCTTTCTTGATAAATCTTTCTCTTGTTCTCGGCTTCCATTCTCTCTCTCTCTTAGTCTGTCTTCCTTTTGTCTTTCTTTTTCATTCCTCTTTTCTTTTTGCTTATAGTTAAAATGGTTTTTTATTTTTTTCTGTTTTTTTCCTTCACGCGTCTCCTTATTCTCCATTTCTCATTTTTGTTTATCTTTCCATTCCATATTCTTTCTTCCCTTACCTATCTCTCACTCTCGCCCTCTCTCTCTTTTTCTCAAGTTCTCCCTCCTTCTCCCTATTTCCCTCATTATTTTTCAATGTTAGAAGTACCTACAACTTTTCCACGCACGATCGTCCAAGATCAAGTTATCATTTTAAAGAAAAAAAGCAAATTCACAACTTGTTTGACTTAAAAGCTTACTTTAAATATATCTAGAGATTGAAATCTTTATGCCCCTAACGTTCCAAGTTTAAGATCACAAATTTCCTTGAACATTGGCCCCTTCCTAACATTGGATTAAGATTAATTAATTTTATAATTTATTTTCATTATGATTCTTTATTATCAATATTTATCATTACTTGTTTCTTTATTAATTATTCTATTAATCATTAGCCTTTTTCTTAAATCTCCCTCTTTTTCTCTTTACTATCTCTCTCTCTCTCTCTCTCTCTCTCTCTCTCTCTCTCTCTCTCTCTCTCTCTTTCCCGATTTTTTTCTATTTTTCTATCAACTTTTTGCTTAGTTAATATTTTTCTGTCTCTCGCTTTCTACATTCCTAGTAAAATAGTTTGTGCCATTACGCAGTTTACTTCACTTGAATTACAGCTGTGACGGAAATAAAAATATCTATTTATCTTAGTTTAATTTATGCTCAAATAAATTGGCTCAGTGAAAAATAAAATCAGCTATAAAGGTTTATAATGTTCCGAATTAGAGATCGACACTGAAGGCTTTTCGGAAAAGCCCTTCTCCCTTGCTCGGGGGGCGAGTAGGTAGGATTTTGCTGAAATCTAATATTGCGAGAAACTTTCAGGGAAGTGCCTGCGAGAGTGGAGAGCCTTGTTTACGACCTGGGTTGATTCACTGTTTGGAAAAAGGAAAGCAGCATCCGCGCTGATGAATTTAAGGGGTTCCTTGTCTCCGGTCCTTGTCGAAGGGAGAGAGAACAGGTTTTAAATCCACCGCCTTGCTATAGATTCCAACTATCTATTTGTTGTGAAAAGAAGGAAATAGAGAAAAAGAACGCCTAAAAAGTACAAGCGGAATAAATATAAACCAAAACGTTAGCGACAACAATTAGTCAATTCAATGAAAGAATGCTAACTTTTCCCCAATTTTTTATATTATACCACGATATAAGAATTTCGTGGTCTGTTTGACCAATTAATACATTAAAATTAATAAAGTGATAAATATTAAATTTAAAAAAAAATAATAAAGGTGCATTACAATTAATTGGAAAATGGCAGATAGGGGAAGGAAACTTCAAAAAGGTGGGGTTGAGATGGGAAGTTAGTGCCCGAGTGGATCGCGGTCACGATAGCTCAAGTTGTAGATCAGCGGCATATCATCGTGGGTTCGGATCCCGCTCGTTCCATTGAAATGTTTATCTCAAATAGAAACCTTAATTAATCGTCACGAAGATTACTAATTGGAATCTATTTTAGTTTATGTTATTATGCCCCTTGGTTAGTGACTCTTATTTTTTTGTTATTTCTGTACTCTTTCACTCATGCAAAGAGAAAATGTAAACAATTCGTTTTTTTTTGCACAATCTATCTCAAGCAGGTCTTAAATTTTCAATGTCTTGCCTGATTTATTAATATATTTTCTTCTTATTTTCAGGTAAGAATTCGTATGGCAAGGCACTACAATTACCGTAAGGCAATTATTTATATATCACAGTATCTGAGGATTTTATCGTTGTTTACATAAATATTTCTAATATTTGTTATTATTTTTAGCCAATGTATCTATATCTTTATACTTGCTACCTTGCTAGGACAATATTTAAAATCAATCGTTCCCTTTTTCTTATATGATATATATATGACAATTGACAACAATGTCAATGTCATACACATATAAAAACGGTGCTGTGCGTCGTGAGGTTCATCTAGAAACCACAATACCTTCACGCACACACACAAATCAAAACAATTCATCACAAACTAAAATTGCAAAAATACCAAGAATAAAGGAATCTCTACACAATAATAAAACTGAAACATATACTTATAGTACATATATGTACTAACAACTCCTCAAGGCCGAATGTATATTACAGGCGCAATCGTGTAGAAGCTTGAGCTTCCGTGGGGTCGGGTCTGCAATGAACATCAGATGCCGCGTGTAAGAGGTAACCAAAGTGGCTGAAATGAATCAGCTTGGTTTCTCACGCATTCCCTACATTGAAAAGGCCACTCTATCACCCATAGTATTGAGGCTTTTCCTACCTAAGAACTTCCGGATCCGCTTCGGCCGCGGTTTTGTTTAAAGTGGAATTGCTAACAACTCTCTAGAAGAGACTGCCTTCGTTAAAGGACATAGGCACCACCGACTACTATCCGTTCCCATCTGCCACTTCTCACGCATTCGAGAACTCCGTCATCCTAGTCTGAGCGTCCTCAATACTATAAGCTTCAATGGTCCGATTCTTCGTATTGAGGTTATAGCATAGGTTACACGTAAATGCTTGAACGGAGGTCACAGATAGAAGAACGGCCCCTTCTCTAAGTTAACTCAATGAGCATCACCACTAAGCCACTACGAGTGCAGCAGGAGCAGGACTTTGAAACATTTCTGCTACCCCATTGTACAAATGATTTTTCACTTTTCCCCGCCAGGATATGATAGGCTAAACCTCACGTGCCTCTAGTAAAACACTTAGCCCCCCCCCTCTTACAATCAAACGTTGGGAGAGGTCTTAAGGAAGAATGCCGGAGAACCTGAAGAGCTGATGTGAACGAGGACACGAGGAAAAATTCCATGCAAAAGACTTGGTCAGGAAAGTCTAGAAAAACTCAGGATCATGCTGATCTGTAAACCAGACAATGATAGGTTGGCAGAAAATATATTTATGTGTAGGTTACATCACGAAACACTCCCAGAGTATTTGGGCTCCTCCTTCTGCTTAAAAACTTCTGGATCCTCTCAGCCCGCCGTTTTGTTTGAAATTGACTTGTTAATTATCCCCTAGAGGAGACTGGCAGCCTTTGGTAAAGGACGCCCAGGCATTCGCCACCGACTATTATCCGCCACCCCCCACGTACTTCGCCCAAGATCCACCAAAATATTGTCTACATGCTTCCAGCCTTATACGTAAAATAGTCTGCAATCTTGTTTCACTATATTGAATACTATAGTTGGAAATCCAATGGTTAGACTAGGATTTGTGCAGGAGTTTTCATAATTTCTTTCGTAAATAATATACAGCAATATTTCTGTCTGATCAAGTGGACTGTATAGATTTAAAATTAAAATAAAACAAAATGAATTATAAAATAAAGGAGAAAAGACTCACCTCCGGTGACGATTGTCCAGCTACCACCTCAGCTGAGATAAAGGGGGATGTAAGGGAAAAAATGGTTGGAAAAGAGAGGAAAAATTTGGACGAGGATCTTCATCACGCTGATGGCTCAGGAACTTCACCAACCGGAGCGATGGCAACGATAAATGCATAAAACGTAGACAATGAACAAAACAAAAGAAACTTTAAGCCGGATCACGATTTTATAAAAAATTGCAACTGCTAAACACGACGACACGACGAATCAAGCCTTGATCTGTTGGACGACGAGGCCGGAAGCATGGCGGGGGGTTTTCCGAAATCTTATCCCCTTAATCCTTACGGCGTAAACAATTTCTTAAAAGAAAATTTCACCCCACTATTCCATCAGTTCTGTTTATTTATTTCCTTTGAATTCAGGAAGACATTTCTTAATGCCTGAGGGCAAGAAATGCTATAGGAAAATAAATATTGAGTCGAGAGTAACAGGTGGCAGATTCCAAGATTGACAATCGGAGAGCCGATGATATTTTTACAAGAGGGGTAATGCAATATTCGCCCCCAGAGATACACCAGCGAGCATTTTTTTCGGGAGCTACACCAGGAGACTCGTCGGTTCAACATTCCGTCACTCATTTCTATAATTCAGCAGACGTGTCTCTCCGAATTTTTCCGAAGGCGGCCGGGTGCGTTTTTGTACTTTTCCGTTTTTGTGGCCAGCCGTTTAAATATTTCACGCGATTTGGTGAAAGCTCTGTTCACCCATGTTTCCCTTCCAGCTTGGAAATAGTTTTTAAAAGCATTTGTGGTAAATAACATATAAAGGTTAATTTTTTTTTTCATTCATTATTATCGGTAAAAACAGGACAACAATCAGCTAATGGCCAGCAAATTTCTTGCATTCCTTGGCCATCAGTTACAGACCGTATGAGCTACTGATTACTGATTTATATATGCTCAAATCTGTGCGCACACACATTCGTCCATACACACATGCGTTTACAGAGTTAACTCTATCACTTCTCACAGTCCACGCGCAATTCCTGCTCTTGAATTTTCAATGATGACCAGTGAGCATTGAAAATCACACACCCGTAATTTGTCAGTCCTGCCACTAGGGCTGAGGTACAGCGAGGTCACTTTTTATTTTTTTATCACGTTTACATACTATTCGCTCGCTAAATAATAACGCTAAGGTTTGATGAGATAATCAATTTTCTGACACTGGTCCTCTTCCTCTAAACATTTACGCAAATTAATAAATTCACCTTCAAAAAGGGGGCACAAAAATATCTGTACCATATTTTATAAAATTACAGTTTTCCCCCAAGAATCGAAAGAAGGAACCCTTGCCTTGTTCATGAACAATTCTCTTAGCGAGTGGCATTCCTACGCGCTGTCCATATAGGAATTGTACATTTCAATTCTGTGGGGCATACAGCGTAACCTTTCTACACACCCGGACAAATACGTGGGCCCGAAAGTATGTCGTGTGAGTATGACTTCTCGTGATGCTCAGGTCCTCCGTCGGCGACTTAGACTATATACTTGCTCTCTTACACCCACGTTCACCCAAACAAATATATTTACAATAAATACTTGAGAGACAAAACTATCAATACCATATGCAATAAAACAACCCTGTTTGATCTAACAATGAGGTCAAGTGCCATTTCTACCCGTTCTCTTTATGGAGCGAAAATGTCCCAACCTTCAATTCGTCAGGACACTATCATTCATTACATGCCGGAACATACGCGGTTTTCTGTAAAAATAAGTGTCCATGTGTCAGCTCAAATGGCCTATCTTTAATCGGGTGAGGATGATGCTTCTTCTGCGAGGCAGTTCCTATACCTATCGGCAAATCTATGACGATCCATCTCGTCCACGCTGCCGCTTTTTATTAATTTTAACGTTTTTCATGCAGTTTTAGCGATCAGAAGCAGTGTGTTCTTTTTGATCAGAGCTCTTTTATAAGTAAAGAAATTTCGGGTACGCATGTCCATATCTTTTTGAAAAAATATTTTTCCAAGTGTTCAATATGTAAAAGTGTGAAGATAATAAAAATTACATTGATTAAATATGGAAAAAACAGATACAACCAACACATAAAACCTCCAACAACACAGATATTCAATTCGTCATGTTTAAAGTATGTTCGTAAGATTGTCGGGGTACCAGCTCATAAGGGACACTACGGCAATGAAGAGGTGGACAGCCTGGCCAAGGAAGGATCAAATACTGCGTTTGTCCGGCCACAACCAGTATTACCCCACTCTTTAAGCACAGGAAAAGAGAGTATAAGTTGCTGGAGAATGAAACAATTCCTCAAAGAATGGAATACGTCCCCCCGGTTGCAGGCAATCGAAGGAGTTTCTGAACGAAATCAAACCTAAGTAAGCGAAATGGTTACTCTCCAACTCTAGGAGGAGAATTAGGAAACTGATAGGTATCCTAACGGGCCATTGCCCCCTGAGAAGACACCTCTTCATAATGGGCACCCTACCAGACCCCTTCTGCCACTTCTGCGAGACAAAAGAAGAAACGGCTCGACACTACCTAGCTGAATGCGATAGGTATGCTAGGGAAAGATTCGATACTTTCGAAGGAGAGGACATAACTAAAACACTCCCCAGGATAAAATGGTCCACAATCCTGGGGTTTGTTAATAAGTCCAATAGGTTTATGCAGCACTCGTGACCCGACCTTTTAGGGTTGGGATACGGGCCAACCCAGGCTTTTAACCCCTCGGGTCCTGGTCGCCCGCCCTGCGTAATATATATATATATAT
>CM077103.1:9999870-10062143 GCA_039619505.1 Cimex hemipterus | reverse complement strand
ATATATATATATATATATATATATATATAAGATTGTCGGGGTATAAAACGGGTGACGCAAAGAAATGTTTCTCGAATCCACCACTGATGTCGAAACAGCGTTTGACAGACAAAAGACCAACCTCCACTTTTATCACTCTAGAGGCCAAAAATAATAAAATTAAAAACATTTTCTCTTACAAATATTACGTATAAACAAACAGTATTATTAATTGTGAGATGCGGTCTGTGGTAATTTAAGTTTCAGAAAGAACATTTTCTTTATCGTGCCAAAGTTTCGCTCTTTATTGAGAGCATCTTCAGAGCCTAGAAGTTTGAAAATCCCACGCTCTGAAGATGATCTGAATGAAGATCGAAACGTTGCCACTATAAATAAAACTAATCATTGAGATATTGTGAGATGCGGTCTGGTGTGATGTATGTTTCAGAAAAACATTTTCTTTATCGTGCCAACGTTTAGACCTTTTATTGAGATCATCTTCAGGGCTCAAAATGTTTCCTTCTGTGTACTTGTGCCATTCTTGTGTGTTGTGTTGAGAGTGCCCACTAACTATAAATAAAACGTTATACTGAAACCTACACCCCACATCTCACGATTTCTGAATAATTATTATTAACGGTCTCTCATCACCACACATTATTATTAATTTTGTCGTATTTCTTTTTAAAAAATGTAGGTTTTCGACATTTGAAAATAACAGCGCCTGTAATTAATTCAAAATATTGTTTATTACACTTACAAAATTAATTGATAAACTTTGAATCCCGAGCAAATGTAAGTTACAAAACATTGCCTTAGCATTAGCAGCCGGTAGCGGTAATAGTGTTTATTTCAATTTGCATACATTTGCATAGACATTATCGATTGGCCCTTGGGATGGGACAGAGGAACGATTTAAAACTTTTTCGGATCGTCTTCCCTTTGGTAAAATAAAAACACTGTAAATAAACAATGCGACTGAATTTGCACACTTAAAAATGGAGAAAAAGACTTTCAGGACTTCTATTATACATGAAAAGGGATAACAATAATGCATTCCCGCTAAAAGGGTCCTACCCCAGAGGTATTACGCTTTACTATTATTTACCTGCCTTTTGGAATTCTGTTTGATGACTACGGAAGGACGAGAATGAAATGATTCGGTGAGATTTGTGAAATCCCGTTTTTGACAACAACCTTTTTTACATGAAACTAAACCTTAATTTTTAGTTAGAATCTATAGACTTTCAAACGTATCAGTTCAAAAATTAGGTTCTCTTAAATTGTGAAAATAGTATTTTATTTTTATTTAAAAAATATTCTGTATTTTTATTTTGTTTTTCTAATTAGACCGAGATATCGGTTTTCTTGAGGTAACAAAGTGCAGTCAAAGGAAAGAATTTTTCATTTGGAGTGAATCCCTTTGTCACGATATTTTTGCCTGTTGCCCCTGAGATTCAATCAGCACTCCATTTCTTGATCTTTTGTGAGTTTTCCAATTAACACGTGACCTGGAATAAAACAAAAGAAGTCCATCTAAAGAGATTAAGGTAGGGTTTCTTTCAAATCCGGATCAATAAGAAAATCCCCAATTCAAAGCGAACTCATTGGTTGTTCTATTAGTGACGAAAGCCGGCGCAAACAAAACGAAATTGAAAAACTCCCTAATGACAATAGATAAGGAAAAGTTGATATTCAGTTGTACAAATTCATTTTTCAATCGTGACCCCGTCGGGTCTCGCTGTGCATCGGCCGATATCGGCGTATAATAAGCTTTCGGCTAATGATATCTTGTATTCAGTCGGACTTGTGGGCCTTCATTCAGGTCAAAGCATGCTCCGTTGCTCCTTTTCAGAACATTTCTTTACCCATTCTGCAACTTTGGAAATGGGTCGGGTACAAAAGGCCACTTCGCTTCTACATTTTAATGCAATTGATCGACAAATGGATAATATTGTAAGGAATGCACTTAAATAAATAGTAAAAACTTGGCAACATGCTCAAAAATTAGACTAAATTACATCTTTTATTTATATAACATAACAAAATTTAACATGGATCAATTATATAAATTCAAATATTGCAAAATTTAAATAAACTGCCCAAAATGAATAGGGATATTTTTCACTTATTCTTACTATATTAATTGTAATTAAATATTAATTAATATATTACTTTTAGTTGAATAAAACAAAACAGAAGTTGCCAAAAACCAATAAATGTTAATTATTATTTTCATTACCTTATTTATTTAAGTGAACTAAACGTGAAGATTACTTATTTTGTAAACAAACATTTTTCTCCATGTTAATCCAATTGTATTCTCTTTACCCATGGAAAGACATTATTTTGGACCAGAAGTTCGCAATATTATTGTTAGGATGAGTCACTGTAGTTTCTGTCGTGAATTGGTTATCGGTTATAAGTTGGCACTTGTCAGGCTTTAGGTCGATTCCGAGAGTGGAAGTGCGAAAAAGAGGCGGGTAGTGGATCTCAGTGCTTTAAAACTGTACGGAAGTACAGAAATGCTGTCATTGCTGCTAGGTGGAACTTTTTCCATAGTGTCCCACCAAATCCAGAATGAAGTACAAGATGCTTTGGCAAGGTCTTTATCAACACGATTCGTAATATGCCCCGTTGACACGACCTGCTGCAACATCCTTCCACTAGCAACTCGGGAGAAAATGGTACAGCAAGGACACCAATTGGAATGCTATGTTTGCTGATGAGTTGGGCTCCTTCCGTTTTTCCGTCTTCATCCAGTTGTATTCTCTTTTGCCATGGAAAGTCATCATCTTGAACCAAAAGTTTACAACATTATTGTGAGAATGAGTTCCCGAGGTCACTGGCAAACGGATATCGCAGAAGCAGTTGGAAATTTCTCCGAGCCTCGTATCCTAGGATTTAGCCCGACTCCGATAAGGACTGGAAGTTCATCTCAGTTCATTACCACGCTAAGGGAGGACGGAAATACTGCTGCCCTCCAGATCCTAAATGAAGTAAAAATGTTTTGGGAAGCTCTTTATCAACACGATTCGTAATCGTATGCCCCATTGATACGGCCTGCAACAACAGCCTTCCACCTGCAACTCAGGAGAATATGGTACAACAAGCATCAATTGGAATGCTATGTTTGCTGATGAGTTGGTTTCCTGTCTGTCTGCAGGAGGCGCCTAAGAATCTGCCAAGAACAGGGGATGAGTACAATGCTCTAGTGTCGTTCTCCTTCATTGCAGTTTGGAGAAGACGGTGTGATGGGTCTGGGCTAGAATTTATATTGGGAATTTAACAGCTGAATATGGCAATATATCAAATTGAATGATTTTACCAAAATTACATAACAGAAGTGAGGTTCTTCGGGGAAAAATAGACCAAAGCTGGGAGCACGCTAATTTTTTTTTCAATTATACTATAAAATATACTCAAGCAGGGAAAGCAGCCGTTATCTTTTAATGCTCTGGTTTTAGAATTTATTTGACTTTTAATCAATTCTTAATCTCTTTATACACTTACTTGATATGGAAAAAGTTATTTACGACAAAACGCTTGTTAAAGCGAAATATTTTCGTCATAAAGGAGGCTATAACGACCAACATTCAATGATAACTCATCTTATAATCATTAGAAAAAGGATGAAAACGATCACATTACAGTGTAATTGCGGTAAAAAAATTAGAAACACCATTAGAAAAATATTATTATCTTTTATAATAATTTACAAGTTTAAACCTAGTTTTGATTAAATAATTGGCCAGTTTAATTAGCAGAACATGAGAACAAATCATTTCTTGGATAATTAAGCCAATTTATAATTTTCCACGATTAACTTACGCCCCAATTTTAACTATAATTTAGTTTGTTATTTGACATGAATCAAATAACAAAATAAATTAGCAGAAATGACAACATTAATTATTCGGCAGTTTAGGTATTATTTGATGAGAATTTGTGTTGGTGTCCCATCTAATTCCATAGATGCAAAATTGTTGCTGTTATTGATTTGAATGTTAGTCGAGGCAAACAGACGGTTTGACCAAATAACGCCAAATAAAACAATCACAATTGGCCAAACCTGACCTTACGAGAACAAAATGGTCAAAATTATCCATATAAAGTCTTATAAGTTAACTAACGGTTTATGCAAATCCTTCAAATTTTCAGAACGCTCTTTTTATTCCGTAAATAAACAAGTAAACCTTTTCCATCGAGCAGTAAATTTTTGGTGACACCGTGTTTGCCCAAATGTACCGTTATGTAAAAATTGTTTGCGCAAGTTGATATCCAGAATTCAATTATCACAAACCCCGTTTACTCTGACTGAAATGTGCAGGACACACCTCGTTGGCGAAAATTAAAAAAAAAAAATCAGTATATCAAATAGCACGATAATAATTGTCGGATCAAGTTATATCAAGCAGCAGTCCAAATTGATTAAGTACAACCATGTAAGTATTATGTAGAACTCAAAGAGATTTTAACAATTCATTTCTAATTATTTATTACTAACTTATTAATTTCTTGTTAAGTCGTTCCATTTTTTGAAGGAAAATTTCGGTTCAGAACGAAGAGCTAAACTATAGTTCACGTATATTAGTTAATTAGAATCACTTTGAGTAAAAAGAAAGCTCTACAAGCTAAAAAATATCTTTAGCTTTATTCTCAGATTTAACGCCTCCAATAAGCAGCCTTTATCGAAAAAATTAATTAAAAATGATGTGTCAGATAGAATACGGTTATTTAAAAATTTGAGTTTAACTGGGCCTGGAATACCCTGTACAATTTGCATACAAAAATAGAAAACTTTGAAACAAGACTAAAAATATTAAACACGTATTGTTTTTCTATAGCGTCATTGGTTTTATAGAATTTTAACAGAGGCATCTAAACAGCACAACCTGTATAGAAAATTTGTAGACAAACCAATGTCTTCAGTGGTGAAGTAGATCACACCCAGAATTATGTAAAATATTTAAATAGATTAAAAAAGATAAATTGGAAAAAATTATTTCTGTATAGGTTTCGACTTAAACTCAACAAGAAAAACGGTGATTTTGTTGGGTACACTAAAGTGTATTTCTTATTAAATTAGCCTTTCTAGTATGAATAGGCCTCAAAAAATCAGTTTTAATAAATAAAGGTATTATTACAAAAAGTTATATTATACTTTTCTTTTACTTTATACTATTCTCTACTTTGCTATTTGCTCTTCTACACTCATTTGCTACTGAGTAATTCACTTTACCAGAATATACTTTTTGACGTAACAACTGTTGTACAAATATTCCTACGATTGGATGAAGGGAGGTGTAGATGAATTGACACAATTTATGCAAAATCATTTAAACACTAAAAAAATCAGGGTTTGTATTAGTAACAGTAAATAAACAAAAATAAAGTTGTTAATTAAATAGCCCAGGTGAGCAAAAATGGCATAAAAAGTTTCATGAATTTTCGCAATCACGGTTAGGCATCATCCCAACTATTTATACAATACGATTAATCTGGAATTTTTTTTACATTTCATCTGTTCATCCCAATGTTTATATAATTGAATAACGCACAATATTTTGCCTTCATCACAGACAATTTTATTTTGAACCTGTGTAACTCTGCCTATTCGGGTTGGGTTGGGTATGAGACGCATTTGGAAATCGTCAGTGTTCCTCATTGGAAATATCTCCGACTGAAAAAGGCATATCTACTGCCTAACCTGCGAACATAGGCAAACCAAGGCTTGAGAACATAAGGATATCTCACGACAATTTCGGAGAGTTAGAAAGGTCTGCTAGATATGTTCATTGTACTTATTAGTTGTTGGGTTTTTATGTAAAATTTATAATAATTAATGGAAATCTGATAATAATAGAGTCAATTTTTTTAGGATACTCATTTAATTTGTTCTATTGTCGTTATTTCATGAATAGTCGTAGTAATTTTGAAAACTAAGACATACATTTTTTCTCATTTCAGTGCTTTAAATAAGAAAAATGTGGTATGTTACGTGCATTATGTAATTATATGTTATTTATTCAAATATCGTGAGATGCGGTCTGGTGTGATGGAGGTTTCAGAAACAAATTTTGGCATCATAAAGAAAATCAAACCAGACCGCATCTCACGCTTTCTAAATATCGATTAACGGTCACTAATCACATTATATATTGTATTTATTAGTTAGTATGCTTTATGAAACATATTTTATCATTTTTTCAACTGTATTTTCGCTTTTTGTCCAAGGCCGTTTAACACACGTCGACCTCACCTATTGCACTTAATATTGCTTTATATTTCACCAATACAATAAATTAAATTATTCTATTAATATCTATTTTTATTGAAAATATACAAAATTTAGTACAAACTCATTCCTGAAAACTGTTCATTTTTTATATTATGAATTTCATATCACCTGGTGTCTAAGCAAAACATTGTGTACTTACACTTACACTACTTACTTTTTTTTAGTTTAAAGGCAGCGACCCTAATGGTCATTTAGGCTTTGAGAGTGCCGGCGGCACCACCGAGACACGCCACCCGGCCCGGACCCCGCGGCACCCGGCACCAGACCGGCCCCAGGGCCAGACAGTGGGGCCAGCAGGATCTCACGCGATTTTTAAATTTGGACTCTGTCGCGCAGTGCTTATTCGAGGAGGGGTCGGTGACCAGTCACCATCGACACCACCTCAAGCTCACCGTGGATATCTGGATCCCAGAGTCCTGAGTGGCCCCCCCCAACCTAGCCCCGGACCGGCCCGCAACCAAGGACCCCGAGGACCGACCCCGACCCAGAGCCTCGCCGCAGCCACCGACTTGCGGAGCGCGCAATGGGATCAATCGTTTAACTACATTTTATTTGTTAGTTTTGTTTTAGCTAGGAAGTTGAAAATGTTATCTATGTAAGGAGAATTATCGTTCAGTAAACTATGTATATTGTTGGGGATTTGGTAGAAGGATCTAGCAGAGTAATATAAGGGGCACTTTATTAAAATGTGAGTTAAAGAGATGGGAGATTTACAAGCTGGGCGTGTGGATTTGGTTTTTTTTTTTTTTCAAGAGGGTAACTATGGGTGAGACGGGAATGACCTATTCGTAGACGGGTTAGCAGTGTCTCTTGTTTTCGGGAGGGTCTGGAGGAGGATTTCCATTGTTTTACATGTTTTTTTGTATTGAGAAGCTTGTTTTCAGTACATACACCCCATTCCTGCCGCCAGGCTTCTCAGGCGAGTCGCCGCAAGTGGCCACAAAGGTCACTGTAAGTGACCTCACCTCGAGGAGTGCCAGTTAAGGCAGCCTTCCTTGCCATTTCATCGGCCCTTTCATTGCCAGGCAATCCTGCATGACCAGTAATCCATTTAAATGATACTCTTACATTGTGGTCATAGTTTTGCTTCAGTTTATATAGCACATCGTGTATGTCGGGATTAAGAGAAAAAGTGTTTTTTAGCGTAGTAAGGGCTGAGATGGAGTCGGAGCAGATTATAAGATGGTCATGTGTTGCAGAGATGACATTTATCGCCTTAGATATGGCAAGCAGTGAAATTAGAGCAAATGTGATTCAGTTTAATAAGATGAGCTTGATACCCATACACGACAGCGGATCCCACTTCATCTTTAGATTTGGATTTACACGATGTTTAATAACCAGTAAACAAACTTTAAAAACAACCCTACACTTTAATTTAAACGACCTGTTAACAAAATTCCACAAGACGATGAAAAGCCGTAGTTTTGCAAAGTTTTGTACTCGACCGAACGTTTGGATTCGCAACGCCTCTAATCTAGATAATCGAAAATAATCCACGAGATCCTAAGTTCACCCTTGAACAGTGAAAGCACACAAAACGGAAGCCCCTTCACAGTCCAACACGATCCAACCACATTGAGAAAATTCAATCTATCACGCAGAGTTTATATTCAATCCTAATTATTATCCTTGAACGTCATAATCGGTGAGTTTAAGCCGGTTCGGTTCACATGGTAAGCAATATACTTAGTATTATGTAAATATTGCTACCTTTTTATTCTTGAGGCCTGCCGAGAAGTGTATATTAAAAAATAGGAATAAGGCGAATTTGAAAGAAAATGCACCAGTTCAGTCAGTCAAACTTTAGAACAACATATCTCCTTCATCTGAACATTGAAACTATGTCTAATGATCTACAATATTAAAAACTATAAACGTTTAACATAAAACGGTGGACTAGATGTGCCTTATCCCTTTTTTATTTACAATAATAATATTAAGGCTAATATCAATGAAATAATTTTAAAAGTTAAAGCAAGGTGATGAAATTTTACGTAATACCATTTTTCCTACAACTCCACTATATATGATTGTGTATACACAATACATTATTTTGGGGCATCATGATTATCAAATCATGATGTCTTACCACAAACACACAAAATTTTGGAAGCATCATGATTTGATAATCGAGATGTCTACCTCACAAAACATTTTTATGCATCATGAATTTGATAGTCATGATGTCTTACTCCAGTCATACAAAATTTTGGATGCATAATGATTTGACAATCTAGATGTCTACTTCACACAACATTTTTGTAAATTATGATTTTATAGTCATGATGTTTCACCCCATACATACAAAATTTTGGAGACATGATGATTTGACAATCCAGATGTCTACCTCACACAACATTTTTGATCAACATAATTTGATAGTCATGATGCCTTACCCCATACATACAAATTTTGGGTAAATCATGATTTGATAATCGAGATGTCTACTCCACACTACATTATTCTTTATTATGATTTGATAGTCATGATGTCTTCCTCAATACATACAAAATTTTTGGGCATGACGATTTATAATCAAGAATTTAGCCTATTTTTTTTTCTTAAAATGCATTTTATAGCCACATCCGCTAGCAAACTATTGGTTAGGGTCTAGGATAGCTTGAGTTAACACTGGCAAAATTCCAAATATCTCTGGCAGATCGACTACCGATATTAGGCAGGTCTACTGTCCGACGTCGAATTGCGGTAGTCGGTAGTGTTCCATAGATTAATATACTCCATTGTCACGACCGAGCAAACAACTTGAAAATATTTGTTTTATACCTTCTTAGTTATTAATTGGTCATCACACATTCAGTAATGTACCCAGTTTTTGTTTTTGGTTATCGATTGAATAAGATGGTTTTAGTGCTGACACAATTATAACGATTTAAGTTAACCATTTAATTCGGTTTATTCTAAGCAAAATTTGGATAGAATTGAAAACGTAATCATTATAAAATAAGTTGATTCCTAATGCGAATTCCTTTCCAGTGCAATTTTCTAATAACCGAAAAGGTTCATTCAGGGGAATATTAAAGAAAAATTAATTTCCGGCTGTCAAACTCTGGCCAATCTTCATTAAAAGATTCCGCGAGGGGCTTGATTAAAAACGCGAAGCCCTGTGTTTATTGAGGCCTAACCGGTCTGGATATCCATAAAATTCTCAGTCCTCGAGTAAGAAATTAAAATAGTTGCCATTTATACGGATCATCAAAAGGGAATCCGATGTAATTACGAATTTGACGAATTTCACTGCTATCTTACTGCCCGTTATCATCGGGACTCATGCACAATTTATTAGCTGTTGGGTGGTTTAAAACTATATATAAGAAAAACAGAAGAAAGAGCTCGAATGCCAAGTTCTGTCTAGTCGGGCTTAGCCCCCATCTTGAGGATTTCGCTCTTTCCCGGCCAACTTAAACTTCGTTGAGTACTTTGACTGACCACTTCTGTAAAAGTTTCAGGTGAACATGTTATCTTATCCGATAGTTTTATGGATTTGGGCAGTCGAAGCCAAATAAGTTGTTAATGAAAAAAAAAAACTTCAAAAAATTTAATTTACATTTTAAATAAAATCATCCGACCACTTCACTAATCCGTTAAAAGTTTATGTTATTATGATTAAAGTAAATTATTTGAACCATGGCATCCTACCGAACTACGGCATATTTTGAAATGCTTTTTTATTTTGCATGCATTTTTGGCATTTTGGCGCTATACCTACAAACATTTTATTTTCGTATCGGAACCCTTTGTCACGTTTGAAAACTCGTTTTCTAGTTTTTTCATTTTTTTTTTCAAAACGCACAATTTCAATTTGTTATTTTATTTAATACATGGACGTTTTATGACTAATCAATCTTACTTAAATATCTTGATTAATGTCATAAATTATTACCATGTGTTTTTTTAAATAAAAAAGTAAGTATATACTTATTTTCAGTTATTTGGACAATTTGGAGAATTTACGTCCAACATCGTCATCTATACTTAAAAAAATAAAAATACGGATATCACAACAATATTCATATTTCACATTTTATTAAAAGTTTAGTTTAATTTTTGCATAAAATGTCTAACTGGTATCTTTATTGTATTTGTATTTATTTTAGTTTTTCGGACAATTTGGAAAATTTGCACCCAACATTTCTATTTAAATAAAAAGGTATAACACTGATGTTCATATTTTACATATTATGATAAGCTTAACTTACATTGCATTACATTTTTAACTGTTTACTATCCATATTGTATTTTTAAATATTTGAACATCGTGCATCTACAATTTTTATTTATTGGTATGTTTTTGTATTATTTCTAAGAAATATATAAAAAATAAAAACCTACTTGGGTTACGTAAAGTTATTTTAATTATTATTTTCTGAGGGTTCGCCACATCAGAGGTCAAATAAACCCTCAGGGTACCAGTGTTTTTGAAAAGCATGTCGGTCGATTTGAACCGGGGACATTTTCCTTACGGTGACGACTAAACCGTTGCGGCCACTTACGCCCCATTTTTTTAAATATTCAGGTTTGTTAAATGTTTTTTTTTTAATTTTTACCATTTTTAATTTTATGGATTTTCCTTGCGCATTTTAATTTACTTTGGATTTTTTTAAATTATTATTTGTTGCTGTTTTTCTGTCTTAATATTATTTTGCGCCTAAATTTAAAATATGGATTTGGATTTTATTTTTTATATGTATATTTTGAATACTTTAAATTTTAAAGTTGTTTAATTTTTAAAGCAATGTACGTTTTATTGTATTAATCAGACCACTAAGTATAATGGATTTTTATAACACTTAAAAAGTTTCAATTTTCCATGAGGATTCCCCTTTCTGCCGGATGCTCTGAGAATCTGTGGTCAAAAATCTTTTCTTTTTTTTCAAATTTGCAGATCTATTCATAAAATGTTGTAATTCCGTTTTTTAATAATCAGAGGATGTCACAGGAATCTTAAAGTTCAGGGCCAGGAAATTACGTACAAACGGGAATAGTTCCTTTTGTTCAATATATTTTTTAATTTAAAAAGTCCCTGTAAAACGTGTAAAAAGCATTTATTCCATCGGACTTGAGAGGTTTCGATAAGTAAAATGGGATTCGTTTTTATATGAAACCGAACGTTATCGCTCCTTTACAACGACGAAGTGAATTTCTGCTGAGGGGAAGAGAAAGGGGTGGTAAATTTATTGCCCGGTCTGACCCCTACCTCTTAAATATTACATTAATGATTTGTAACCTTGTTTCTGCCCATATTTTCCGACTTTAAATAATTGAGAACCGAATGCTTGTCGGCGGCGGGGCGTTTTTACCGGAACGATTCTCATAATTATGCCATTTCGACTGATGGGATTTCGTTTAGGACCACAAAAAATTTACTATTCAAATTATTACGCTTGATTTACCGATTGCACATATGCTTAAACTACTGATGAATACTGAAATATGTGAAATGCCAAATGGGTTTTGACCGGACAAAACAGTAAGGATAGGCAGACCGAAATATTCGGAAACGGCAAAACTACAAAAAAATTACGTCGTCAAACATTAAGGTATTCTGCTTAGTCCATGAAAAAATCCAGTTCATGTGGCATATGTGTTGATCAACATATGGCTAAGACGTCTTAGATTATTACGATCAAAAAATTACACAGGTCTGTATGAGATTAATTCAATGAAGGATCACAAACTACAAATAATTACGTTGTCTTGCATCTAAGGGTATTTTTATTTATCCATATAGAGAATTTTTTCCTAAAAGAACTAGAAAAAATGAGTGCTGTTAAACAAAACTCCGAGAATTGGCCATCAATTAATCGATGAAGTTGGCCGAGATTGTTATCGTATATACTAAAGAAGCTAAAGGAAACACAGGTACATACACAAAATTATAACAATGCATCAATAACCATATTATTGTTTACTATCCACTTTGGTCTTAATAGATGGATGGAATCTCACAATTCTATTTAGCACCAAACAACCCCACCCTGAAAATATGTAGGAAATGAACGCGTCGGAAATATACAAAAACCAACGAAGGTGGACAATATATGATGGAAAATGACTCAACTGCACCACGTTGTTATATAAGTAAAGAGACAATGTTGCAAAATTATAATTACACTACAAATTTTGACTTACGTTATATGACTGTTTTATTAATTACCTACTTAATATTCTTGGCGACCTTTTATACCAAAAATCTGTCCATATATTTTGCATTAATTCATGTAATGATGCTCAAGAAATAGTGCTTATTAAAAATATATTTTTTAAAAATAAACAATGAATAACGTTATATAACTATCCTACATTATATTAAATGAACAGTACGGAATAATCAATTGATTGAGTTTATAAGTTGAGATAAAAAAAGTCAGTGTCACTGAGCGGAATTCGAACACACCACCTCCGACTTAATACGCCCCTACTCTACCACGAGCTATCGCGACCTCGATCCCCTCGGACACTAACTTCCCATCATAACCCCACCTTTTGAATTTTCCCTCTTTTTTTGCCATTTTTTAATTCTTATAAAATCTATTTGATTCTCGGCGACAATTGAAATACCCACGGAGAGATTTAGTTATTTTTACTGAATTTTAGTTCAATAAATACACTATTTTTGGTTGTCCACATGACCAATTAATTAAAAGGTTTTAAGTTGAGATAAATAAATCAGTGTCACAGAGGTTAGTGCCCGGGGGTATCGAAGTCACGATTGCTCAAGTGGTCGAGTAGCGGCGCATCAAGCCGAAGGTGGTGGGTTCGAATCCCGCTCACGACACTGAATTTTTATCTCAACTTAAAACCTTAATAAATTGGATGATATTAATTGCTCAAGCGGGGCCACGAAAAATACTGAATTATGGGATATTATAAGATATACGATTTAAAATTGTTTGAATTCAAACTCAAAAATCAAAATTCACTATCTCAAAATTATCCATGATTATGTATTTGTTCTAAGGTGTTAGGAGTCAGAAAAATAGACTTTCTTAATGTTTTATACTTACATTAATTTAAATTTACAGTAATTGAAATTTTCATCAACACATAAGTTGCATTTATTTTATGAAATCAAAAATTGTCTTTGAGAGCAAAATGAAAGTAATTATTAATAGAGTAATTTTTTCTTACAGAAAAGTTTATTAATTAAATACCTAATGACCAACGAGATCGCTTAATATTTTATCTATTCGTTTTATGGTTTAATGAACAATTATAAAATTAAGAAATCTGAAAAATTTGTACATATTTAAAAGGTGGTCTCAAATTTATTAATAATACGGAATGCGGACGGGAAAGATCCTTATTTGGGCATTATTAAGGGAGTAAAGATTTTTATAGGAATAGTTGAGAAAGTGAGATACGGATAACAAAAAGGATAACCGGTGAATTTACATTTCGTGATAGCAATGATACTATGCCAGTGCCACGGCTGAATGATATATTGAGGCTATTTCTCCAGCGGGAACTTCGACTAAACCTTTACCTTTATTCAACCAGGACCTTATTCGATCAACCGTTGTTTCTCCCAGTCGAAACATTACACCCTGGATTTGTGTAAGGTGAAAGCAGCGCAAAATATTGCATATTAAATTGGGCCGCGAACCACCCTTTTGCAACCGCTCAATTGATGATTATTCAGTGCTAGCTGCAGCAAAATATATACGCAAGCACACGAAAATCAACATACCTTCGAAGAAGTATAGCCTTGTTTTATATAAATTGTTAAATGGACAAGAAAGAAATAATGCTAATGAAACTATCCATTAAAATATATAAGAACGTTGGTTTCCATGTGAGACTAATTTTGATCGTTAAACAGCAAGTTTGTAATATAAAATGTGAAATAAAACGAAGATGTTACGATAGCTACACGGCGAATGCGAATTAAAATTTTTTGAATAAAACGAGCGTGATAGAAACAAACATAAATTGAAAGATGGTTAGTCAAAAACAACAATAGAAAGAAAGTCAAGAAGAACAACGAGAGAAATGGACGGAAAGTATTAAAATGAGAGAAAACTATAACGTGGGAGAGATGGGAAGGAAAATAGAGTGCGAGTACATGACACATATGTGGAATAAGAGAAGGAAATAAGAGGGAAAAGGAAAGTTAGATAGAGTGTGTGTATGTGAAAAGAAGAGAGACAGAGAAAGAGAGAGAGGGATGGAGAGAGAGAGAGAGAGAGAGAGAGAGAGAGAGAGAGAGAGAGAGAGAATAGAAGAGAGTGAGAGAGAGAGAGAGAGAGAAAGAGGGATAGACTAGTGTAGTATTCAGTAGAAACATATATATATATATATATATATATATATGGCGTGGCGGGCGACCAGGACACGAGGGGGGTTAAAAGCTTGGATAGGACCGTACCCAATCCCTAGAAGGTCCTGGACCTGGTCCTGTATAAACCTATTGGACTTATAAACAAACCCCAGGATTGTGGACCATATTATCCTGGGGAGTGTTTTGGTTATGTCCTCTCCTTCGAAAGAGTCGAATTTTTCTCTGGTATACCTGTCGCATTCAGGTAGGTAGTGTCGAACCGTTTCTTCTTTTGTTTCCCACAAGCGGCAGAAGGAGTCTGGTAGGGTACCCATTATGAAGAGGTGTCTTCTCAAGGGGCAATGGCTCGTTAGGATGCCTATCAGCCTCCTAATTCCCCTCCTAGAGTTGGAGAGTAACCATTTCGCTTGCTTAGGTTTGATTTCCTTCAGAAACTCCTTCGATTGCCTGCATCCGAGGGACGTATTCCATTCTTTGAAGAATTGTTTCATACACCAACAACTTATACTCTCTTTCGCTGTGCTTAAAGAGTGGGGTAATACCGGCTGTGGCCCGACAAACGCAGTATTTGATCCTTCCTTGGCCAGGCTGTCCGCCTCTTCATTGCCATAGTGTCCGCTATGAGCTGGTATCCATATGAGGTTACCCTATTCCCATAGCTGGTAATGATTCTGTTAATGAGTTCAACAGTTTCCTCTACGAGTCTAGATTCTGATAGTTCTTTTTGTAATGATTTTAGGCTGGCCTGACCGTCGGAAAAAAATTGATAGCTTTTCCCCTTATCCTGTTATCCATAAGTGTTCTGCAGATGGCCCAGACCTCTGCTTGAACGACCGAAGTGTTATTACCAAGAGGGGAGGAGATGCGGATCCCTAATTTGGGTATGTGTATTCCAGCACTGCTTCCCTATCCTTAATGAGTGAGCCATCAGTGAAGTAGTCTAAGCTGCGTTGGTCATCTTACCGTTACCGTCACAGGGAGTAACTTCCTGAAAGTACTTTTCCCCTAAAGGTGTTTTCACCTTTTTATCGCTTACACCCAGTAGTTTGTTGTTGACCTTCCTCAATAAATATAAAGTTTTCGAGTGTCCTATATAATTTCCCTTAGTAGAAACGTAGAAATAAATATTGAAAACAGGAAAAAATGACAAACATATATTTTAGTTAGGATTATTTGAGTCTAGCCCTCGCAGAAATGTACATTTCACTATATCTATTTCAACCTAAGTACTACAAATTAATATTACAAAAATGTATTTAAAAATTAAATTTACCTCAATTTCTTGGTAGTCATTTTGTATAATGACGTTGGGACATTAGTGGGCCTACTTGAAGGGGAGGAAAGATGACTCTGTCCCAGAGATTTATCTTAATTAATGTTCTTGGAAGACTGATGTGGGTTAATGAATCTCGGACAAAGGGAAAATTAAGGAACAACAGATATCGACGGTTTCGATTGCAATTGTTTCCCTATATCAGGCGTTGGTTCCCTAGTCATGATCGTTATATTTTTATGTTTTACAACTCAATTTATCTTATACTGCCGTTTATCAAACTTGTTTTATGGATATAGCTTAAACATTGAAATGAATGTAATATTACCTAATTAGTACGATTATCCGGTTTAATATGAAATGGCTTACAGATTTCGAAAATTTTTATTAGATGTTCATTTTAAAAATGTTGTCTATATCTTTACGTATTTTTCTGTTGTAATAAGAGTCAGTTTTATAACGTGGTACCATTTTTATATGTTCGTAATAGTATTTACGTGTTTGTTAAATTTAATGAATTGTTGACGTCCTTGCATGTTTTTGTACATTCACCACTGCTTTTTCCTTCCTCAAAATTAATTTCTAATTGCGGTCCAGAAAACCTTTTACCTTATGGAATATTTTCACGGCATGTCTGTGGGCAAAAGGGAGGAATCGAGCAGGCGTAATAAATCTCAGCCTGGTCTACGCATTGCACCGGCGTAAACACGAACAACACTAGATGATTAGGGGCGAGGGGGGGGCAACGTGTCCTCCTGCACTTATCTTTATTAAACTCGGGTGTTTTATGGGCGCCTTCCTCGCCCCATTTTCCATTGTTTGACTTGCCCGAAGGCGAGAATAAATAACGCAATATGGTTAATTATAACAAGTTTATAACAACGGTTGAGAAGCATTACGCCTCACACGGCGAACATAAACGCAGTTTGGGTAAGGTGATTTATGTTTCAATTGGGTGACGAAAGTACGCCAAATGGATTCAATTGTAACGTGGTGTTTTAGTGGTTTTTATGAATTTAAAAGGATTTTGTTTTCAAATTAACAACAAATCATTTATTACAAATTGTAGCTTTGAGCTTGGGGCCAAACCAAGTTCAAACAGAAAAAACACTCACTGTGAAGTTATAAATATATTTAGTGCAAGTGTTTTCTTTATTCCTGCTGTATTTACATTACGTTTTCTGTATTTACGAATACTTTTAATTTTTTATACGCAATAATATAAATAAAAATGTGTGAAGTTTAGTGACTGTTAGTTGATGATTATTTGGAGGTCTTGAGATGCGACTCCAATTCTCGCATGTCCAAGTCCCTCAACCTATCGACAATGCCATTGGTCGCCGTCATCGTCATTAGAAGAATCTTGGTTTTTCCTGTTTCTTCTTTCGGACGGCATCATTCAAGGATTTCACGTGTATTATTATAGTAGTAATAAATTAAAAATAAAACTCACAGAAAAGTCACGATAGCTCAAGAGGTAGAGTATTTAGCCAAAGATCGTGGGGTGGATTAAGCGTTAATCATATTTTTGAGGCGTCTAGTGGTCGTTAGTAAATGATTATTCGGAGATCGTGAGATGCGATCTGGTGTGACTTAGTTTTCAGAAAAACGGGTTTTTTCATCGTGCCAACGTTTCTATCTTCATTGAGATCATCTTCAGGCCTCAAAGTGTTTGTTTACCGTGTAGATGAGTCATTCTTGTGGGTCGTATTGAGAGCGCCATCCACACACATCTACACGGAAAAAAACACTTTGAGCCCTGAAGATGATATCAATAAAGATCGGAACAATTAATTGCGGTTTTTAGTTGAGAAGAAAAACCGTAATTAATTGTGATATATTAATCGGTCGAGCGGACCACGAAAATACTGAATTAAAGATCGTAACGTTTGCACGATAAAGAAAATATTTTTCTAAAACGTACGTCAAAACAAGCCGCATGTGACGATAATATCCGAATAAATATAAATATACATAATTATATGATGATTGCAGAACGTAAATTGTACGTAACGTCTTAAGGTTCTACGTTTTATTAACATTGTTTAAATTTTACAAATACCTGTAGTATGTGAAACAAAAATGAATTTACACAATGGTAGAAAATTTTAAAAATCAAATTAAAGTATTTGTACTCACTCAAAGTGTTTGTTTTACATATAGATGTGTCAACACGCCAGACTAAAGGACACATATACACGGAAAACAAATACTTTGATTGAATTTAAAATGTTCTATAATGGTATAAATTCATTTTTTGCACATCCTACATGTAAAATATTTTTCTAATATCTAAATCACACCAGACCGCATCTCACGATGCTGAACTAATAATAAATAAACATAATTATCTGATGATTGCAGAACGTAACTTGTTCTTCAAAAAACGATTCAAAATTCTATTAAATAAATTTGCACACTATTCACGTGGGAAATGGCAGCGTCGGTGGGCCCGATTGGCACAGAAGCTCTCTCGTCTTAAGTGTACTGTCTGGCCCTCAAAGGACCTGATTCATACTGGAAGGATCATACTTCCGATTAAGAATAGGCCATTTGAGATTGACACATGGACAAAGCCCGCGTTTGTATCCAGCATTCAGAGAGAATGTGCCGCACTTAATAGAAGGATGCTATTATTTAATCCTTAGCCATATGGCGTGCTTCCAGCTTTAGAGCACTGGAAGGCCACCCGATATGGTGATGATGATGATACAAGGATGCGTGGTTTGTACTACCAGACATGGCAGCCTTCTGGCATATTGCACCGCCTTAGTTCGCCAGTTTAGTGAAATCGACTCGATTTTTCTTCTCAGAAGTATTGACTGTTGCCTCTACAAGTTGATTGCGTAGGTATTTTTCTGTTTGGTTATGTCTCCATTGACACGTTTTGCATTCGAAGATGATACGGACAATCGCATTACTAATGTGGAAATAAGTTCATCGTTTATATACACATGGTATGTAGATATTTTTTCAGATGGTCAATAGACTCCACTGAGACAGAAAAATAGCTTGATGTGTCCCACTTAATGAGAGTTTCAACTCCTTCGCTGCATACGTATATAGTTTAGAAATCCCCCCCCCCCCGATATGGGAGATGTGCTTGAGCACCGCAGCGAATATCTGGGTTCCCTGTATCTTTTCTTGGAAGAAGCAGGGTTGTTTCATTGTTCATAATAACGATAGTTTTCGATGCCTAGCGTCTCTTAATACGGAATACATTTTTTGACGTGAATATCTACCGTAAGAGGGCCGATGGCGGACGACTACCTAATTAACCACAGAAAGGTTATAACCGTGTAAAAGGTTATGGAGGAATAACGAGTACCACTCTCAAAGAATGATATCCAAAGAAGTAAGAATGCATTTAAGGGTGCGTATGAACGGAATTGATTGCTGAAATGACCTAGTATTGATAACTCCTGAGCCCACCTCAGCGGCTAGACAGATATGACCAAGGTCTTTCAGTCTCCGTATTGTCAACACCCAAGGTGGGTTATTAATGATCCTGCTGGTAAGAGTAATTACAAAAATTGGAATTGCCGGTGAACTGTGAGATGTGATAGTGCCAAGATGAATTGAAAATTTATCACGGTTGATTTTACACACACAATTTTTGAGTTTTACGGAACTTCCCGAGTATATAACAACCAGTCGTCTCAATTTGCAAGTTTCACATTAAGAACAAATAAACGATTCAGAAATTTTCAGAGGAAGTAGACAACGGTTAGGCGTTGAAGCGGCGATCTTCACTGTAAAGTAGCGGTAAAGTCTTTGCCAGTTATACTGAAAAGTGGAATATAGAATTTTTCAAATTAACCGATATCGATTCGTTACACCGTCTGAAATCGAAACGTAAATAAAGCTATTTTTAAAAGGAAACATATTTTTGAGAGTGGTTTAAGTTAGCTGTGGAGACATGGTTGAAATATTTCTCCTTGGATTTTCACGAAGGTTCAACTGCAAGAGTCTTTTTGAGTAATCCGTTTAACCCTCCATTGCTCTTCGTTCGCCCTTGAAAGCTTTATTGCTTTTTTCAATTTATTTATTGGTAGATTTCTTCGGAACAAACATTACATGAAATTGTTACCTATTATGCGATCAAAATCAAGTGAAAATAGCCTAAATTCGCTTAAAGAAATTGTTCATTGGATATAATTTGAAGTTTTCAGCTTAACCATAATTGTCCTTTCGCAAGGAGAGGTTAGGACAATAGATTGTGAACGTGGTGAGTTAATTAACTAAGTTGTTTGATCATTAGCGTTTGCTATAATGTTGCCACAACGTGTGCCCGTGGTCAGACTAGTTCATGAGTGATGGCCCGAGGCATGAACTCACTAATTTATTATAACGAATTACCATTATTCCTGCCAACACGCCCCTAAATTATTTAAAATTGATTTTAAAAAAATTTGTTGTTACTAGGTTTAAACTTTAAAATAATTCAGGCTATTTTCCGTTCAATTTTTTGTTTGAAATAAAGCTTTCCTTTTGAGTTGGCAGATGACGTTTGTCGAGGGTTACTGTATATTTTATTTATTGTAATCTAACCTGTTTGTAAACTTAGTAAACATTGCTTCAACTTATATTCTCCTCTTTTGTATCATTACTCCGTACCTTTTGAATACCGGATTTTGAATAAGACAAACGTTTGCTTCTCATTACTCCGCTTTCCTGTAGAAGGTTCTCGTTAATTTAAGTACTTATCTTTCAAACGTTTATATTATTTTCACAAGCAGATATGAAATGTTTATTATTGCTGAGATCTACCGACTCTTATAGTTTAAGCCGGGTTAATAGGTTTTATCGGCAAACAGGTATTTAAATCTAAGAATATCATTTGGTATTATCCCATGCCTGAAATGTTTAAATTTGGTATTATTCCTGACATTTCTTTAAATTTCAACAAAATATATATTTTAATGTGTAGGGATTAGTGACCGTTAATAGATACATTTTTAGATATCGTGAGATGCGGTCTCCTGTGATGAAGGCATCAGAAAAACATTTTCTTTACCGTCCCAACGTTTCGATCTTTTATTGAGATCATCTTCATTTTGAGCCTTGAAGATTACATCAATAAAAGATCATAACGTTGGCACGATAAATTTTTTTTCTGATACCTACATCACACCAGACCTCATCTCACGATATCTGAATAATTACATATTTAAAAAATATGCGTGTTTTTCATTTGGAAATAACAAATAAATGGGTAGAGATTACTCTCAACACGACACGCAACTGGCACAAGTAGTGAAGCACAAGAAGACAAACCCTTTAAGCTCTGAAGATGATCTCAATAAAAGATCGAAACGTTGGTACGATAAAGAAAATGTTTTTCTGTTACAGACTAAGAAATGCAAAGAAGCCTGAAGAATTTTGACCCAAATAAAAAATCATGGAGATGTTTATAATTTTCTTTTCATGTTTGTCCTAAACATAATAAGTAAGATGTGTTTGATCAGTTCGTCATTACTTTAATACCAACGGCTAAATAAATGCCAAATTCATAGATAAAAAGCAAAAATATCGGACTTAACGAACATCCTTTCTATGATTATTTAGATATCGTGAGATGCGGTCTTGTGTGATGCAGGTTTCAGAAAAATATTTTCTTTATCGTGCCAACGTTTCGGCACTCTCAACACGACTCGCAAGAGTAACACAAGTACATAGAAGACAAACACTTTGAGCTCTGAAGATGATCTCAATAAAGATCGAAACGTTGGTACGACAAGAGAAAATGTTTTTCTGAAACCCACATCACACCAGACCACATCTCAGGATATCTGAATAAATAACAAATAAACTGTAAAATTGGCCGATCATTTGCTATTCCTACTTTACTAGGCCCCATATTACTTACCATTTTCAGTCTGTCCGTGTAATTTCTGTGCAATTCTATTTCTTATATAAAGTCCAGCGGCAAAACATTTCGCCCACACGTAACCACATAAATTCATTTGTTTATATATTAATCAAAGTTTCATGTTTTATAACGTTTACTGATTGAGTCTTTGCCTTAAAAACGTTTAAAAAATGTAAATCGCTAAGCAAAATGAAAAATATATAAAATTAAAAACGACGGATAGATAAAATTTGTTTTACTTTTGTTGTAGAGTTTTAATTAACAATACAATATTGCGTATTTTCTCTTCTTGCCCTACTTACATCTCGAAGACATCTCGGCATACTTTCTATCTGTCTGGAAATGCCGCTTTGCTGGAGCTTAGGCCATTCTTCACCAAGAGTCTTTTCAAGACGGAGGAATATATCAGAAAGTGATGAAGGACGTCCTCTTATTCTTCTTTAGAGGTTATCCCACGTGGCATGAGGTTCAATCTGGCAAACCGGCTGGCCAGGCTAAGACACTGATGTTATGCTGTTGAAGGTACGTTGTAATATGCGATACCACTTCATACGGTCGGGCATTATTGTGAATTAGAATAGGATTGTCGCTGATTTCATGGAGGATGTGTAACGCGTGATGTGTCAGTATTTCATCCAAAAAGAGCCAAAATCCCTCCACTAACAGCAACCTACTCTGTGCGACCCTGCATTGTAATTTCCGCCCTCAATATCACTGAGCCACGTTGATAGTTAGCTCTGGGAAAAATAACAAGCTCATTTTGTCTTCTCCCCACTCTTACACGCCTATCTGGAGATAATAGAGCATATCTACACTTTACTGTAAAAAGAACAGCCAATCAATCTTCCAAAGATCAATGGCTGTGTTCTTGAGCAAATGCGAATTCTCTTCTGGTTTGTTATACTTCTCTTACTAGCCGAAAAGCAATCAGTCCAGATTTAATCTTGTTCAAGTAGAGCGTTCAAAAATTTGGACAACTTGAACTTCGTGGAGCTATTGAATCGCTTGAACAACAGTAAAATGCAGATTTCGCAAAATTCTCAATATCAATAATCGGTCATCCTGTAATTTAGTTACCCCAGGGCTTCCAGAACCGGGCCTTCTATGGTAGGACGCAGTTTCCCTAAACGCTAACGGCGCCTCTCAGAGTTTCGAAAGGAACTCCGACGGCTATAGCCGCATACCTGATAGAACGACCATAATCAATACTAACCACACTATACCCAACATCCTCAGCTCTAAATGGAGTTTTTAAGTTTAAAACTTGAAATTAAGTAAACAAAGATGAAAAGTAAACAACCAACTTGGGGACAGCTATTATAATTTTGTCGGTCTCCATTCGTTATCTGCGCTTGTTGAATTGTAGCACCAGATTAAGTTGCGTCCATAAAATGCATGAGAAGCCGGACGCTTTCATCTTTAAGGGAATAATAATAAAAATAAAAAGTACACGTGATAATAAGCTAAACAAAAGAAGAACCGGCTGGAGAACGTAAGTAATTGAAACCTACAGTGAGAATTAAATTAATTTACGTCTGCTGGATTTAATCAAAATTAAACACAACTAGTGGACATTCCATAGAACGTGAATTGCACTGCGACCGAACAACACCTCAGAAGCGATTCATTAAATACAGCTGCAAAGCTTCACACCTGCATTTAAACAACGATCTAAGGTCGTTCATTGACAACCGTTGATTAAATTAAATAAACTTGTTCTAAGAGAGAGCTGGCTACTAGCAGTTGATTAAATTTGGCCAACTCTAATCCTCCGGGGTAGTGTTGGCTGGAGACCAACTGCAGGAAATCTGAGAAAAACCCACCGAGTATTTTATCTCTGGCTAAGGCTTATAGTTAGCACCTATGGGGTATTGAATCGCGCGATCGATCCCTGAAAAACTGGCGCTTGGACGCACAACAACAGTTTTACGATAGAAGCCTAAGCAGTAGTTTGTTTTATCCCTATCGCCGCTATAAACCAAAAAGATAGGGATAATAGAAGTATCGGGTGTATCCTTCTTTAAGAGATTGATTGTCACATAGTAGTTTCTTTGATCCTTAAATTAGTCATTTATTTTAGATTTTAAATTAACTCTTTTAACGATTAAAAAAAAACTAAGTATGATTAAAACTAGATCGTCAATCTAACTATAAACTAAAACCAGTTAATTGTATATAATGATACATTTATATTACATTTTAATAAAAATACATAATATATTTTATAAAAAATGTAAAAAATATTCTTTGTAAATATCGGTAATGCTGGTATTACTGACCAAGAAACGAGGTCAAAACTCAAGAGCTTATCGTGCTTCGATATTGCTGCTCGACTGTGAAAACACTTCTAAACTACAGGAATGAAGACGACATAGAATCATAGAGGAAGGAGTTGTAAAGTGTGAACTTTCTTGTGGTGTAACCATGTAAACCAGATTGGGTGGAAAATTCTGGTGGCTGGGCGGGTATGGAATTTGGTACAGGGGTGGGGAATGTTGAGTTCTTTGTATGACTTCCAGCAATACGATTGTTTTTTAAAAAAATTTCGTTTGAGAGGTTCATTAAAGAGAAGGGCAGAACTATTTTTTTCGCCTTGATTTTTGGGCTCCGATTCAATTTTTTCGAAAAAATGATTGCTAGATGCTACAGCAGTTGTTGAACTGAAGAAAACAAATTACTAAACTTTGTATCTCGATTCCGGCGTACAAACGCGCATAGGAGAAGACATCTATTCGCATTTTCGTAAACGTATTGGGCTTAATCTCGCGTACGCTCTAATATGAATTGTCTTATACTTTTTAAAAGGATAGTTCCTACTCACAGTAAGAGTGCTTACTGTGAGGGGAAACAGTTGCTTCAGGATTGACTCCATAGCAAGGGATAAAACGCTTAAATGCTTCTTCCAGTTGGCTTACCAAATTTAACGTGCGATGAACATTTCAAGGATGCAAAGGACTTTATGGAAAAAAATAGAAAATATCCAAGTAACCTGAAAAGTGAAGTATCTCCGATGTAATACAAATTTTGTATTTGAACACCAGGTAATTTTCAGTTTAATGGAAATGAAGGATAACATACTGATATATCGACATCTCTTCACAGGATACCCGGTATTGTAATCAACATTTCATGGTTTATGAGTGGCTCTGTGGAAGAAATTAATAAAAATTTGAACGTTTCAAGTAACGTTAAACGAGAAATGTATTAAATTTAATCGAGAATCTGGCTTTGTTCAATAGGCGCGTTTTATTTCTGTTTGACGTGTAGGATAACACCCTGTAGAATTGCCGTATGTTCACAAAAGATCTTGTTTAATAATCCAGCAGTCAGAATTTCAAAGGATACGAGGGACTTTACGGTCTAAATTAATAAAGATGTGAAAGGTTGAAAACCTTCAAAAAGTGAAATATCTTGAATACAACCGGGAATCGTGTTTTGAACAATAGGTACGTTTTAATCCAATAATCACGTAAAGGTTTAACGACCGTTCACGCATATACCGTGTGTATCCAGCAGTCTGCATTTTATGTGATGCGAGGGACTCTATTGAACAAATTCATAAAGATGTGAAATGTCGAAGAAATCTGAAGAAATATCTGGCTTTGGACAGCAGGTATAGTTCAATTTGACATGTAGGATGACTTCCTGAAATATTGGCATCTGTTCACGCGACATCCTGCTAGAATTCCAGTATCCCAGCTGGATTAATGTCTGTTTTTTGTCGTCTAACAATCTGAAATGTTTGCCTAGAAACGACACAATAAACAGTTTTTTTAATTATTGGGGAAAATATTCACTCAGCGCATATTGCTGTAAAAATTGTAGTAATAGAATTTATTAAATTATGATTATACAAGATTTTCTTATCGCTGGTTATTACCGATTGTTTATGTATATTATGTGCAACAATGTAATAGCCAGGGTGTAATATACTGCGCTCATTAAGAACTATTGTATCCCTCGTTCTCTGCCGACAGCACACTGGTGAGTTCAAGAATCATGATAAATAGGCCCTGTTTCAGTCGTATGGTCGCATTATACATCCCACTACATTTCGTCCTGGGGGCTGATGTAGCTCCGCAGTTTGTTAGTAAATGTGTTGGTGTCTTTTCGGCTTCCTTGCAGAATCTCCATATGCCGTCATAATTTATTCCAATCTTCTTCAAGTGACCATTTAGCATGCAGGGCTCTGTTAAGAATCCTACGTGTCCCAAGAATAATTAGGATTTGCAGTTTGTTCCTACTGCCTTTGACACGTTCTGTAATCTCTTATCTTCCGAATTTGATAAAAGATTCTTGGATTGCCAGTGTCCCTTCATTTCCTTTTATTCTTCTGTCTGAGATACTCGTTCATAGTGTGGGTTCCTATGACAGGGTTCAGATCTTGTCAACCGTGTAGCAGCTCCTTGACTTGCAGGGTGTCATTCTACTTCCACATGTCCTGGGCTCAATCAGAGGCTGAATTTGTTCTGTGTACCTCATATGTTTAATTGGGTTTTGCAGTTCAGCACTATCCTTCAATTAACGATATTTTAGCTTAGTGTTTTGATGACTACTTGGCTCTGTCACATGATAACTATGGTCTTGTTTTTGTACCCATTATTCAAGTTGAGTTGCGTACATCTTTCGATTGCGTGAATCTCAGCTAGGAAGATTCGTAAGTGTATTTTCCGATGGGTTCTAAGTATTTCCAGGACTGTGCCTTCTTGCGTTCTAGATCGATTTGTGTACCAAAGGATGGTGCCTTAAGTTTTGATTAAATTCAAACATCCTGCTCATGTCGTTTCTTTGATAGATATATAATATACTAGAGTGGAAAGTATCTATTTAAAATATTTCGAAAAGTTAGTGATCAAGGTATTTTTTTACTCGGCTGACTCGGCCACATATGGTGTAACTATGGTCCCTAACCATTTGTTTTTAACCTACGGAAAATCAGTTTCCAAAGATTTATGTGGAAATATTTGTTTTGAACTCCTGTGTGGCATTAACAATTAATCCTTCCTCTAGTGGATCATCAAAACTTTTTTCTTTCTTATTTACATGACGTTTTTACAGTTTCTTCCATGAATAAATTGGGTTTTCATGTGGTGAAAATTCCGAGTCATTCATGGCAGCATTGGAAGAACGGCCAGAAATATTGCGGGGTGAGTAGGCGGTTTCGCGTTTCAAGCGTCATTAATTTTAGCCAAATTCAGTGCTCTTCCCCGTGACAAGATGACTTGCGCTACGTTGGAAATGATTTACTCCTCTCCGTCGAAACAATATGCAAATATACCACCTACATGCATAACTTGGGAGAAATCTAATTCGAGTGCTTTGAATCAAAGACCGTTAATCAACGTCAGCCACAACCGGGGAAAAATATCCAATGTGCCTTGAATCTCCGCACTGACTTTAGTCAGTAATGTTACGTTTTTGAATCCAACATCGTGGTTATATTGTTTTAACAAGTTAATATATAATTTTTGGCATCCTATAATTAGTGTATTATTAAAAACAAAATCTAAAATTTGAATAAAGAAAGCTAATTTCTTATTTGATAAAGCTAAAACCTTTTTTATAACTACGTGAACTTATTGAGATATCGTGAGATGCGGTCTGGTGTGACGTAGGTTTCAGAAAAACATTTTCTTTGTCGTGCCAATGTTTCGATCTTTTTATTGAGACCATCTTCAGGGCCTGGGATTTACAAACATTGTTTACATTTAACCTACATCACACCAGATCGCATCTCACGATATCTCAATAATTATCGATTAACGGTAACTAATCTCTACACTTATGCGTAATATAAAATTGTACAAATTAATTTATTGTGACAACAGTGGTCGAGATGTCCCTTTTACTTAGTATTACTCCGATCAATTATCCCCGTGACATTTTGGGTTATAATCCCGAGTGTTGATTTTTTATAAGAAACCTTCTTGCTTGGGACATTCATAACAACATAATCATGTTTTTTTGGACATCATAATAACATAATTTCACCTTTAGTTTGACGTTGACCGGGACGTTGATTTTTATTTTTATACATTGAACCTGAATCGATGCTACCTGATTAAGCTGCATATGTATAGATTTAGATTTCCCCAAAGTAGAAAAAGCCATTATCTGGTTGTAGGTTTCGTGTGTTGTGGTTTGTGGATTCCGGTAGAAGAGACGTGAGTAGGAAAGGTAAGCACTCATCTCCTGACTTCTCCGATTGGTAGAAAGTGGAAAAACTTTGCAGCACGATATTTGGAAAGGGTTGTAAATCACCAGGTTAAATTTTCTCACACTCGAGACTCCTAATAAAAAAAAAGTTTGTCAGTTATTCGTTGGAACGGAAACGTACGAGGAGAATTGCTAAATACGTGACGCCGCTTATAATTTTGCGACTAGCAAAAAGTCTTACAAGCGAATGTACCTTATAACCGAAGGAAACAATATTTTAGAATTATGTAATACACTAATTTTATTTTTCCTGCCAATGTATATATACATACCGTCTTTAATTACGTACATACATAATCAACTCAAAATTTAAGATGGTTTAAATAAATTCGTTACTTTTGTTTGTTTTTTAGTTAATTTCAATTATTTCAATAATATACTTCTCATAATCGTAGTGCTTTTGAAAATTGGTCCCGTGGTGCTGGACAAGTTTCCTCTATACGAATACCCATTATCACCTCTGAGCATGAAGGTGGAACTTCGTCTTCATCGATGTCAACATGATCACCTCGTTCATGACGGACTGACATTTGGTTCAATCCTCTTCGATCCTCACAGTAAGGCCTTCTGGCGTCTCAGTAGGCCAGCAATATTTCTCTTTCTTGACTTCTCCATTAGTTTGGTTCGAATGGTCACATCACTGACGTTATTTGACGATCGTTGGCCCGGTGTAAAGCCTCGAGTATGTTGATTTTCTTGGCGAGATCGTTAGCTTCAAAGTCGAATTTTAAGATAAAGTGACGGGGGGGGGGAACTGTCTTATGTTCGAAATGGTGATTCTTATAACCGGGTTTTTTTTTCAATGCATTCTGATACGGCCAGTTTGTTTCTTACGATTCTGAATTTTTTAAGCGACTGAACCTTATATCCTTGAGTCTTATAAGCGGCGTCCTCTGTATTTGTTATACGCTGTACGAATCTCTCGGCGATGAAGAACGTTCGCTTGGGGTCATTGTTGCTGAGGGTACAGGCTCCTTTTTGCCTAAGGTCGTGGGTTCGAATCCCGCTCGTGACACCTTTTTAACTAAACCAAGATCTTGCATTAAAAAAAAAATAATTAGACTAATTTATATGTCCAGTTATGACTACTAAACATATATGGGTAATATATTGTTAATATTTAACCAAGGTATTGGTTGAATCAATAAAAAAGACAGTGTCACCAGCGGAAGCGGGATTCGAACCTACAACCTTAGGAAAAAGGACGCTGCTTTACCACTATGGTGACTTCGGTCCACTATGACACCCACTTCCCAATCTTTCGAATTTCCCTCTTTTTTGCCCATTTTTATCTTCATGTAATATCTTGCATAAAGATTAATTATTTGAAAGATGTTATTACGTCAATAGGACCACGAAATCTAAAAATTTAAATTGTTAATGTTTAGATCAGGTGTATGGTTTAAGAGGTATTAAATACAGTGACTTCGCTGGCTTTCAGTTTATTACAAAACCTTCATCAGGGCCTAAACATTGCAAACAACATATTAAGAGATTTCACTTTAATACTGCATTTAGATTTTCTTTATCGTGCCAACGTTTCATTCTTTATTGAGATCATCTTCATGGCCTGGGATTTATAAATATTGTTTAAATTTTACCAATACTTTAGGATGTGAAAAAATTGATACAATGCTAGAAATTTTAGATTCAAAGTGTTTGTTTTCTGAATAGGTTTGTCATTCTTGTGTGTCGTGTTGAAGTGCCAGTGTGATATTGCTGTTTTATGTCAATAATATGATTTGTACATGAATTTGTAAAATTAAAACAACGTTTATAAATCCCAGGCCCTGAAGATGATCCCAATAAAGGTCCAAAAGTTGGCATGATAAAGAAAATGTTTTTCTAAACCCTACGTCACACCAGACCGTATCTCATGATCTCTAAATAATCGTTGACTAACGGTCACTAAAAACTACACATTATTTATTAAAAACATACAGACACATGATGTTTTCTTATTAAGGGGTTCAATTTCTGCAGTATGTAATGCAGGACATCCCAGCGTTGAATTGTTTTACAATTTGTACAGGTAAAGACTTTTTAACTAAATCAGTAATACGTTATGCAAAACATGTTGGGGTCATGTTTACGTATACATTGATATTTTAGTCATGCCAAATCTTGAAAAAGATAAGGTAGGCTGAAACTAATTAAATTGAAATTTTAATCACGAGCACCACGTGCGCTAAACTACATCTTTCGAAGAACACTATATTAAAATCATTGTAATATTCATTGTGTATTGCAGGAAAACAAAAATAATCAACGTAAGAGTAGATATTTCGAGGTTAAGCGGTAGGTAAACTGGGATACTGAACTTTACAAAGGCTGATCTAATTAAAAACTACCGTATTCCGCAAAATAATTTTGTGTATTTGTATTATGATTTCGGGTATTTGTCTACTCGCCAGAAACCTCTTTTGTTCACCATTTCATAAATCAATACAATTAAATTATTCCTAGAAACGAAAACAAATCTTTTTAGAACAGTTTTTCTCTCATTGTAAAGATAAGAGTAAGTTCGAAAAATATTTTATTTGGGGGACTGGTAAAATAAACTGTGTGATGAAAAATACCTCTATATATCTTACAAATGCCATAGTTTGTGCAATGTTGTTTTCCTTCTTTTAATAATCTTTATTTTCACGACGAGCTATGACCCTCGGACTGGGTCAAACTTGCGACAAGCGCTGATTTTTAGTTTATTGATTTATTGTTCGTATTATTGACGTTAAACACTGTACGAAGCCCGTGACTATTCTGTATTTTTTTAATTTAACTATTTTATTAAACTATTTATTCTGAATATACCGAAGAATTAGAAGGCATTTGATTGCACTTTTTGGCAGACTGAGAATCGCTGGCCGTTTTTAAGTAAATGGTATGGCTAGCGAAAAAGCATAATTTAAAAATAAAAATCAGTTGTAACAATTTCAGGCAGCCACGTTTCTGTCTTGATAATTAAAAACTATAACATTTACAATTGGTTAGTTCAAGAAATAAGGAAAAATTTAACGAAGTTGACTATTGAAAACGGATGGTCGTGTATCACATGTATGAATGTACAAGTAGACAATCTTGCGGAAAGCAGCCCAGAATGAAAATTTATTAACATCTTATTCCGAAGTTTCTATCTAGGAATTGGCGAAGAAAAGGCATAAAAATAAAAAACGAATACAATACTCATATAAACGATTATGTGGAAATCGTGAGATGAGGTATGGTGTGCCGTAGGTTTCAGAAAAACATTTTCTTTATCGAATCAACGTTAGGACAATTTGAGCCCTGAAAATGATCTAAATAACGATCGTAATGTTGACACGATAAAGAAAATGTTTTTCTGAAACTTAAGTCACCCCCCGACTGCATCTCACGATTTCCTAATAGAATAACGGTCACTAATCACCACACAAACCTACCAACGGTAAAATTACATCAGTGTAATGGTGAGTAGTTGAACTGGTGGAATTAGAGAACCAAGAAGAAATAATATGTAGCTGCATAGAATGGGGGATAGGCTGTCGTAGGATAAAATACCAGCTCAAAAATTTTTGTGTTTCATAGAATCTATCAACTTGCAATTAAATTTTTTCCCTATATTTAAAAAAATATATTCTATGCATTTATTAATTAATTATCTTGTCAAGAACATGAAATCTTGAATGAACTTAAGAGACCATGTAGAAATATACTTACAGGGCTCCTGTAGTGAAGAAGAAAAAAACTAACAATACCATTAGTTGACGCCCAAGAAGATTAATTTTTATTTGTGGTTTCTGCTGACCAAGATTCGCCTCAAGCCCTGTTTAAATCGCTGGGGGCAGTATTGTTTTTATTTTGGCTAGCTATATCGTCAGTCGCCGGCTTCCTTGGGTCAGCACAAAACGCACCGCCTACACAATCGATTATCGAACGTAAAATCGATTAGGATCGATATTCACTATTTATTTCGTCAACATAACCGATTTCACGGACTGCTACGTCAACTGTATCGTCATCCGGAAAAGCGAGTCGTCCTCCAGCCAAGTACCTTTTTTCATTTCGACTTGTTTTTTTAATTTTTTTGTAACACCTTGGCCAGTAAGATTGATTAGGAATCTTGATTATAAATGAGAATATTTCATTTAATTTTTTCTTAGTGCAAAACAAATTAAATATTTACTTTTGACTCTGTCCCCATTCTTTTCTTAATAACCTATTAAGTATATATACAGTAGTTGCCTCTTTTAAAAACAAAATTGAATTGTATACTCGTTGAAACATGTACAGAGATTTGTGGGTCAATTAAGAACCGCCCCTTTCCCCAACACTATTGTTTATTTCTTATTCGACGAGATAAATCTGCTGGATGATAATCTTTGATCATCCTGGTACGTATCACCAGGTAAGCGTAATTAACTGACTGTTTCAGGTTCAACAAATAAAGATAAAACAGAACAGAATATTGCGACACCATCAAAATACAGTAATTTACTGTACAGTATGTGATGTGCAATTTTTTCTTGCCAGTTACCTACCAATGTAATCCCAGCCTCTTCATACATTTCGTCTTATAAAATATAAAACATAAAATTTGGACCATTGTACAATGGAATTTTAGATAAATATTGGGTTGTCCGGAAAATAATGCAGGATTTTGGTATTAAACAAAAAAAAAAGAAACTAGTTACTTTAAAGCAATGTTCTTTAATCAAAATAATTTCCCATACTCTCAATACATTTCTCCCAACGTGTTGGTAACTTATTAATTCCGTCTGAGTAGAATTCAGAATTTTTAGAATTGATAAAGTCAATAAATGCATTTTCCAGTTCCGTTTGATTTTTGAATATTATGTGTTGTAAGTAGTGGTCCAGGTGTCTAAAAAAATGGTAGTCAGTAGGCGAGAGGTCCGGAGAGTAGGGTGGGTGAGGCAAAGTTTCATAGCCAAGCTCCAATAATTTTTGTGACGTTACACGTGACACATGTGGTCGAGCGTTGTCATGCAACAAAATGGGCCCTTTCCGATTGACCAAAGAGGTGGTCAGCGACGGTCGTTTTACTGACTTTGAGTTTTGGGGTTTCGCACTGATTGCAGAACATCATCATTAAGAGAGGAAGGCCTTCCACGACCTTCTTCATCTTCAAGGCTGAAATCTCCCTCCCGAAATTTTTTAAACCACCTTTGCACAGTGCACTCATTAACACAACCCTCGCCCCAGACTTGGTTAATGTTTCTAGCCGTTTGGGCTCCGCTTCGGCCGAGTTTAAACTCGTAAAAGAAAATCGTACGAAATTCTCGCTTTGACATTATAAGGATGACTGAATTATTTCCAAGTAGCGGAATGCTACAGAGGTACAAACAATATCATTTGGAAGAGGATTAATAAGTGTTGACATTCATACAAATGAGTAATCCTGTAAACGTAAACAGAATATTTTATATAGATTTTTTTTAATGAAAACTTAAAATCCTGCATTATTTTCCGGACAACCCAATATTTCACCAGGATGGTAGGTGTAACAGGAAAAATGAAAAACATACAGATTGGAGTTCTCATTATAACCTTTTTTATAGTTGATATCAAACCTTATTTTAACTTTATCGGACCGTTCTTACATACAGCCGGTAAATCGTATTTTATTTCAAATGAAAATATTAGGAAATTTGAATTCTAATGATCGATCGATTTGTATATTTAGGTGTAGTTATAATAATGCTTTCTTCCCCATCGCGAGACCAAATCATGATTCTCGTTCCCATCCTTAGCGCTCGACGTCTGTCACATACCGATAACTAGGCAGAGTTGATAAATAGACGCATGGACGGGATGTAGAATGTAATATATCACTACAGATCATTTTTCATACCGGCGGAGCGCATATATCTAAATATTGTTAGGAGAGCGTAGTTAAATAGAGAAAAAAAATTACTTCCGGTTTTGGGATTATGTTTTAATGTATGATTCCAGACTACTTAAAAGCGATGGATTTGTAATACGCAAGAATTTTGAGGTGATTTAACACGTATTTTTTACACACGTAAATATTCTTAATTTGGACGCTACCTACGCGAAGCGTTCGTTCTTTCACTATCTTCACTGTAGGTACACAAGGTTGCACGGAATGCACGGACTTAAACAAATTGCAAGATTTACTGTGAAAAATCCTGACATCCTTGTAGATATTTGCATTGGAGGGAAAAAAGAAATCCACATGAGGTTGATATTTGACCATTGGATTATGGAAAGGTCATGATTTCTTATCAAATAATCTCTTTGGAATCTTTAACATTTAGAAACTCTAACAGTTATTCTACAAACAATAGTTTGGGGTACCCATACGATAAACTTAGATAAATCATCTGAATGGATTTTTTAATGATACTTATTACCCATGTATCTAATGTATATATATATTTAAATGGATGATACCTCTTAGCAAGGCAGGTGACATGAGACCCGAACCGAAGCACGCGTCCCATGTTACGTGTCTACCGTTGAACACCTCAATGACTTTCCCTTACGAAACAATAAATTAGATGGTATATGTCTGTTCTCCCAGATGTAAGTAAAGTTTCCAAGGAAAAAGGTCTCGCCACTTCAACCAAGGATTCGATGCTACTGATGAGATTCTGTCTCATTTTCTCGTCTTCTGGGCATTCCTTAATTATATGGTCATGTCCTGTGTACAGTCACAGGAAGCAAAACTGGTTGATTCTCTCAGGCCAATCTTGGCCGTTTTGAAATTTTTGCCATTCAGATAGCCAATTCGTATTGAGTAAACGCCTACAATCGGTTTTTGTATATTTATATTCGCAGAATTCCCCTGTATCGATAGCCTGTTTCGCCTTCACATCTACCAGCTCAATCTCACGGATCCTTGAATGCCTTCGTGAATGATGAATACACTAGCCAAATATTTGCTATTACAAGGGACAGTTTCGAGTTGGCATACGTTTTCTCTATGTGCGAGACAATAATTTTTGAATCGGTCTCCATTTTTTGTACATACTCTAATGCTTTTAGAATAGCCATAGATTCGGCAGAGAAGATGGAGCCATTTGCAGGGAACTGAATTGTCTTGAGACGTAATAATATATTAGTGCTAATAATTAATATATTTTGCACCGCAAATAATTCGCCATGACTCATTATGCGATCTAAGCACAAGGTGTGTAATATCTGATTTTCAAATTATTATGGGCAACATGGAACATTTGGCTTTCTCAAAGGGAATACAGTTATTGATGATGATGCACCAAGCAGTTTAATACCAGGAATAAAGGACCAAGGCATCTGTGTCCACGTCATTCTATGATGAATTAGGCAAGTCAAATGACATTTCAAAACCGGGGTGAACCTCACAATTTTTTTTTTTTTTGAATCCAATATATCATGAACCTAGTATTTCGGAATAAATTTGTACCATTAACGAATTTTTTGCAGTCTGCTTGAATTTTCAGAATTTTAATATAAAGAAACTACGTCGACAAAATACAAAATGCCAAAGGATGGATATAGAAAGAAGTTTTCCATTTACCAGTAGAAGGGGTGTAGGGGGGCATACACTGAAGATTGACATAACACTAAACACTTCTAGCGCCTGGACATATACACGTGCTCGGTGGTAAACGAATGAAGTGCGGGAAAGAATGACTGACAAAATATCAGACGCTGGAAGACCGAAGGAACAGCATTACAGGAAAAAGCCAATAGAAGTAACTATCAAATGGTAGAAGATCAAAGATTGACACAACTAAATCCATGATTTTTTTTTTTTTGCTTTATCAGGGATATTCAGCCATATTCAGATACCAGTGACAAACAATGAAAGCAACTATATAAAGGAATGACTAGATGAATAAATAGGCTTATACATATATAAATAATAGGATAACCAACTTAAACATTAATATCACAATTTTTGAAATATTTGAAAAAGAAGTCATAGACCTCGGTGTCACCCTCTGCCAGCAGAGAGAGGTTAAGTTCAGTGGCCTTTTCACTTGCCCCAGAACGTCCAATTCTTTCACAAGTTCTTTTCGCTGTATCTCATATTCGGTGCATTGTTGTAATATATAGTCAAAGCCTTCTTCTACATCGCACGTTGCGCTGTTTGGCGTTGTTCTACAGTTAATCCTGTATAAATATGAGCGCAGATGCCATGGGCAGTTCGGAGTCGTGTAAGTGTTGAGGAGAAACTTATTCCTCTCTCTATTTCTTGAAACCACGGCTTCTTTTTGTAATGTTGGGAATAATGAGCGGTAGAAATTCCCTGCTGTACCCATATCATACCAAATTCGCCACTTTCTGTGCACGTCTCTTTTCATAAAGTTTACCACATCTCCGGTGGTTAGGGGGCACGGTCCTGGGAGAACCTTTAATGGGCCTCCTTGGCTAATTGATCGACTCTCTCATTAGTTCTATACCTGCCTGCCCCTTTAACAAGAATATTACAATGTTTTTTTGTCTTGATTCCTTAATTTGAAGTTTAACCTAGCAATCTCCATTAAAATGTATTCGTATTATGAAAATTGAAAGTACGCAGCTGGCAAATCGTGCTGAGACTGTCCGTCATAATCCCAATTTTTTATTTGGTATCTTCGCGGCCTATTCCAGCGCTTTCAGTATGGCTATACCTTCTGCTGTGTAGCTAACCAGATTCGGAAGTAGGTGTTCCTCGTGATACCTGTTCAGGCTGTCATAGAATGCACAACCTGCGGAACAATTAAGTTTTAACCCGTCTGTGAAGATAAGGAAGTGGTTTGGGAATGTTTCGCAGCTGTCTGTCCTGAAATGCATTCTGCGAAATTGGCTCGGAGTCCTGTTTAATTCAGTTCTTGCCAATTTATTTTGCTTATAATTGCTTGACATTCGAGTGAGAAGATTGGTAGTATCGGATTTTTATATTATTGGGACTAGCGAGAGGAACGATTCGACTATAAGCGGATATTTAGTGATACGGTTGTCCAAATTACTTCTTTCAATTGTCTTGTTTGATGAAAAAAGTTAGAGTCACGAGCGGGATTCGAAACGAATCACTTCAGCTCTTGTGACACTAATTTTTCTATTTCAATCAAGACCTTACATAAAACAATTAAGTTCACTACTATCCTGATGGCGTGTTTCTGATTTCCATTAAAATTTTAGTTTCAGGCCAATTATCACAAATTCAAGTTGGGAGAACTCGGAATAACAACCGTTTGATTCAAAGTAAAGATTCCTTTACTATATTTTACTTTTTATTTAAACGTAAAAACGTTGAGAAATGATTTTATCCGTCAGTTCGATCAAAAATGACGTTCTCCCATAATCGCTGTTTTTGCTCAATCAATCTCCTATGTTCAAGTTGTTTCTGTTTTGTGGGAAAATGGTAAAAGTTGATTGGAAGATTTAGTTTATTCGCTGTACAGATCAGAAAAACGGATTCTTGATTACCCAATTTTATTTCGGTTTGAAATAGATAGATTTAGTCACAATCACTGGTCTGATTGCTCTTTTCGTTACTTAGGAGTTATATAAAAATATCTTTGAATCATCTGCATATCATTATATACTCGCTTTTTCAAGAATATGAATATAGGTTTCTTGTGGTGTGTAATTATGTTTTATTTGATTTTCTTTACAGGCTACTTTTATTTACCTGCCGATTTGGATTTAGAAGTACCAAAAAATCGTTGGTCGCAAACTCTCTATATGTCAGTATTGTAGATCATCTGAGGTCCACTCCTCCACTACGGAGGAGCGTTCATTGCCGACACCATACAACTGCCTCTTATTTTTTAAATAGATTTTCATTTCAATTTTAGCGTCAGAGAGCTAAGTGAAAACCACACTCGTTTTGCGGAGACGCTGAAATATCTCGCCAACAAGAGCTTGACGAAATCGTGCCGGAGGACTAGTCTCGGCCCATAACTGCGCTCAGGACGTCAGTACAAATTAGTTGGGCTAATTGGTTGAAACACCAAATTAGTGTAAATAATATAAACAACAGTTGATTTTATAGATAACAAATTATTATAATTATATAACATTGCACAAACCGGAACTAAGTATATCGCCAAATAATTATTATAATCCTCATTGCTTATTTTTACGCAGTTAGCACATGATTGTGCGAGTCCATTGGATTGTCGACACCTCCCCTAAGGAACAAACAATCTTCAAAAAACTATAAAACTATAAATAAAACAATACTATGTGAGAATTTTGCAGGAATTGCCTGTTCTCCTATTTTTGCTTGTGTATGACACGATGTTAGGGATACTCCAGTAGGTAGCAACTGTAGAAGTAAGAAATTCGACGATTTCGCCAATACATTAAGCGGTATGTTACACACAAGCGCGAACGCAAAAAACACGACTTGTTTTGTCCACCTTTCCTTTCCTTTGTGTCGACCCTTTTTGCCTGTTAATGAAAAAATCACATAACCGGAAAATTCACTGCGCGAACATTCAGGCATAGTAATTGGCAGTATGAATGTCTTAGAATGGCCAGCACTGTCAGGCAGCCACCTAGTTAAAACTTTCGACTTATAGGAAAGACACTTTTGAATCCGTACTCAATCCTCAGTTACATATACCACTGATGGAATAACTAAGAAGTAAACTGAGAAGAGGTGTGTTAAGCCATACTGTTCTTGGGGTTCAAGGCACACGTCGGATTTGAGGGAATGAACTCGATGACCAGATAACAAAGGTTGCAAACCGAAATGCAGGTCTATCTCCTACAAATGCCAACTAATACGGCATGAAATATTATATGATGAGAACGTAGCCTGGAAGGATGGGAAGACATGCGGAGAAACTAAAGAAAAAGTCACAGAAGAGTTCTTTCCTTGTATCTCCTCATAGCTTAGAGCAACCAACTGAAAAATCGATCATAATCTGACACAATTGCGGAAAATGGCCGAGTATTGCTGTACAACAGCTCCACCTGCCCTTGCGGACAAAAATCAGCGCAGATAGTTCATCACCTCGTAATGGAATGCGAAGGCGCCAAAAAGTCAGGCTACCATTTATAAAGCAGGTGGTGGCACAAGGTGTGGGCTCCGGTAAAATGCGAGCTCGTAAAGATGGAATATCGGCCACCTTTTAACAAACTTATAAAAGAGACATATAACGTTCTAGAAAGAGAAAACATGGTCTCATATGTAGTATACAACTTGTTGATAATTGTAAAATGTACAACATATTGTACAACACATTCGATTGACAAATGTAAAACATGCCGTATGATTTACCGATCATATCGCTTCTGGCCTTCTCATAGCAATGGAAAACGAAGGTAAACGATCAAAAATACAAATTCACCGTTTTAACTTTTAATCGAAAAACCCTCTTAGCCTATTTACCCGGCAACCCGACTCCTCCAGGAAATTGAATAAATTATCTTGAAATATACGTAGACTATGGTTCAAACCGAACTGATTCTTATTCATAAAAGATCTAAACTATTTTTTTTATCCTAACCCACCTACGTGTGGTTGCCTATCTGACATTATGGCATACATTTTCAATAACGAATTGTTCAATGAACTAAATAAAAGTGCAGAAAGGCGGACAGACTTTATAGAACAATATGATACACTTCTTGTAAGACACAGAGTTGAAACAATATATAAAAGGGGGTATCGTGAAAATAGGGCCAGAGGCAACGGCGGGAATCGAACCCGCGACCGCGTATTTTAAACGTATTTTAAAAGTAAAATTAATTTTATGTTACCACCTATATATGAAGTTAATATAGATAGCCTTCATAAAAACAGTACTGTGTGTAGCCGAAGGTCGTGGGTTCGAATCCCGCTCGTGGCACCAACTTTTCATTTCAAACAAGACCTTACATAAAAAGATTGATTGATTGATAGCGAATAAAGTTTTGCGTTCATGAAAACAAATACGTTGGAGAAATATACAATTGGGAAAAAATTCGATTTACCCAACACGAAAGAATTATAATTGATAAAGTCGATAGTACAGGTTTGTCAAAACATAATAAAACCACTAACTACACATTATGTTTTGGAAAAATTTATAGAAAAACAAAATAATGAAAATTATTGTCGATAGAAAATGTGTTATAAATTTGAAAAAAACTTAAAAATATAAAACAAACAATAGTGGATTATGTATTTTTGACATATATGGGTCTACTGCTGATCTCAATCTATTAAGGTCAATTAATCGACCTTTCACACGATTGTGACCGTTCAAATCGATGACATTACACAATTAGTTATGTTTCAAATATTGGTTGTATGTATATTTTATAAACGTCTTCACTTTCGCTTGTTGCTCTGTAATTTCATCTCCCATTTGATGTTATGTCAATTGGTTTCGTGCAATCGTAGTTTCGTTTTCTGATCTTTTACATAAAAACGTCTTTTGTGCATTGATGTCTGCCAGCTTTTATGATTTGTTCTCTAGATAATCGATTGTTTGCAGGTTTCATTTTTAAGAGGCGACAGGTCAAAGGATAAACGGTACTGCTCATTTTGGTGAACGTTTGTAATCGGTGCAAATTAGTGGCCATCCTGGAGTTGAAGGGTCCGTCTGAGCCTGTAATGATATTGTTGCAAATGACAGAACGGTATCAATTTCTGCCAGTGACAACTCATCTGAGCGCGGGACCCTCTCGACAAAAAGATATCTCCCCCTCTTCGCTACTTATCAGCCTAGTGGCGATAGATCAAAAGGGCATTCGCAGTAATGTCAGGAGGGCCCTTAAGTCTGTTGACTCCTTTGGGAAAGATTTCCGCTTTTCCCCGGGTATCGGATTCACAGAGGAGGCCATAATATTGGATATTCGCCGTTTCTTACGTACTCTCTCTTTACATCTATGATAACTGATAAGATAAAACCTTCTTGCTATTCAACTTTCAATTTAGAAGGGTGAAGCTGGATTACCTACCTCTTTTATACCCTCTTTAATGCTCCAGATTCCTGTGAAATGTTTGAATCTTCTTTCATTTAAAGGTAAATGTCATTAGCGAAATATACACAGAAGTCTACTTTTAAATTAAGCTTAGCAATTACGTCCTATCATATAGTCCATATTACGATTATGAAATTAGACTTGTTTTTATGGTTCTTGAAGGTTCGGAATTGCATCTTGGAGCTGAAAACGACGCAAAATAGAAATTCGCCTGACCAACCAAAATTATCGAAATGACCAAACAACCAAATACTATAGAACTCACAATCAATGATTAACACCGATACAGTTAGCATAGCGTTATATTAACTCCCTGTAATATACTTTAATTTACAGTAATGCTTGTTTTTAAACAATTGCTTTTTCTGAATTCTTTCTACCAAGTATTCAATGTACTGAGCTGGTCTTTCAACCCAACACAGTAGTTTTTTTAATATTTTTTAGTAAAAGCACAATGGTCAAGTGGATCGTCGAATCATGGACACGGACAACAAGTGTGAGCGAAGATCTGCAAAAATTCTTTAAGAATAAACAATTAGTGTGTAAATTTGATCGTATATTTGTTTTTATTTTGTGGTACATAAGATTGTACCATAGGAAAGAGCCGTGCAAAAAGGTTCATCGAAAGACCATTGCATAAAGTATCGGCCGAACTGCTAGGACGTGTTAGGACAGGAATAATAAATTGCTTTCTGGATCCTGCATACTCTGAGGCATCTTCCCGTCTATAACCCCACTGTTTTATTCTATTCTAAGACCGCGACATCTCTTATCTTTCCATTGACACCAAATCGAGAAACAACAAATTTCAATTCGTCCTCCTCGGCCATCCCAACTTTTTAGTAACGCTAGCTTCCTCGGCCACACTTATGATACGCAGACTGAAATGGTCCTCGAGGTCTTATTCCGAGTGATAGCGAGTCACGTGTGAACGCTTTGGTTTCGCCTTTGAGACATATTGCATCCCCCGTGCTACCTACTGTATCGGTGAGCCCAGGTTCTTGAACAAATATGCTTACTAGGCCCAGTTTCCAACATCTCATAACAGTTCCTCCTGCAAGCAACGTAGCACCACTAATCTAATGATATATTGTGCATATGTGTTGAATTATACCAACCATTTTCAAACGGCCATTTAGGCTGCGGTGCCTTGTTAGGATTTGAAGTTTTTTCCTTTGGCGCATTCTGTGGCTCCTTTCTTTCCAAAACATTACAGAAAAGATCATGGATTATGTGTGTCCAATCAGTGAATTGAATTGTTTCTTCATTCCGTTTTGTCGTTTTTTGTCGCCGATTGATAGTGTCACTTCTTGCCAAACTCGTCAGACCTATCAGCGGTTTAGCTGCTCCTCCCTTACAAGGGCGCGCGCTCCTAAGTTTACCTATATCGGAATGCCCGACAATTATATCTATCAATGAAAATTAGTAACTACTACAGTTACAAATTCCAAATAAAACAAAAAAATTGCGATAAGATTCGTTACTTGACTTGTCACCTCACATGATATAGGTGTAATATGTATAATACTACACAATATGTATAAAAAATTTCTAGAATTATCGATTAACGGTCGCTGATCTCTACACATTTTTTTTAATACTGAAATGAATTTTTTTAAATTTAATAAATGATGACAAAATGTATAGCTAACGTAACATTCGCCCAAAAGATTATTTTCTTAAAATGTTAACAAAAGGAACTGTTTGATAGCTCAGATATGAAGATGAAGATTTAGCTGGACAAAAACGTTTCTTAGTACTGAATTGAATTTTTTTTAATTTTTAAATTTAATAAATGCTGACGCCAGGTATAGCTAAAAAACTGTAGTTTTAAACGTTTATTTTAGTTTAGCTTGAAACCACTGTTCAGTTATTCTTTGTCTTAAACCTTTTGTGTACAAAACTTTTACATATAAAATATATATAAAATCACATTAAAAAAACATCAAATGATTTTACCTGTAAGTAAATTAATTTCACCTCAGCATATGAGCATATGACATTTTTATCTACCTCTTTGGCGGATTTAAAGTATGTAATTTCTAAAAATTATTGTATGAATTGACAGCATTGCTATATTTGAAAGCTTAAACCCCATAACAAAGTTTTGTCAGTACCGTAAAATATCTATAATGTTATTTGACAGCTGGAATTTTCATTAATGTTTTTCGTATAATATTGAAATATTTAAAACATTTTTACAACTCCCAAATTTTAGAGGACTGGGATAAATTTTAAAACACCCTCTGTAAATCACTCCCAGCTGTTTAGGTTACAGAAGGTGAGAGCTGAACGGATGAAATGTAACAAACTGTAGTACCGATTCCCCAGGGGTGGATGGTTGTTTCTCGTCGTTTGTCACCATGATGTAAATCGGGTCTGTGTTCCAAACCGAGTGAGATCTGCGGGGATTGCGGTAAAGGTCGCGTGTTCAGTTAATATCGGTTTAGCTGTAATCGAGACGGCGTGTGGCCAAACGTGCGGTCACCTCGGATCATCCCAAATTACTCTCCAGGGAGCAAACTGACACGATTTACCCTCGTACAGTAAATAACAGTTCGAAAGATTTTAACGTACATTTCACAAATCCAATACGCCTTTATAAAATAAAAACTTAGTAACAATAATAATTAATTAATATTTATGGTATTGGTTGAAAAAGTCAGTTACGAGCGGGCAAATGGAAAAAGTCGAAAAGAAGGAAAAATCGAAAGTTTCGGTTGAGGTGGGAAGTTGGTGTCCGAGGGGACCGATGTCTCCATAGCTCAAATGGTAGAGCAGCGCCGTTTTGAGCCGAAGATCGTGGGTTCGAATCCTGTTCGTGACACTGACTTTTCATGTCAACTAAAACCCTTAGTTAATTGAAATGGGGTGATTCTCCAGGTCCATATTCTTCTACGTGTAATTTTAAGTATATTATATGAACTGTGTAGTTTGGAAGTTGTAAAAAACCAAATGGCTTAGATTGACGATCATCGAAGAAATACTAACGGATATCTCCAGCCTTGTTTTTCATTTCATAATGTTGTATATATTTCCTTTCTCATTGTTATGTTACCTATGTTATACCCTACGAAGTTGAAAAATAGTAAAAAAGAGGGAAAATTCAAAACGTAGGTTGAGATGGGGTGTAGGTGTCCCGTGGATCGGAATCACGAATACTCAAGTGGTAGTGCAGCGGCGTATTTAGCCGAAGATCGTGGGTTCGAATCCCGCTCCTGACCCTGACTTTTTTAATTCAACCAATACCTTACATAAAGATTAATTAATTGGAACATGTTATTTGGTCAATCGAACTACGAAATCTAATTAATGTAATGAGAATAATAATGAAATAAATTATACGTTACAAAACTTGATACATTTTTTTACAATTCAATTTATAATAAATAATAGATTATAGTCCGTCTGCAAAATTGATGGTTTCATCAAATAAATGCATGTACATTGTAAATTTATAACAGAGGAATGGTAAATATTACATTAATAAGCATTTTGTAGGTATATTTTATTTTTACTTATATATAAAAGTTTTAATAATTTTTTTTATTTAATTTATTTTAATCTTCAGCTGTACATAATATACAACCAGCAGATTGGAATTTATTCGTGACTGCGACATTACGGACCTTATAGCGAAAGTTACCCATTGGAAGCTGATCTGGAGTAATAGTATGCGGAGGAGTGATAGACCCGGTCATTGGTAACTGAGAAAATATCACACCAACACGGGCATATTCAACGATGATCCCATTTGTACATTATGCAGCGAAGAGGAAGAAACAGCCACCCGTATCATATTTAAATGCTAAGCAACGGCTTAATGGAGAATCAGGGAATGAAATTGTAGCGGGGAAAGTCAGTGACCTCATATTGCTGGGGAATAGGATTGAATCGTTAGTACTGTACTGGAGAACAAAGAACTTACATAAGGCAGAATGTGCAGTGCCTGGAGAGTACAAATCCCGTTGCCTAGTATGCATCGTCATCAATCAAAAAATGGTTAATATATGTCATAATTTTATAGAATGGATTACTGTCAAAACCTCACCTAGTTGTGTACCTAGGTGTCCAGCCGGTCAGTGGTGAAGGGGTGGCAAATCTCTTTTGATAATGGCTCAAAAAATGCCGAAACATCTGCAAATAACTATAATTGTAAAAACAATTTTCTCACTCAAAACGGAACTAACAAATTACATAATAATATATATCCATAATTGAAACTACGAAATAAAATAAAATTAAACATAAACATTTTTTTAGCTTTGTTATGAATTTACCTAGAAATCATGACAATTTGTTATGAATATTTAAATTACAATTGAAAAATTTAAACATTGACGTCATAAAGTGTATAATGAATAAAAAATTGGTTTATAAATGGTATAAAAAAAAATTTAACGTTTCCTACAATCGGGTAGTTAAATTTTTTTTCACCCACTCTCCCTCGAAGTTGGCAATCAATCATCCGAGCACACAGTATTACGCGAAAACCGACGGCCATGAGTAGAAATCCAACAGTTTTAAGAAAGAAAGATTTCAAAAAATGAGGACACGGCCAGCGGGACATAACTAATAACGTGCCCGACCGCTTCTTTGTCCCGGCAAAGGGAGCTCAGACGTCGGCTTATTTAAGCCCGAATAAATCATGGGCCGACGAGAATTCGCCCATTAGCGGGATTGCCTGTCAATTACGAGTTCCCCTGATTTAGCTGTGTGCCTGGTAAAACCGAGAAGTGGGAAAATGCGGTCCTGTATTTTAAGAGTTGAAATATGATTGTACCACTGGTCGGAAAAATTGAATTACACACGTTTTTTTTAAATATGTGCCAAATAATTTTCAACAGCCATTTGAAAAACTAATCGATTACTTTTGGAATAAAACCGTATTTATTTAAGAAATTGGGTTTTCTTTTTAACTAATCTTATTAGTTATTTTCTAGTATCTCAGAAGGTGGATAATTTTTTTTTTTTTGATCCCTGTGTTGAGGTTAATTTTTCTTATTTAGTACTGTGTTAGTGTTATGGTGAGGCCGTACTATAGACACAGCATGGCAGAGTCTTGGCGCTCATAAATTTTATCGCTGTTATTTTTCTCGGAGAAGTCAAAGGATAGGACGAACATAATCCGGCCTAGCAGGCAACCTTGCCTAACTCCTTAAAGAACATCAATATATTCCTTGACCCTTTCAATAAAATTAACAATTTGAACGAAAAATGGAAGTTTTGTTCACCGAAAGAACCCCTCGAAGATCCTACACTATCACAGGCAACATTTAAGTCTAACTGGGTAATAATTATGTCCGACAGTACATATATGTTTATTGATTGTCTACCTTGCTGCATTGTAATTAATAATTAATTAATTAGATAACCACTGTTTACGGTTTGAGGTGAAAATATACCTAAACATTAACAAATATATGTGTCCAGGCTTCATAATACAATAGAATTTGATTCCTATATTTTGTGAATTAAGTAAAATTAAGTTCAGGATTAATTCCGGTCATTACAATTTATTAAATATTTCTAAACTTCTTATTGATTTACACAAGTTTTTAACTAGCATCTTATTATTGTTATGCATACTAGTGTCTTCTTACTTTCACCTTTTAATCTGATAACCATATTGTTTTGCCATTAGTAATTAATTCATTGGGCAACTACTGTGAACTTTGGGGCTTGAGACAGAAATAATTGAAAAGGGTTTTCTGAAAGGAAATAAGCAGAAGTTGAAAAAAAAACGCATAAATATTTATAAACACATTACTCATTCATTGAATTAAAAACTTTATTTTGTTGAGGTTAACATTTCCGTTTCTAGTAAAAAATATTATAAAAAAGTTTTTAAAGGCAAATAAATATAAGTTATACAAATTTAAAAAAATTTGGTTACACAGTGAATATATACATTGAATTTTGTTGTTCATTCACTTCACAGGTTAAGCCTGTCCTGGCTTATGCCTACTTAGAATGATTAGATTAATCCAAAAATGCATCTGTATCTTTCTGAAAATAGAAATACACAGTTCATTTAACCTCAGTTTAGCAGATAATCCCTCATAAATTTTCTCCATTGATAATTAAAAAAATTAAACAGGTGAATAAAGGTCTTTTAAAGTTTGGCGTAGAATAAATTTAATAAATTCAGAAATGCAAAGAAATAAAAAGTGCAAAAATCTGTAAAGATTTACATGTACTTTTTGAGATTAATAGTTAAAGCTAAGCTTTTGCATTAATATCTTTCTTAGAAGGATGCTTAAATATCAAGTCATACGTCTAAACCTCGTTTTTATAATAAAAAAAATGAAATTGAAATGTTTAAATCTTCTTTTTTCAATCCTTAACCTTGGTTCTATTTTCATTCTTCAAATCTCTCCTGCTACAGGTAGTGTTGCGTACATCTACGAAACCGCACCGGCTTTAACCCTTTTCAGTGCGTCTCCTTCAATTATCGTCTATATTTTTTATTTTGTTACACATAACCCATTTTTGCGTCAAACACGTCGTACTTAATAGAAATCCAAGACGGCTGGAGCGTCTAGACTTTTAGTATAAGAAGTTCGTACCTATCAATATACAATCCACTTAAAGAAAGATCCGATTGTATTTTTATTCATTTAATTAAGGTTTTAAGTTGATAAAAACGTAAGTGTCACGATTGGTATTTGAACCCTCGACCGTAGTACTCCGCTGCCTAAGGTCTTGGGTTCTAATCCCGCTCGTGACACTGAATTTTTTCTCTACTAAAAACCTTCATTAATTGAATGATATCAATTGGTCAAGCGCACCACGAAAAATAGTGAATACATTTTCATTATTATTTGTGAACCCGTTTTGTAAAATTAATTAATTTTCTTCGACTTGTCCTCGCACATCTCTGCTAAATAAATGTGAACGACTGTTGTACTTTTTTGATTAGATTTATTTACAAAAAAAAAGCTTAACAATTAATATATTTTTAAAACACTTCCGTTAAGGTGGGAAAACGATAAACAGTTTTATGGAAAATATATAAATATTTATATGTACAGTTGAACCTTGAAGTTGATGCTTATTTTTTGACATACTTTTTTATACATTAACTGTACTTGGGTGTTAGATTGAATTGCATACATTTTTGTAATAAAGTTGCCATACAAGTTATTTTATATCTAATTTGTGAAGAAATTAATTAAACTTGCGAGTGTAATTGTGTCCGGGAAAAAAATATTGGCAGCACAAGCCACAAACTAAAACGTTAAAGTCATACACGTTGTAAAATTTTCCACATGATAGAAAAAAAAAAATCAGTCCCAAAAGAAAATTAACTGTCAATACCAGAGATTAGAACGCGTCGTTTTGATGCCGGGATAACTGGTTTAGGCCGTTTGAAAATTAATAAACTCAAAGGTCTATATTACGTAATATTGGACAGTAAGATTATAAATAACACGGATGTTAACTAAACGGGTTAAAGGTCCCTTTATCTGCAATGTATCAACATGAAAACCCGCGCCGCATTATTTATTTACAACGAAAGGGAAATTATTTAAAATAACCTTTTCACACTTGTGCATAATTTATAAAGCCTATTCAACAAGGCGTAGGGTCATGAAGCATGTAAACGTTTGAAAAAATGTATGTTAAAGTTGTAAATATTAAAGCAATGGTGAAAGGATAAACGATCTTTTTTGTCTGTTCAGTTATTCACCATCATCAACAGTTGTTTTGGTATAATAAAAACCGATTATTATGAGATTAAATAATAAAGAAAATCAGCGAAGATAAGTAAACCAAAATGATAGGAAACATGCTATTTTCCCATTCATGACTGATAGTCACTCATAGCGAAAGCAGTATTTCATTCAAATTGTATTCAAGTTATAAAAGGAAATGATCATCGTATTTTCCTGAGGGATTGAAGTAGAGATGTTTTAAAACCCCAGTGTTTAATGCATTTTATCATATATTACACAAAGAAAAAAATGGTTTTCCGTTGACTTTGTACATAAAAGGTTAAAAAATTTCAAGTGAAAAAAGAAATTCGAATTAAAACGACATTTCTGAAGACTATTAAATATTGATCAAATATAAAACAGTCATATAAGTCTATTTTTTAGTGTAGTTAATTATTTGTGAAATTAATAATTAATTGAATGTATCAACATTATTGTATTAACCGTGTTGAACATTGAACAATTAAAATTGAGGATATGTAAAATTCGAAGCGACACATTTCGCGTCTTCTTTGGCTGCTCGATAATCACCTCCAAATGCCAGAGGGTAGTAAGTACCACGGGAAAAAAGCCCCACTTCGAACCCTTTGGTGAGGTTTGCAAATAGCCTGTCGTACAAAAAAGGTAATCATTGGTCAGTCGTTACACGTGCACGAAGTAGTCAATGGTTAAGTGAAGTTGAGTTGGCACTGGTCAGTTGATGGACGAGTCAATTAGAGTTTGTCACTAGTGGTGGAGGGATAGGTGTTCGTTGCAAAAAATGGAGACGAGTCGGCTAGAAATTTTTAATTTTATGAAGTGAGGTTTGAAGGGGGGGGCTGTCTGGTTTCCGCTTCGATACCTCTTTTGTTGATTTTAAGCAGTTAATATTTTATCGCCCCAATGGCGGATTGGGAATAAAAGCCAATCCTGATGAATGATCGACCCTCTGAAATATACCCATCTTTCTCATCATCACTGTCAATCTACGACAAATACATAACCAATAAGCCAATTCGCTAGACGACATATGAGTATTAAGAGACATTTAAATTGCCTAAAATGAGAGGAAAATTTATTTGAATCTAGAATATATTTTTTTTAACTAAACGCATATTTTATTTTCATGCCAAATATTTTAATTGCTAAAGCATTTCGGGACACGTCTCCGGTCCAGCTTGAGAGTTCCCACTCAAGTAACTATAGTTCTATTTAATCGAATATTGAGCACTGAAGACGGTCTAGGACCGTTGAAAAAGAAAAAATTTAAATTTCAAATATTTTAAACTCCAAATTAAGATAAAATTATTTGAATTTTTTTTTGCCTTACTTTAATTACAGTATCCTTGTCACACTGGTGTCTTACCTGCAAAAAAGAGAATATATCAGTAATATATTTGAATATATTAGTAGTACAGCAACGTAAAAAAAAATCATTACGGAAATTTCTGTTACGGACAACTCAAGAGCGGCAGGGGTTTTATGAACGCTTCTTAAATAGCCCTGGGATAGGGCTTGTATTATGCTAACTCCGTTATTAACATTCCGTCAGACTTTTGTAAAAGGGAAAAAAAAGCGAGACATTTTTCGGCTTTTAAGCGCTTAGAAATGTTTACCTTAACATGAAACGCCACGGCACACAGACGAGAAAAAAAAACGTTTTCTCCTCGGATCGAAGAAAAACCGGAATGTCACTCAAGCCTTTCTCAAGCTTATCGCAGTTTCCGCTTCTGTAAATCATTTCACATCCGGTTGTTTTAAAAGATCTCGGAGAATAATAAGCATTGTACCAGTTTTGTTAAAATCCAATAGAAAGCATTTCGCCTGCGCGATTAAATATTTTCTACAGTCGTTATCATCGCATAAAACCACTCAGGTCATCATACAACGAGTACACTATCAAAACATACAAACAATTAACAATTGTTTGTATACGAGTATCTATTGTTAAACCGTAGTTTTTGCGCGTGTAAATATTGCATATTTGTGGAAAAATCTAAATGTGGGCAGAAGTAAGAAACGAATTCCAAGATTGAAAAGTCCATGCGAATCAGTGGCAACTGCGCTTGATTTGAATAATAATGTCTGCCTCTGCAGTACATTTTAATAATTTGTTCTTCTCTTCTTCATTCGTAGTGAATTCCTTATTTTAAGATCGTTATTCAGGAGCATACAACCATTTCGACATATCAATTATCGACTTTTTTTAAAAATTAAATTAATTGATTAAAAATGGTTTTATTAGACCAACCATTAATTTTACAATAATAGTATAGATTAAATAGATGTAAATTCTTATTTGGATGGAACAATAAGAATTACATTTTACTATTCACTATTCATTTTTAACTACACATTTGGCTATGTTCATTTTAATCTTCTGCTTCCACACTAAGGCGAGGCTGGTATTTGGCGACATATCTTTACGTTTCTGTCCTGATTTCAGAGATCTTAAGATCCCTATGTAAGCCTTCATTCCTTACATACCGGGGTGAACATCTTGCGTAAGATTTTATTTTGGAGTGTTTGTATGATTTTGATATTGCTGTGTTTGGTACAACCCCATAGTTGAATACTTTATGACTTGATATATAATAATGTTTTATTTTGTACAACAACATTGGAACCACGTCTTATCAACCAGAAGTTTAACAGTTGTCTATACCTTAAATCTATTTCTGTTCTTTTTTTCTCCATGTGTTCTTTCCATCTCAGCTTGGCATCTAAGGTCATTCCCAGATAATTAGTTGTATTGCTGTGTGGTATAGTAGTTCCGTTCATTATGAGCGACGGATCCTGGTTTTTGTTTATAAAGATTATACGAACTGATTTTGCTGGTTTAACTTGATTTTCCATTTTATATCCTTTCTTTTATCTTATTACAAGCATTTTGGAGGGTTTTGGTTGAATGGGTCCTAGTAGTATCAATGCTGGGTTATCTGCGAATATTGCAATTTTTGCTCCATCTATTTTCGGATAATCACTGGTGTATAATAAGTAAAGCAGTGGACCTAATATGCTACCTTCTGGCACTGCTGCATTTATTGTTTTTAATTTTGATCTTCTTATTTGACTCCCAACAGTATGTCAGTTAGGTAGGACCTGATAATACCGTCATACTGCTTTGGTAGCATACTTTTTAGTTTATGATGATGAATCCTTCGTGCCAGACCTTGTAAAAATTATCTACTAAATATACACAAAGCAATCAATGAACGAACATTTTTGAAGTCTACCATTTACCGTCATATTTCCTGCCCTGTAGGTAATTATGATTTCGTATAGAAATTAAAGGCCAAAGCATCCCTTTTGGGTCAATAGAAAAATACCTAAGAATAACTCTTGATGAGAAGCTGACGTGGGCCCCGCACATTGATCAAACGATCAACAAGCTTAGATATCTGATAAACCATTTAAAGTTGCTTATTTCTGAAAATTCAAAACTATTGTAACCGTTCAAACTAAATTGATGTGAGATCTGGGGTTTTGCGTCGCGGACCCATAATCAAAAGGACACAAACAATTCAAAGCCGAGTGAATCGCATAATACAGGCGCCCCCTGGTGTGTACGAAATGCCATACTACACAAGCATCTTGAAATTCCACCAGTTGCTGATGTCATAAAAGAACGCTATCAAAAACTCCACGATATAATGAGCATGGCAGCAGCCAATAACATAGCTCCCCCTAGACAGCAGCGAAGACTAAAACCGAGATACCACGGCGATTCCATACGACATGAAGTTCAAATGAAGTGACGAAACACACCATTTTCACGAGTAGGTTGGATGTTTGACATGAACGTTACAAAATTTAAGTTACTAATATATTATTTATTGTTCGGTTTGTTATTCATAGATTATTCGTTTTTCAGAAAACCCATAAATCCTATTGCTTAACTAATATTTAATATGAATATAAATTTTTGAAGCCAACCTGATCATGTAACAAGGGTCATATTATATTGTAGTGCTGTAAAGTTATCGAAACTCTTGAAAAATGGCAAAAAAGTAGGGAAAACTCGTAAGAAGGTGAGGTTGTGATAGTAAGTTGATGTCCGAGTGGATCTAGGTCATGATAGCTCACATGGTAGAGCAGCAGCGTAGCCAGCCGAAGATATTGAGCTCAAATCCCGCTCGTGCCATTAACTTATTTTCATCTCGACTAAAAAACTTAATTAATTGTAAGTTAATGAAAATGTATATGACAAAAATGTTAGGTAAAGTATTGCACCTTTTTAAAAGAAGTTGATTTAAAAAGTAACACAAAGCTGTACATTACGGAGAGTGAGCGACCGAGACCAGAAAGGTTAAATGCCTGGGTAGACTCGTACACCACCCCTAAAAGGTCCGGGATCTGGTCGGTTCTTGCATAAACCTTGTGGACATGTTCACAAACCCCAAGATTTTGGAAAATTGTATTTCGGGGAGCGATTGAGTAATGTCCTCACGTTCCACAGTTTCGAATCTCGACCTAGCCTATCACACTCAGCGAGGTAGTGCCTTGTCGTTTCTTCTTTTATTTAACAAAAACGGCAAAAGAGGTCTGGTAGAATACCCATTACGAAGAGGTGACTTCTCAGTGGGCAAGGAATAGACGTATAGTAAAGTGATGGCAGAAAATGTTGGAAAACTTGTAAGTAGGTAATTTTCTCTGCCCATTGTCACTACGTTGTTTTCAACATTCCACCATTACCAGCGGTTTAATCACCTTCCTGTCACATTTACCGCAATGTTCATCATAAGCCTTGATTGGATGTAATGTGTTAGACTTGAATCCGAAGTGCAATACCACTAATGTATTAATAAGGTGACAACGCTTAGGAATTAGTGGGAATCTTTGAGGTAATTGGATTTTTAAGGTGATTAGTCGCTCAGCATGAATTTATCATGGTTCGATGAAAGAAGGTACAAACTCTCGGGAGCATTTTATTTGGATTAATTGCTGTGAAGAAGCACGGCGTCGAGAGAAAAGGATTAATAAATTTTCTCTTTTTTAAAGCTTTATGAAGATATACCTCCTCGAGGGCTATATTTAACAGTTATTAGTCAACTCTTATAGTTGAAGAAGATTAATATTCCTTTTAAACTCAATTTTTTTGTATGCCTGTACATAGGGCTTGGCCAAAACAATTCTAATACGTACACTTTATGTTCACAAGGGGGGAGGAACTTGAACTTTATCCTTAACTTAGAAAATCATTTCTATAAATTTTCAATATGAATGATGAATATTTAGAAAAGAAATTTAAAAAATAATACGTTTTCATTAAGACGTGAAAATTATTGACATGTAATGGTCATATTGTTAATATTATTGAGCGTTCGCAACAGCAGAGGCCATATAAACCCTCAGGGTGCCGGCATGTTTGAAAAAAAACAACAACAAAGAAAGCCCATTTGTAAGTATGTCCGGTTCGAACGCAAGGTCGCTGGATTCGAACCCGGGACCTTCACCTTATAGTGATGAGAGCCGTGTCAACGCATAAACCGTTACGGCCATCCGACGCCTCGAACGTTGTTACTTTAGAAGAATACAAATAATTTTTGAAAGAGCATTAAATCCTTTAAAAAAAACACGTGAAAACGGATCCCGGCAGGTATCCCGAAATAAGTAATGGCAATAAACAGTAAAACAAAGAGGTTGTGTATTTATATAATTATTAAATAATAATAATTATTATTATATAATATATGAATATTTCCTTCACATGAATTCAACAACAACCAAAATATAACGAGGAGCGTTATGCCTAATGTACTTCTTATAGCTACCGACTTTGACGAATAATGCCCGGTTTTTATTTATTCTTAACTTGACAAGTACCGGTTTGAATACGTAATACAAGGAAAGAGGAAAAATACATGTTTCAAAGGATTTAACAGCCTCTGGTAGGAATGAGAGGATTGGACTTGGGACGTTTTGGACCTTCGGTTATCCCGGTGGGAATGCGATAGGACCTCCAGGGATCACCTGGCCAAACCTCAATCCTAAACGCATCCTTTCCAACCCACTTAGCGATGGAAAAAGGAGAGCTATTCAAATATCAACAGTCCGACCTCGATTTAACTCTTTTTGAATTATTGCATTAGGTGAACCGTGTTAGTTTTCCAGGGGCGCGGTAGAAATCTCACCGGCGGGTCGTTATTTAATTCCTTTGAAATTGAGGATAAAAGGCAAAAGGACTAAAAGAGTTCGTTCTTCACTCACTTTTATAAACATTGAACTTCCAATCATATTCCTCCGTCGGCCAAAAAAGACTTTAAACTCCGGTTTTAAAAAAATTTATTTATCAAGCCAGGTATTTCTGATGTTCTTCATTTTTCATTATCGTAAAAATTAATTCAAACTTTTTTGCAACTATGATTCAAAGAAAAACTTTGACCAACTTTTTTTTACATTTTGTCACTTTAATACACCGTCAATACTGCGTAGAAAGATGAAAAGTTTGATTGAAGTCTCATTTTTTCAAAATTTTAAGTTAAGACAAATTTCGTACACATCGGAGATGTAGGCAATCTTAGACTACTGCCGATCAATCAATCAACAAATCAAAAATACGTGTTTAATATTGATAGACGAGTTTCAAGTTTTTACTTTTTCTGGAGAAAAATTATATAGGGTACTTCTGGCCAAGTTCAACATTATTTGTTTTTTGCCTTGAACTAGTGTACATCTAGCTATCTACATTCATTGACCCCCAGAACAGCCAGGAAGGACATCTGAGCTCTCCATTTGTAACGGGGAGATCCTCAACATAACGGACTGTTCCCGATGGTTATGGATAAAAACCTTACATCGTAACGCTACCCTCGGAAAAGTACCCGCACGGCCCCTCTCCCAGATGCCAACATGCCTTAAGGAAGGTTACACATCTTACATTTCTATGTTGTTATCAGGGATGAATTGTATATAGTATCTAGTATTTCAATGAAGTTCGTACAGTTTAGAAATAAGTTTACCGAGTTGGGGAGTAGGATTTTATATTTCTTGAACGCTTTAAAAATACGTTCTCTTCCGGTAGTCGTCCAAGTATGATGTGGTTTGCGTCCGCCGTTGAGGTGTAATTCCTATCTTATGCAAGTGTGACGGGAGTTTTTTTCTTTCGTTTTTTACAAGGGTTCGCAACAGCAGATGTCATACAAACCCTCAGAGTGCCGGTGTTTTTGAAAAAACAAACATTTGTAAGTATGTTGGGACCTTCACCTTACATTGAAGAGTGCCATGTCAAAGATTGAACCTTGCGACCACCGCCGCCCCCGATGGGAGTCTATTGTGGTTGAACCTGAGTCTACATATAGTGGTTAATAATTTTCTATTTCTTTTGACGTTGAAAACAACCGTTTAGTCTGGATGTTTGGTTGGGAAGCAGTTCAACTTCAAAAGTTCAAATACCACCCTATAGGTCCTGCCTTATCATTGAAAAGCATTTCTGACGCAGAAAGCAATAGTACAATCGGATTTTAGTTTGGTCAAAAAGTCATATACTTATGGAAAAAAATAAACCGGCGGCGTAATTCCTACGAGGCGCTGAATATTTTACTGTACGTTCGCTTCAATCCTAATTCCTCTCTCCTAAATGTTGCGAGGTTTAGATTTTCCAAAAATAAAATTAGACTTACAATTTTAAGCCCTTTCTCTACATTATTCAACCTCGTACAGGCACTTCGGGGATCTGATTATGAAATCACGCTGCAAGTTTCATTTTTCATAACTTCCATTTTTGTGCAAATTTAATATCCTACGGCACCAATAGTCAAAAATGCATTAAAATGATGCGCTAGGATGTATAGCATCGTTTTTGAAATTTTGAAGTAGAACTTGGCCTAAGGTACGGGGGTTTTTTTCCTTAAAAAAGATAAACATTTGAAATTAAAATTTTAAAACCTAACAAGTTTTTTTTTATAGCGTTGTTGGTTCAAAAGAAATTCAACTGCGCCATCTAAAACGGACATGTGCATTCAACCTCTTTTTTAAAATGTTTTTTAAAATTGGTGTATGTATTGAGATGCGGGCACATTGAAATAATTGAAAAATTGAAAAGATTGGTTATGTTTTAATTTCATATATCATTGCTATGGATTTTAAGTCGGTTTCACGTGTTTGTTTTTGTACTATACGAATTTTATAATATTCATTACAATCAATTGAGTACATTATAATATATTTTAATTTGCTTTTCTTCCATCTTTAGTTGGGAGGGGGAGTATAAACTTTCGATTTTAATTTGACGTCTAATATTATCAAATTATGTTTTAAATTTTCTATTTTGTCTGACATATTTTTGTACAATGGAGTGAAGAAACTATTTTATATTAATTTTTTAATTTTTGAGCTATGATGAATGTTATTATTTAGTTTATGAGTTTTTCTTTTTGTATTCTTTGTCATTTTACTTAGATTTTGAACATTTTTATACCATATTTTTTTTATAATAATAAGAGTTCCAATTTAATATATTTATTTGAGAAACTTTTAACCCTCCCTACATTTCATACTTATTTCCAACAAATTAAATTTCTTTACAATTTAACAATTGACGATCGAAATGATCAGCGGATTGCGAAAAAGCGAAAATTGCCGAGTGAAGATTAACCGAAGAATTTCTACAGAAAACGCACTCCGTTAAATTTGTAGTGAAAAATAAATGAGATGATAATGTTATATACTTAACTTAGTTATTTCCTATTCACCACTTTTCGATTTTTTATACCAATTAAAATATTGTTAGTTTTATTGGTTTTTTAAAACTAGGGTTCGCAACAGCAGAGGTTATTTCAACCTTCAGGTTGTCAGGTTTTGTGAAAGAAAAAACATTTGTACGTCGGAATCGAAGCAGGGCCGCTGGATTCAAACTCGGGACCATATCTTACTGTGATGAGCGCCGTGTCAACGCCTACACCGTTCCAGCCACCGACGCCTCTCAGTTTTATCTAATGTCCAATGTACGATGCGTATCGGGCGATAGAATTATGACTACCCCGAAGTGTATATTCGTAGAGGCTAAGTTTGGAATTAAACTGATTAGAAAGGGTAAAAAACCCTTGAACTAATATTTGTGTAAAATGGTTTTGCTTATTAGGACAAAACGTTTCTTGTGCTGTTATTTGCCAGTTCAGCCCTGCAAATATCATGTTGATTAAAATACAAATAATTGTAAATTATATCAACAACGAGTACCATTTGGAAACAACCTTGTTAACCTCATTATTCTAGATGTTTTAGTCAGTCAGACGCGTTTCGCCACCTTCAGTTTGGAGTTACTTCGTTATTTTTTAGTATTTATTTGATGTTTAATAGCAAAATTTAGATAAAACCTTGCAATACACCTTGACAGGAAACAATTAGATTCAAATCACTCGTCTAATGACCTCTACGACAATTGGAATCCTACTTAGATTATTTGCCGGTCGATGAACGAACATCATAAAAACATGAGAGTTGAGAATCCTCAACACGACACGCAAGACAAACACTTTGAGCCTTGAAAATGATCTCAATGAAAGGTCGAAACGTCGGCACGATGAAGAAAATGTTTTTCTGATACCTACATCACACCAGACCGCATCTCACGATATCTGAATAAACCTCCTCAATAGTTTCTGGCTTCTTTGCTAGAAAGTTGTTTTTCATACGACCAATGATTCATACACGAAATGTGAAATTTTTGTCCAGATTAAAGGATTTCCTACGTTTAAGATGGCCGTTTCGGCATACGAATTCTTCGACTAATGGTCGGTGAAGACATTTTCTTTGTGCCTGCACGATAAAAGTATGTTGGGGCAATCATCAGTCGTAGAAATAATGACGGTTTTACATTTTTTTTTCTTTTTTCAGCCTCCGTTCGGGCAAATGAAATAAATAAGGAAAATAAATGAAAAGTAGAATCTTCCAAGGTTAACAGTGTGACTTGCTTACAGCTAGCATAGAAAACCTAGTTTAAAAAATGAGCATTTTTGTTTTTTATTTATTTCTTTATTTTCTAATGGAGATTTATGTACTGTTAGCAAAAGGATAGTAAGCGTCATGATCACTTAGCTGATGTGTTCAATAACTGTGTGTAAATGCAGAAAAAATTTCATTATTTTATTTCTAGTGCAATTCATGTAGGAATTTTATTATGGCACTGATATACCGATTCGTTTAAAAGAATCAATACAGTTTATTTGTATGTAAATTTTGTTATGTTTTGTTTGTTGTTTTAAGTAGTGGGTGAATTGTGTTGATTATTCCTTATTTAAACTGCAAGCATATATTCATGCAAATTGATGTTGATCATTGATATGAAATACGGAAAAATTTCATGTCCACGTTTTGAAGTACAAATTATGCACATTGATTTTACAAACATGCGCTTTTAACATATTTGTTAAGTATCAAGGATACGCGCTAATAAAATTCAGTAGGCCGTTACATTAATACTTTGGTCTTATTAAGTACGTGCAACTTCACGAGCGGTTTAATCGCAACAGTGGAAGAGGCGCCCTTTCAGCTTGAGGTGCGCTTGCATAATTTAAGCTAAATCGACCCTTTCCTGTGGATAATTTCAATCGCTTACCCTCCACTCTACATCCGACCTTCCACCCACGCCATCAAATCTCGGCAGGTAGATTGAATTACATTCAGGAATTCTGCAATGAGATGGGGCAACATCAAGAAGTTGAATTGAATATTGTGGAGCTTAGCGAAGATAAAACGGGCTTTGCCGATGTTCGCTTAGACGCAAAGATTCAGAGCGCTCCTGATAATTCAATATAAAAACCCGGCCTTTGATAAGCGAATTGCTTTAAATGTTTAAGATCTTTTTGCTCCTGTGGATTTCTTGCAACATTTCTCAGTTAAAAATAGAACTCCCAACCATGACTGGATACCCTCAGTTTTAAACAAATTTCATACACGCTACTCACTTCCGCATAAATAACGTCCTTCACTCTCTACTTGATAGACGGAAAGCGTAGATATGCGTAAGACGACCTTAGCCACCACAATAGAAATCTTAAATCTGAATATTTTACCCAATACCAGAGTGAAATAACACTTTCTTATCAGGAAGAATCAAAACAAAATGTTTACAATAATTAAAATAAATATTAATATCAATTAATCAACATATTTATCCATTGCACGAGTTTAATGGTTATGAATACTGCACCACGTTATGCAACCTTATATACAGTAGAAGCACTGTCTCTCAGTTGGAGAACTACAAAATAAGGACCGGTAATTACGAATTTATCCTGGTGGACATTGTGCAAAAAGTATAAAGCCTCACACTGGAAGATAATATAATATCACTCTGTTAGGTTAAGGGACACAAAGAAGTTAATTTGAGGAAGTTGACAGATTGGCTAAGAAGGCCACATGGACAGGTGCAAACGTAGAAACGGCAATCACGAGAAGCGACTTCCTATATGAAAATACACGAAGATTAGTATTGAAACGGGAAGAAACTTGTGACTAGGAGGTGGCGGGGAAATATTACTAATTGCTATTTCCTCAGTTGTTAAATAGGCCTTGGTCAGATGCAGCAGGAGGACATAGCAAAGCAGTTTTCACCATGTCATGCGTTTAAGAACGGGGTATGGCATTTGCGGTGAATATTTGAATAGAATCTGCTTGAGACCAACTACCAACTGCAGCACACTCGACATTATGAAAACATTAGCAGATGTATTTTCTGTATAGAATATGATGACCAAAGGCAAGGGCTTTTCCAATCTTGTATGAAATGTCAGGATATAGATCAAACGTTTCACCTTTAACACAATTGTGGCACCAGGCTGTTCGTCGGGTATCAGCTCTTGTTCAATTGTGTGAGAGTGTAAACTGGGGGTGTAAGTCGGTTTGCAGGTGAAGCCGTGGTAGTTGGGCGCCTGGATCCTGTCGGGGGGGTCGCTTCGGAAGGGTGAAGGGTATTGACATGTTAGCCCCTGCGATCTTGTGGATTTGGAATTTTCCATGCCAAACTAGATGTAACGGTTTTAATCCAAGGATCTTTGAAGGTGTCCCCTCCTCCTCTGGCTGCGAGCTGTCTAGATTCCTGGTGGCCGGGCTCCGTCACACCTGAAAAATCTCTGCAGCCTGATATCAGAGTCATAAAACAATGAATACAAACTCTTCCACTAAGCGACTAGGGTTGAAACCGTTAAATATACTGGCTGTTTCACTAACTATTTTTAAACTATTCACTTGGATCGTTTTCTCCTCGTGGTATTTTTTTTTAAATTCTTTTATTTATAGCTTCAATGATCAAAGAGGATGGATAACTACATACAAATACAAATCTGTCACACCAGGAAGAAGTGGGAAGAGACACCAGACAGTGATGAAACTTTCATTTAATTGGAAGCGTACGGCCTGTAGAATTGTGAGGTCTGGGGGGAATGGATTTTAACATCATTACGGATCAGTTTGATTCGTGATCTGGCCAGGACATTCACATGAAATTAATCTAATAATTTGACCTTCTCAAAACGAGAAATAGATTCATTTTGAATTACATCCCCGATCCCCCAAATCATTATTAATCATCGCTGGTCGATAAAATATAATTCACAAAAACGCAAAATTCTTACAAATTTACAGGTATATTAATGCTTTAAAAATGTATGTGAGTTTTGACAGATTATTATTGTGTATCGATTGCACTTGATACCCCATGATAAGTACAGATGGAACTGATTTCGATGCAGACAAAGCGGATCACATCTCACAATAGACAAACCAGATAGATCTGTTCTGAGAGATGTGTCGTTTACCTAACTCTCACATTATCTACATAAAATTATTGCATGAGTTTATCTCATTAAACTAATTAATAATTAAAGATGTAGATCCTTTTGTAAAAGTTCTTACTTGCACTAAATACAATCATCAGGTGATTAATTAATATTAAAATTAAACAGCGACGAAATTGCAAGGAAAACGTATATTAAAGCTAAAACAAATAAACTGTCATAAGCAGATTCAGTACGAAGGTGGTTTCTTCTCCCCGAGCGGGCATTATTTAGGTTAAACACGCTCCCCTAGTTCCTAATGGATTATTAACTCGTTATTCCCATGCCATAATTTACGGGCGATTGGCACCGGATTTAAAATCTCCGACATCGGCTCGAGGGCCGTTGTGTATTAATTTTGACCGGAAGCGCGGTGCGGGTTGAACGGTCGCAGTCGTTCGGTCAAGGGGTTGGTCGACGTTGGAAATTATCCGCGTGGGAGGCTCGAACCGATATGAATTATGGAAGCGTAGTTCATTCAAATCGGGTTTATTAGCAGTGACAGGTTCTCTCCTCTATCTCCCTTTATTTATTCGAATTCACTGTTTTCTCCGCCGATAATGGAAATTGTAAAATTGAAAAACGGCCACGTGGAAACAACCCCGCGTGGGGTCGCAATTTTGTCGAGGAAAGTTTTCCTCTGTTTACAGGAAAATGGTTTAACTTTTTGACCTATGATTAATAACCACAGCCTGCATCAATCAACACATCATTCAGAATGATTACAGATATGAACTTCTTTAATTAAACATTCATGCTTTAAAAAAATAAAAATATATGTTTTTCTGTGCTAATTTTTTGTGCTGAACAGAACTTTACAAAAGCACGCACACGCCTCACAGAGATGATGATGATGATGATTCATGATTTAATAAGAGAGAGTGAGAGTGCTAGGGAGAGAGAGAGAGAGAGAGAGAGAGAGAGAGAGAGAGAGAGAGAGAG
>CM077103.1:9984489-9999470 GCA_039619505.1 Cimex hemipterus | reverse complement strand
GAGAGAGAGAGAGAGAGAGAGAGAGAGAGAGAGAGAGAGAGAGAGAGGGCCGGAGAGGGACAATGAGAGAAAGACAGAAAGAGAGATAGATAGATAGATAGAGAGTGAGAGAGAGAAAGAGGGATAACGTGAGTGTGAGAGGGTGAGAGAGAGATAACAATATTTAGATATAATAACAAGAGTCGTACAAGCCGTAAGGTCCGATAAGGTTAAAGCGCGAAAACCATTTCCGAAACCATCTGTACCCAAGAGGTTTATGGGAACTCTTCGTTGGTGTACTGCTAGGGCTGTTCCCTATAATTTGCTAAATTATGGTGAAACTATCAGAGTCTTTCTTCAGTATTGGTAAACCGTAATTGGCCAATTTTTCTTCCCTGTACGGCTAGGCCATACGTCGCAAGGTGAACCCGCCACCTTAAAGCCAGAAACACAATTACCCGATTAATTTTTTAAATAAAAACTAATTAATTTTTAATCACAGCTAATTTGGTTTATATTAAAATAATTATGTGGTAATTAACAGAACGTTAATAATAAAATACGAGTGTAAAAGTTTGATAAAAAATATGAGTACCCACTTCTTTTGTCGCTGTACTCGATGCGACCCGACGAAAATCTGGACAGTGGGGATCGCAGAGCGTCGGAAAGGTTATCGTGATAGCATCGGGTAGATGTGAACGTGGGTAATGCAACCTTATGGAAAATCGGAGTTTGGATTTGCGTTTTGTAGCGTCGTGTAGCGTAGCATCGCGTAAGTGTGTTTCTGGCTTAAGGGTTTGGGATATGAAACCTTACCGCACTCTCCATATTCAGATTTCCATTTTTTTAGGCCTTTCGATCATACCTTGTAATATATATAAAACGGGGTGAAATTTAAAACGTCTTGTCAGACTTTAATGTGAGTAGAAATAAAGATTTTTATGTCAGCGGAATAAAAGCGTATCATATGTATTGATTGTGATGGAACTATTTCGAATAAATTTTCTTTATTTTACAAAAATTAAAAATAGTTTTGGCTGCCTGTTCGAAATTTTTACACCAGCCCAATTATTCAACATTAATCCCATTCAAAATATTACAAAAAAATTTCACGGCATTTAAGAAAAAATTGTCCAGTTGAATAAATCCATAAAAGCTAGTTTAAAACTAAAATGCGACAAAGACAAAATAAAACATCCCTTCATAGTTAGACTTTATATAGATTGTTGTCTATGAGGCTGTTTTACCACTCACGTTAGTGAAACAACATCTACCCTGGCAGGACGGTAAGCCCGTTTCATTTAATATTCATACTTTAGTACTTACTTGGCAGTACATAACTGCCCCTAATTGGCCATTGTTTCACACCGTCCAACCCTTTCCTTAACCCTCTGGAGACCTATGCAAATTAACCTACAAACAAGGGAGAGAAGACATGCGGACACACGGCGAAATGGTCGATCACAATAAAGGGCTGGATTAGGATGTTAAGTTCGATAATTTCTGCAATCAAATTTAGATCTGCGAACGGGTGATTATTATCTATGGTCCTTTTACTGAAGTTAGCCTGATACTGAAACCAGTGATAATAGACGAACCGAGTGAAGTGGTCAAGTGTTTATCAATACATGATTTTTTTGGCAATATAGTAATTTCCGACCGTTCAGTTATGTTTTGTCTATTAGACGTATTGTTATGCTTTCTTTGTCGGGTTCTTTTTCTAGATAAAATGTCATCACACTTTTGTTTTTCATGGAGGATTTTTGAAGAGATACAAAAAAACGGCCAAATATTTATTCCACGCTATAGTATGTTTTATGTGCAGAGTGACTGATCTCGCACTTGTCTTGTAAGATGAAACAAAACCAACGTTTGATTATTTCTGAAAACACTTTTGAAGTTTGTAAATCCAATGCCTCCAGAAATTGGTTTTGTTATACCTTTCAATATTTCTTGGCAAACAGAAATAATGAGGTATTGGCACTGACACTATCGGCGTCCAATTTTACAAAATCTTATTTCCAATTCACCCGTTATTAACCTGAATTTCACCGATAATGTTAAAAAACAGAAGGAGCTGTGTTATGATGTTTTACTCATCATTAAACAGCTAATCCTTTATTTATCGACTTGGATGTGCTCTATTTGTTTTTCAACTTTGTCAAACTGCAAACCTTATCTGTATTTGCATTAATATCTGAGGACATTTTACAGTTTGACAAGTCATCATTTTCACGTCATTAATGACTCAGTCATCCGAAGGGGATATTCAGTTTCCTTAGAAAGGGCGATAATAATTTCAATAGCTTGCATCTACAAGAGGCCATCGATATAGAGGTTATATAATGGTTAATCTTTTCAAAAACTTTACATTTATAAAACTACCCTTACTAGTTTTCGTAAAGCAAAAAAAAAAAAAAAAATGGAAAACCGACACATTCGTTTCGCAAACACACTTGCAGGATGGGCCCAAATTTTCTCAGACAACTTTTGTGTCCCTTTGTTGAGTTTTTTCTCCTGGTTTTTTGACCTTATTTTCACTCTTGCTACAAATTAGAAAGCGGAAATTTACTTCTGGATAAACACCAATTTTGAGTAAAAGGGTTCAAAAAAATTGTCTCGATTGGTCATAGGTAAAGCCGGACTAATTATAATATATAACGATATAATCACAATCATTAATTTTTCTTACGCAACCATAGAGTTCAGATTTTTATCGAATACAATGGTTCAAATTTTGTTCTGCGTAGTTTTTAAATACTTAAATATTATTGCACGGCCTTGCATATTTGAAAATTAAATTTGAAATAAGTTTGCTTACTCAAAATATCAAAATGAATACGGCAACTTAGCAAAAAAGGAAAAGAAGAGTGTAAAATTTGATGCAAATTTCAGTTACCCTTCAAAGAATAAAATTTTCAAATCTTTTTTAGGAGGGTATTTCAAATACCAGGTTAGGTGATCCCTCGAAGTGCCGATGTTTTTGTTTTTTAAACCATTTGTCGGGTTAGATTACAGGGCAGAAGGATTTTTTTCCCTTATGAGTTATGTTATGAGTGCCTTTGTCAACGCTTAAAACATTGCGGCCTCCTATTTTCAAAATTTGGCTTTTCTGAAAAATGAGTTTTCTAAAGAAGTCTGGTTGTGAAAATAGGGGGACTCATTTAAAACACAAAAGTAGTCAGACTCTCATCAGTTCTATTTCATATTTTCAATTTAGTAAACATAAAATAAGTGGGAATACCGTTTTCATCTAGAATAATAGGCTCGATTAACCTTTTCAATTCAAAAATGCAGAGAACAATCCAGCCTTTATGAATTAATGAAACACAAGAGATCCTTGATTGACTGAATTAATAAGATATTTATTTTGTATAAGAATTTAAATTATACAGTTGATGTATTGAGATTTTTCTATTGTATTTCAGTTCGAAATGAATATGTACTAATGATAAACCAATAAAATCTCAAGTGGAAAAAGTTTTATTGTCATTTGTGCTACATATTTTAATATTATTCAGATATCGTGAGATGCGGTCTGGTGTGATGTAGGTAGAAAAACATTTTCTTTATCGTGCCAATAACACTCTCAACACGACACGCTAGAATGGCACAATTACACAGAAGACAACCACTTTGAGCCCTGAAGATGCTCTCAGTAAAGATCGAAACGTTGGCACGATACAGAAAATGTTTTTATGAGACCTACATCACACCAAACCAATCTCACGAAATCTGAATAATTATCAATTAACGGTCACTAATCCCTAAACATGTATTTTAATATTTTTATTACTAATCGTACGTCATATTTGTAGGATAGTTTATTATGAGGATATCTTATAGCGTACAGCTGCAGACAGTAATAATGAGAATTGTCGTTTTTAAAATTAATTTGATTTTGGGTTTTACTAATTATTTGCTTATTTGACAATTGTTCCCCGCCCATTCTTTTTTATTTATAAATAATAATTTTAACTTAATCGTTAGTCATAAAAATATTGCATTTAGGGAAAAGCAGTTTTGATGTTTTCCTTCTTGATTTCCAACACTACAAGCTACGAGAAATAAGTGAAACATGAAAGCTTTGTAATAAAGCCAAATGCCAGACGTGTTTGGTTCGCTGGATGTTGTGAAGTATTGTTTAATTAGCATATTTGGTACAGTCGTAATAAGAGGATAACCTTTTATGGAAAACAAGAAAGTGTAGTTTTAAAATTGTTTTTCGGCATCGAAAACGGTCCGAGTCATGTTCTCGAACCAGCCGTTAATATAAATGGAGCCTAGAACTGTTGCCGTTCACGTCGTGTTTGCCAAGTCGTAGGGTCGGATCCCTTATAATCGCGGCAATCCGTTTAAATCGGCCCACGAAGGGTTTACGAATGGTCGCACTCCAAGAACTATAAACGGAGAGTGCTTTTTCTGTCTCCACTTCCTCCTTTTCCAAGCCTTCCAGGACTTGATAATACCGAAGGGGGAAGTTTCAAATGTTCTCGGGCGGCGCGGATCTACGAGGAGCACGGCCGGCTTTTAGGACGGGGGCGCCGTAGTCAGTTTCCCATAATAAACTAACCCCTGACTACCGAATACTTCTTTCCAACTGGCGAGGAAGCTCGTTTATTAGGAAAAACGATGTGGGATTAGAAGGGGAATTTATTTTCCAGCTACGGATACACAATTGGGCCCAGAGGGCACGGGGTTTTCGCTACCAGTATTTTCAGCCGATTCTGACATCAATGAAATAGAGACAAACAGTGAATGAATGTATAAACTATTCACATCACATCTCTTACACATATTTAAAAATCAATCTACTAATAAATAGTTAATTTCAATATTTATTAACACTTTATTCTCCAGTATATAATTGAGTTATGCGGAGAGCGCATACACATAAGAACAAAAATCGACTATGGTTAGAAAACATTTTATTTTTATTAAAAATCCAATTTGAGACTAATAATTGCTATTTTTTTTAAACAATAATACATTTTTTTTATTTTAACCACATCCCTCATACATATATTTATAGAGCATAGAGTCCCCTGTTTTCCATTTTTCGGGGAAAAAATATTTATTTTATTAACTTGATGGGGAAATAGATTATCTTTTCGATTCGACAGACTACTCGTTAGGTCCATAATAGCCCAAATATTCACATTTCAAATTATAACCAATAATATAATGAAACTAACCGTCAAACTACTTTAGTTTAAAAATGCTCCAGAAAGGCCTGATTAAATAGACGTCTATTGTGAAAAAGACAATTTATTTCTTACCCATCAACGTTTTATGGAGTTCCAAAAAATTAAGACATTATCAAAATTTTATTTTTATTGTAGTAGCTATCTCATTTTGTGTTCACTTTTGTGTGAACTGAGACTGAAACTATTTATTAGCGTGTTAGAAAGTTATTTTAATACAGGAATTATATAAACTAGTCTTTTTCATACCTCCCTACCTGTGGAAAACAAGAATTCTGAAATGATCTGTACAATTCCTGATTAAAAATAGGGTCTCTTCAATTAGTTAAAGCTCTGAAGTTTGCAGAAGACAGTTGTAAACAAAAAAAAAGGCTAAATGATCACGTCAAATTCTGCTCTATATATACTCTTTGGTTAAAAACATTATTTTCAACCTTGTAAAACTAAAGTAATCCGAATTACGGAACGATGGACACTTCAGATTTTAAAAGAGAGGCGAACAATTGGATGTGGTATATCTGCTTAAGTATTAGTAAAAAAGAGCAGGGAAAAGCAAGGGCTGACAGATAAAATCAACCTGCCACTGACATCTTTACTAAGAACCCGAGAGAAACTTCAACAAGAATGGAATGAAATGTGGCAGACCATTGACAACGGAACACACCAAAATATTTCACGATACAACGCCTGCGCATCAACCCACCCAGATTTTGTGTGGTCACGGAAAGCTAAATAGTACTTAGTTTCAACTAGCCTAAATAGTAACTAATAGTTTCAAGATAATCCACGATGTCACTTTCGGATGCGCTTGTGGCGGAGATTATTTTCGACTGTACCAAGTTTGACAAGGAACAATCGAAATTTGGTAAATCGTTGATCATCTAGTTCAAAATACACTCCACTCAAGAAATTAATTAAGGTTTTTAGTTGAAATAAAAAAGTTAATGTCACGAGCGGGATTCGAACCCACGACCTTCGGCTTGATACGGCGCTACTCCAACACTCGAGCTAGCGTGACTTTGATCCACACCGACGCTAAGTCTAGTCTCAACCTCACCTTTCGAATTTTCCCACAGTTTTGCAATTTTCATTGTTTGAACGATCAGGATTTCGAGCCTACAGCTCATCATCAGGCTGAAAACTATTAAATAAACTTGAAACTTGTTGAGAGGTCTTTGCAAAAAAACTTACTGTCAGTACGATCTGTTTTTTTAATGATTGATGAACAGACAATTTATCTTTTCTAGAACTTGAGTGTGTTGTAGGCCCCTCACAGAAGCCACATGCCTGCACCGATTAGTTCCTTTAGAAATATTTCTTGCGGTTCACCCTTTGGCAAATTGATGATGGAACCTGAAGGTCAAAGTGGTCGAAATTTTAGCCTTTAAAACACCGCCATAACAATATCAACATTGTTGCAATTGTATTGCGCTTTAATATGTATGAATGGTTGTAATGAGAAGCAAGAAAATAATTACATTTACGAAAATTCAACAGGTGTAGTTTCAGAAAATCTGTACTATCTATTTGTTTTTAATCTGAAGAAAGAGCTTGCTGAAGTGTCACTCAAATTAATTTATTTATTTAGACCTATTTAGTTTTCGCGTTTTCGTTCTGCACAATATACATAAAACAAAGAACATGCACGAACAAATTTCAACTACATATGGACAACAAGGAAAGATTATTCTGAAAGACATCGCCAACAATGAGAAGAAACTTTTATTGGCAATCAATCAGAGTACGTTTTTGTTGAAACGCATACAACATATTTCTTACACATATCACAAACAACTTTAATTTCACACAAGCCATAAAAACACAACTAAACATACCACATAGTAATAATACATTTCATAAGAAACATTTTAAACATAAAAATTATTATCCTTAAAACCATTAAGACACTAATAACAAAAGTACACCAATTAAAACTTAGTGCCGTCGACATAATACCTACAGACACTTTAAAGAAATTCTACAAACATCAAAAAGATCAAATTAAAAACAAACACACTATAAAATTTCTCAACTTGACCAATAAACACCTGACAACACAAACGATTGGTTTCTAAGCCTAACCAAAACTAATAAACTTCCAAAAATACCTCACTCTCAACAAGACATCCAAGAATGATATATCTACACAGAAAACAGACACTTTGAGCCCTGAAGATGATCTCAATAAAGTTGGAAACGTGTAGAGATTAGTGACGGTTAGTCGATAATTATTCAGATATCGTGAGACAACACCAGACCGCATCTCACGATATCTGAATACAGTTAGAATCGTTGGAACGATACAGAAGTCTCTACAGAATTGAAAACTGAACAAACCAGAAAGAATAGGCAGAACATATTGGTTGGTAACAACAAAAGTACTGTTAGCATTCTGAAGGCATAATGAAAATCAAGTGTCATTATGGTGCATCAGCAAATATTGGGTTGTCCGGAAAATAATGCAGGATTTTAAGTTTTCGTTAAAAAAAATCTATATAAAATATTCTGTTTACGTTTACAAGATTACTCATTTGTATGAATGTCAACACTTATTAATCCTCTTCCAAATGATATTGTTTGTTTACCTCTGTAGCATTCCGCTACTTGGAAATAATTCAGTCATCCTTATAATGTCAAAGCGAGAATTTCGTACGATTTTCTTTTACGAGTTTAAACTCGGCCGAAGCGGAGCCCAAACGTGGAAGGCCTTCCTCTCTTAATGATGATGTTCTGCGATCAGTGGTGGAAGAAAACCCCAAAACAACTGTTCGAGAACTTGCAGAGCAACTCAAAATCAGTAAAACGACCGTCGCTGACCACCTCTTTGGTCAATCGGAAAGGGCCCATTTTGTTGCATGACAACGCTCGACCACATGTGTCACGTGTAACGTCACAAAAATTATTGGAGCTTGGCTATGAAACTTTGCCTCACTCACCCTACTCTCCGGACCTCTCGCCTACTGACTACCATTTTTTTAGACACCTGGACCACTACTTACAACACATAATATTCAAAAATCAAACGGAACTGGAAAATGCATTTATTGACTTTATCAATTCTAAAAATTCTGAATTCTACTCAGACGGAATTAATAAGTTACCAACACGTTGGGAGAAATGTATTGAGAGTATGGGAAATTATTTTGATTAAAGAACATTGCTTTAAAGTAACTAGTTTCTTTTTTTTTTTGTTTAATACCAAAATCCTGCATTATTTTCCGGACAACCCGATATATCGAAAAACCTGTTTTCAATTTGCAGTATGATATGAGAATTGGCCGATTCAAACAAGCTACCGGGTTAAGTTTCGTCGGGTGAATAAATGGGATTTTTTATTTCGGAAAAACGCATCAATGATTTTTATTGGTCTGTGTATCTCGTTAACTAAATAGTTGATTTGACCTTTCCATCCACGTTCATCCGCAGTGAGCCATGAAGTTAATGTCGCAAAGTGGCGCATCGGTTGGCATCTACATGTTTGTAGTGAATTGATTTAGCCTAGCAAGTCGATACCCTGATGTAAATGTGTGGTAGAATAGAATAAAAAATTTATTTAGGTTTTCATTTCGGTCAATTCCTAGTTTTAAAGGTTTTATCGGTGTTTCATTAAAATGAGCCAAACCAAAAACTTTTTAAAAAAATACAGTTAACAAAATCGACGGTCGGTTAGTAAAATCAACGAGGGCAGAAGAACTGATTAAAAATCAAATCCCTTCTTGTACTTTGACTGCTCTCACGTCACTCTTGGAAGGTTTCTAATTAAACCGCAACGGCTAATCCACTCGGTGATAAATCTGGATTAGGAAATGCCACTGTTTATGAATGGGCGCTTAAAAGGGTGAGTGCCGGAGAGCATGTATTAAGTCAGGTTTTGGAAACTACACCTGCTCTTTCATTTACGTTAGATTTAATATTTTGAACGTTATCCTCTACAGTATTTTTGAAAGTTTAGCAATAAATTGATTTTATAATTATATAAAATAAATGGGCTACTCAGACAACAACTGAGGAGAAAAATGAACACTAAGAAAGGTCAAGGTCCCGGGTTCGAATCCAGCACCCCTGCATTCGAACCCGACATACTTACAAGTGGGCTTTTTTTCAAAAACACCGGCACACTGAGGGTTTATATGACCTCTGCTGTTGCGAACCCTCGTAAAAATATATATATATATCTATTTGGACTATCTTGTATAATAATAATAAATAAAATAATTTACTTTAAAAAATTGTTATTTAATTTTAACTTTCTTATATTTTGTAATACAATGTGTTAATTTTAGGCCTTTCCGTAGTGTCTACTAATATTTGGATTTCAAGTGGTGCCGAAAGACGATATGTGGCCGTAAAATTCAATTTCATCAGTAATGACTCGGTGTAGAATGGTAAGTAAAATCGGAGGGCTTAACTCGGCCGGGCTTTTTATCGTTTCATGAAGAAATTCGAATAACAAGAATGGTACCGGATATTTCGGTGTTATTCCGTTACATAAATCCATCCCTTTATTACCGAGGGAGCAATCTCGCCCCTTGGCGACCAGGGCAAAAACCAAAGTCGCGAAAGTGAAATTTCATTCGGCCTGCCTCTTAGGATTAACCTGGAGATTTACACTACGCCGAACCGTGGCGGATCGCGATTATGTTATTGCCATAAACGTTTGAATTATTCTCTGGCGGCTTTGGGAAATTCCGCTTTGCCATTCTCTTTGTTCTGTTTTGAAAACAACTGCTGGCCAAACTTGAATTTGAGAAGGGTTATTCAGGGTAGCCGTTTCAAACCCGGGCGGACCGCAGGCTCTTATGTTAAATTCACGAAGTAAGGGGATTTAGCTGTCGGAAATGATTCTACTGAGGCGATTCGATCACAGTTAGCTCTTCACCTATTCACAACATAGTCCGTCACAATGCAAAACCCTTTGAATTTTCAATGACTTTTGTTCTACGTATCACATCCTTGTATCATTGACGTGAATAGGTATAGTCATGAGAAACTTTACATCTTACCACATTAATTATTCAAACCATTATTAGCTATGTTTCTTATCCTCTTGTAGATTATAATATCGCATATCTCACTTATGAATTTTAAATATATCAGATAGATCGACAGAGGGAATCGAAACCACAACTGAATACGCTAACCACTTAGCTACCGACATCTGCTAAAGATTTAGAAATAAACTTTGTTTTGGAGAAATATGAAAACGAAGGAAGAATTGACTTTGATAAAAATGACAAGCAAAACAGAAAGAAAATTATCATTAGTCTTTTTTCCAGCTGTATAAGTATCCGAAACGAGAACTTATTTCTTCTGATTATTAATTAATCAGATATCAACAGGTAAAATAATTTTACCGATTGAACAGCAAAGCCATAGCTTAAGTTTGTTTTAGTTTGATTCGTTTCTCGTTAGAAGCGAATTATCTCTTTCCATTAACTCTTTAATGTTTAGTAAGTAAATTTTGTCATAATTATGTTGGTGACTTAAACAGATGAAATTAAAATATAAGGTATAACTATTAGTTGAATTTTTTTAATGTAATTATTTTCTTCTTATCTTGAACAATAGGAGCAATTGATGAACTTGAAACAAACAATGTAGCTAAATGTTGCGGCGTATTGTGCACTTTTTGAATAAAACGAAGTTTTCCTGATGAATGTATGCTTTATGAGGGGGGATATTGAAATGATTATTAAATAAATAATAATTGGGGCTAATTACGAAAATGTCGTGTAATCGGTTTGGATTCTCGACGACAATTGAAATGGCGACAGAGAACGTTTAGTGAAGTGTACTTCATTTTTAAATCCTTAATTCACTACTTTCGTGGTCCTCTTGACCAAATAGAAAATGAAAATTAATTAAGGATTTTAGTTGAGATGAAAAAAAGTTAATGGCACAAGAAGGATTCGAACCCACGAACTTCGGCTAGATACGCCGCTGCTCTACCACGTGTCCTATCGTGACCACGATCCACTCGGACATGCCTTTTCACGTATTTCAAATGTCGTGTATTCTGTTTTTCAACTCAACTAAAAACCTTAATTAATTGTAATTTATTATTTGGTCAAGAAGAACACGAAAGTAGTAAATTAATAATTTAAAAATGAAGTACACTTCACTAAAAGCTTTCTGTCGCCATTTCAATTGTCGTCGAGAATCCAAACCGATTACACGACATTTTCATATTTAGCCCCATTACATTTATTTAATAATCATTTCAATATCCCACCTCATAAAGCCTACAAGATTACATTTGAAAAATGGCAAAAGGAGGGAAAATTCAAAAGGAGCGGTTGAGATGGGAAGTTGGTGTCCGAACGGATTGACGTCAAGCTACCGTAGCTCAAGTGGTAGAGTAGCAGCGTATCTAGCTGAAGGTCGTGGGTTCGAATCCCTCTCGCACTATCAACTTTATTCATCTCAACTAAAAACCTTATTGAATTGTCATTTATTATTTGGTCAAACGGACCACTAACGTAGTGAATTAATGATTTAAAAATGAAGTACACTACACTAAAAACTCTCCGTCGCCATTTCAATTGTCGTCGAGAATCAAAACCGATTACACGACATTTGAAATATGACAAAAGGAGGGAAAACTCATAAAGTGGGGTTGTGATGGGAAGTTGATGTCCGAGTGGATCGAGGTCATGTTAGCTCAAGTGGTAGAGTAGCGGCCTATCTAGACGAAGGTCTTGGGTTCGAATCCATCTCGCACTATTAACATTTTTCATCTCAACTAAAAGCCTTATTCAATTGTCATTTATTATTTGGTCAAGCGAAAGAAGTGAAATAATAAAATATGTTGGTATACACTCCGAGATTGATTTCTATATTTCTTTAAAAAAACTTACAAAAATGCTCGAGTTATGTTGAACATTATCGGAGTAAAATCAATCATAAATCAAATCACCAACCCTCAGAGTAGTACCTATTGACAAGTAGCAATTATTACGAGACAGAGCCGAACAGTATTAGCCGAAGATTAGTCGGCCTAATTGCAAAACTGTTGGTAAATCTCAATCAATGCCTTTAATCCAAGGTAATTCTGATGAATGTGCTCGGATAATTAAAAAATAGAAAACAAACATTTTGGCCTTCAAAATCTGATAGTTTTTAATTATTTTGTTATCAAATTCTCATGGGGGAACATCATAGTTTCAACGACAAATTATTTATTTGCGACAGCTTAATTTATGATGAATGGAATAGAGTTAATTTCTTTAGAGCGTGATGATCTGTTTAAAAAATTGGTTATCGATAAAATTAATCAGCCCGTTTTTTTTTTCATACTTACTAAGGAAAAACGTGTTCTTTTATAAAACAAGCTACAAAAACGTATAACAAAAGGCTCGAATTGTTCTACGAAGGACAAAGAGGGATGCATGATTCGTCCTTATCGATTTTGAATCGAAGATCGTATGGCGTCACCACAGGTGTCCCGAATTGTGATTGATTAGATGGTAATGATGGAAAGGGAGCAAGGGTAATCGTATGACGAACGAAGGGGGAAATGGAATAAAGATTGATGATAAGGCAATTGAGGTTCAGATACGAGTTATCCAGGGGAGAGAGCACATGAAGAGATCACTGTAAACATGGTTGAATGTAAAAGAGCGTAAAATACAAAAAAGACCTAGACAAAAAATGTCATAGTTTTATTTTTATTATTATTGTAATTTATTGTTTTTTTTTAAGATGATCGTATAACGAAAAGCTAGTTTTATTGGCTTCTCTTTAAAAACTTTATGAGCAAATGTATCATGGGTTGTGCCATAGCGGAGGTGGCTTTTTCCATCTCAATGCGATGTACTCGGCCGTTTGTGTTTTCGGTTTGCAGAAAAGGCAATTTAGTTGGCAATGTCCCGTGAGAAGTCCTGTCAGGCTGTTCAAATCCTTCTTACCGAGGGAAAGCATTTGGTATGCTTTTATCTTTGTGACGTAATAAGCTTTTCGGACTGTCTTAAGACAAGAGTGTTTTTCCAGTTTGGAAGCTTTCTATCCCCCCCCTCGTTCTTTAAGAAACTTTTAATAGTTTAGGGAGTTGTGGTCCTTCGAGGGTGATTCCTAAAGGAGCGATCACTTCCTTCACTCCCACCTAAAAGTACGTTCGGTAAATAATAATGCATTTATTATGCTTTGAAGAAAAATTAAGCGACGCCATCTTCTTAACGTCTAAAATCTTATCATTTTGCACTTTTCTCCTTCAAGGAGAACCGAACAGAAATGGAGCATCGCGTTCGCATTGTTTCTTACCTTTTCCGTAAAACATTGAACCATAGATAATTTTTAAGATTGTAAGTAAAAATTTCCACCTTCTTATTCAACGATTTCTATACATCAAAATTTTCATTTGATTTACGGCTGGTAAATCCATGTTAATTCATTTCAAATTCAAACAAAAACTCCTTATTCTATCATTCAGGTTTTTCTGAGAATTTCCTCAATTTTAATGTAATATTTTGTACCCTTTTATTTTCGACTAAATTCCAGATTATTGAAAAAGAATGAATGAATTTATTGTTACGAATTGATTTTTTTTTTAACTAGGGATTCCGACATTTAGGTCATTTTAGCCCCCAACTAAGTTTATATTCTATTTAGACTTTCAAACACTACATTCATACAAATAAATTGATTGATTAGTGAGAATTGATCACATTTTGTATTGGTTAAATATAAAATTAGATGGAATGAATACATTTGTTGATAAGTGAAACCTTAAAAGGTCTCAATTGTTTATGGGAGCCCCCCCCCCGTTTATAGGACACTTACAGATGATGCACCAGAATGGAAAATACATTTTCATACAAGATCACCTCTACGGAGAAGACACTCTAAATAATGGAGAAGTACACTCTCGTGCCTATCTAAAGTAGAAAGAGTATGGTACTGAAAACATCAAGCGGAACTACCAGATTATTTCTTCTTTTTTTTTTGGTTAGCACAGACTATCTTTGAGCTTTACCATATGATTCTGTTTACATTTATTTATTCAATTTTTGAGAATTTGTTTCCTTTTTCTGTAATAATCGATACTATTTTCGTTTTGTTATTGGTTACATTTCATTGTTTCAATTTAAGTTTAAAAATTATGTTAGTATAATTGAAAGTTTAATTTTAAAAGAAACGAAGATCTTGATTCTTACAAAACGTTCGGAAGGTCCAAACAAATTTTGAACGTAATTTTTGAATAAAAAATTATGGAATTTGGAAAAGTAAAGCAGAATGACGAACAGCAAAAAGATGTCTGAATTTAATGAAAGCTTGAGATTTGTTTCTACGTACGTAACAGAATCACATTTCAGTTCTTGGTTTCTTGTTCAATAGTAAAGTTTTGATTAAATTATCGTATTCACGATATCTACCGAAATACAATATTCTCGGAATAAATTGTATCTGGCGTAACTAATTTTTCAGCCTGGAGAAATTTGAAAAACTATAACAAATTATCAATAAACGTTAATAATGTTGACATTTTTTTAAAAAATATAACTGGTTGATATATATATTTTTTTAATTTGTCCCGCAATCAAAGTGTAATGATTGTGTCCATATTGTTATAGTGTTTTGTTAATTTTAACATGGAAAAGAAAAGATACCGAATTAAAAACAAAATCCTTTGTATGAAAAAAGCTCAGAAGCCAGCTAATGGAATTTTACATTATTGGGTTAGAAACGCCAGGGGAAATCTCCTTCATCAAACATTAATTTCTTACCATCATTCTTGGGGAAACGTAGGTGTTATATAGAATAGAATATTTTTATTGTATTTTAGCATTCTATAAATGCATA
>CM077103.1:9967024-9978715 GCA_039619505.1 Cimex hemipterus | reverse complement strand
GTAGTGGCCCTGAAGCAACCCGTCTACTGCTCAAGCCAAACTCATTCAGCCTTCTTCGAACAGTGGGAGCCGAAATTGAGACATTCCTGGTGCTTTGAAGGAGGCTACTCATTTCCGAACTTGTCACCTGCCTCGTTCTGAGGGCATGTAAGCGCAAAAATCGGTCATCCCTCTCGGTCGTTGCTCTTGGACGTCCTTGTCCAGGCCTCCGTGTGTTGCTGCCAGTTTCATTGAACCGTTGGAGAGTTCTTCCGATGGTGGTATGGTGACATCCAATTATTCTTGCAACTTGTCGCTGGCTGTAGCCCTCCTCAAGAAGAGTCATCGCTCTGACGGCTTCACGCTCACTCAAATGTCTTATGGGCGCCATAAGTTCTAAATTAAAGTTTAAACTTCCAAAAGAAATGGTGTCTGTTAAGCAGATGCAGTGAAACTGAGGAATAAACCAGGAGGAAACTCTTGTGTATCTTACCAAATCCATTTCAAAGCGGATTAACACGATTGTAAACAATTCTTGTTTACTTTTGTGGGATTGTGAAGCATAAAAAAGAGAATAAACATGAAGAGATTTAGCTGGATTTCTCTAAAAAGAATTTCTGTTTAAAAATTAAGGTGGTGCGTTAATTTTGAGCAGGAGTTTAGTTAATTGAAGTTGAAATAAATTCGTTAATTGAACAATATTCTTCTGTGAATATCAATTGCTAGTAAAAGTTCCCTGAGTTTGTTCTCTCGCATTGAAGGTAAAAGTATGGTATAGCCACTTAATTCAAATGTGGAAACAAGGGAAACATTTATGACACTTCCCTTTTTATTTGCGGTTTATTTTATTATTTCGCTTATTTTAGTACGTGTCGCTCTTGCACAATCTATTCGATATTTTTTCATTGCATTTCTTTCCATCCATAACTTTTTTTGTCATCCCATTCACTTTTGATAGGTATTTATATTGTTTTTTCTCTCTTGCTTTTCTTTTCACCTATTATAATCTCTATCGGACATACTTTCTGTCTTCCAAGGTTTACGTTTTCATTCTCACATCTGTTTACCACTTGATTTTACATACATGTTTGTATCATTTTATGCAATTATTTTGATATTTTCGTTTAACACTGACAACTGATTTATTATTTCAATTGTTCTAATGAAAAGTATTATTCATTAGTATATTTATATTTGTAAGTAAAGCGGGTGAAACAAGAAGGCTCAAATCACGTAACAATTTTTGAACTACTATCAAATGAAAGGTCGTAGGCTCTGCTGGGTAGCGAACCCAGAACCACAAGCTTTACAGACTTGTACAACCCCGAGCCAATCGACTATATATGTAGAAAGTTATTAAACTGTATACGAAGTAACATAGTAATAAGTAACGACATCTTCTAAAATGATATCGAAAACACACATTGTAAAAATGACGAACTACTTCCGTGGCTTAAATTGACCATTTGGAGCCAAACCTCGGTGGGCGGACTGCCGTCTGATCCCTGACTGCCAACACCTTGGATGGTATGCCGGTAATTTATTGTAAATTATAAAAACTCGCGTTACCGGTACACTGCGAGAAATGATTCACAAATAAATGTTAATGATATGTGTTTTTATGAAAATAAAGTTTGCCATTTTAAAAGCTGTTATGAAGTTCGTGATTTACAGACTTATATATAATCATGTCATTTTTTTTATCAAGCGAAAGACTAATTTTTCATTTAATTCCTTTTCTTGTTATTCAATACAATGAATTATATCAAAGGAGAAAGTTGGGGGAAAAAAAGTTGCGTGTTTCCAGTGCTGAGATATAAGGCCGGCCAACGGGTGTAGTTGTGTTTCCCCTTGACAAATCTCGCCGCCCATGGGGCTCCAACATATATCTCAATTCCATCCCTTGATCTACGGCAAGGCCCCTCACAAGTGTTTCCAGTCCGTCTTAATTTTAGTATAAGCTTATATCACCGTCGACGGGGATGAAATAGGCGTGATATACAGCTGTCACGCCTTTCTGCCCCCCTTCAACTGATTCAACCTCTACAGCCCCCAAGGGTGATTTTTGTCCGAACCCTGGTTTTTTCAGGCATCAGAGAATCAATTATATGTTAAAAATACTGCTTGCCATGTATTATTCAAACGTTGTTTTTTTTACTCTATTTTCTTTATTGGCATTATATACCTTTTAAAAGCCTTCCGGGCAAAAGCAAATAAAAACCTAGACTTCACTTAACTGGATAGGGAAAAAGTAAATAGTAGATTTAATTTTCTTCTAGAATATTTTTTTTCAAGCAGGATTTGCTTTAATGACCTGCAAAAACTCAATATTTATGTTTATTTCTTTTTATTGATTTTTACATGTGTAAAACAATTACAAAGGTAAAAATGTTATACGAACGAAATCAACATAAAAAAAAGAAGAAATCATCCAGTGGTGAACTTCCTTTAGAAAAAATAGACATGATCACTGTTCAGTTTTTTCGTTACTTAGGGTGTCTCAGGCGAAGGGGAAGATGTTGACCGCAACAAAGGGTAATACCGGTACAAAGGGTAATTCGGAAATATTGAGATACGGTCAGGTGTAACGTAGGCCAAATATGAAATTTGACAGTAAAATATTCAGTTTAAATGAATATAATCAGGGCAGACGTGTCGCTATCGCTCTCTCTCTCTCTCTCACTCTCTCTCTCTCTCTCTCTCTCTCTCTCTCTCTCACTATTTCAGACACATGCGCGCGCGCGTAAACAAAGGCGCGCAAACATTTCGGGAAAGTTCTAATATGACATTTGTTAAAGGAACGGCGCAGTGGGTTTACATAGCCTGCACGGCTTCTAACACAACACAAACTGTGTATCCGAAGCGCGGAGTAATCGGCCTGTCCAACGCTTGCTGGCCACAAATATCCAACTTTCCATACAGGCTGCCGTTACGTTAAATGTCACATCCTTTATTTTCTTTTCATCACAAAGTCCTTCATCGAAAAAATAGTAGTAAATTATTTTGGATAAAAACGTCGGAAAAATTATTATATCTGAACCTGCTTGTAAACAATAAAAGTCTCTGTGCAAAGTCAACAAAGGGGAAGCAAACAAACCTTACTCATTCCCTTTTGTAGCAATATTTCCGGAACTCCGAGTAATCAATCAATGATGTTAAAAAAACGGAAAAAGTTTTTTCCCCATAGTTGCTCAACTCGCCTTATTGTCGCAAGATTTACTCTTTTTCCCGCCTTCAATTCGATTTGGTTATCACTTAACAGTTAACTAGATCTATTTTTTCGTCTATAGACTTTTCAACAAATAGAACATTACGTAAGACGATTATAATTCGGTATTTTTATTAATCAACGTGTTGCTGAGTAATTCAGAACAAATTCTGTTCTAGAAACGATAAAATACAGCAGGCAACACTAAAACAAACACTAACTTCTCATCTGCAAAATATATAATCCTATTTTATTACGTTTAAATCATGTCAAAACAGTTGACATTTTTAATGGGAATATTTTCTTGGATGAATTCGCAAATTAGTTAGTATGGTGAAGATTGCGCCTTGCATTTCGCCATACCAGGCAGTTCACATTGGTTAGTGTAGGTTGGGTTAAAATAGAGAAGATTTGACCGCTGATAGTTTAGCGTTAGGTCAGGACGTTTTTACAAAATCAATTGTTTAAATTGTCCGGCAACTTACATCGGTATTACCTCACAACAACTGGATAAGAGAGTAAAGCAACGTATCAATGATTGGTAAAATCCCACACAAAAAACGAAAACTATTATACACAGAAGAACTTAACATAACATTTTAGAAATGGTTTACAGCAACAGAGATAAACACCCTCTTTCTATCCCGCCTTCATTTCCGACCCCTTCGAACTCTAACGTAAATAAACTAAAAAGATAAATATCTCACTGGCATTCTCAACACGACAATTTTTAGCATTGTATTAATTCACTTTTTTCACATTCTACATGTATTTGTAAAATTTGAAGATGATCTTACTAAAGAAAGATAAAAACGTTGGCACGATAAAGAAAATATTTTTCTGAAACCTGCGTCACACCAGACTGCATCTCACGATTTCCGAATAATCACTATACTCAAATCCCCTATTTTTCGTGGTCCGTTTGACAAATTAGTATCATTCAATTAATTAAAGTTTTATGTTGAGGTAAAAAGGTCAGCGTCACGACTACGAAGTTCGTTGGATTTATTTTAGTTTTCGACATTTGGGCCATTTGTAAATGATTTTAAAGTTTCGCTATATTCAGTAGCTGGATCTTTATGCATTAACCCGTCAGCAAAACTGGAAAGAATTGTTTCGAGAGAGATAAAAATGTCAATAAGTATAACCGTTTAATAGAATTTTGTCAAGAATTTTACTTAACACTTGACTAATAGGACGGTAAGGTGAAGGAAAACTGACGGTTTGGTTGGCTTATGAAAAAGGATTATTTTTTAAAAAATTTCCAAATAGCAGGAAAATATGTTGTTAGCGAACGGAATTAAAGGTGTAAATAAATTAAGGCCCTTTCTTGGCAGATTTTGATGGAGTTGACGCGAAATAAAATCAAATCCAACATTATTTTTTAGTTTACGCGTTTAATGGCGGAAGGTAAAATGGCTTTAGGAGGAAGAGAAAAAAGTAAAGGAGAGCACAAGTCTTATCCAGTTTCATTTGTTTATACAGGAATATACATTTTGAGGTGTACGGCCTGATGGATGGTGGGCAGGTAATATTTCTTCGTCTGACTTGGCCCAAGAGGCATTATTTCTGCAAAGAGAACAAATTATCAAATCAAAATTTTCCAGTGCCAAGTGAATAATATGGAGTAAGAGTTTTATAAATTAATCCATAGTAAAATAAACAATAAACCTGAACAGACATGGTTTTTCGATAGAAAATTATGCTAACATATCCGTACGCCAGGTGAATACAAAATGTTCTCAATTAAAATGGCTGCCCAATACTACAGGGAGTGCTTAAAGCTATAAACACACGTTAGTTGAAGAAAAAATTATAGTCAGTTACATGGATTTCTTGAGGGAGTCACTGACAAGAAATTCTTATATTCCAATCCCTATTCTCTTTTTGTTCAAAATGATGAATAGTTTTTGATGTAAGATTAAATTTTTAGTGTTCATTGTTTTACCTAAATTATATATGAATAGGGAAAATATGGCACTTCAAGACAAAGGCAAAGCTTTAATCTGTTAATGGATCAAGTTCAAATTTGTGTGGAGTTGCATTTTCCTGGCAAGATTTAGTTGCATTATTATCCTGACCATCCTCTTGGTTCCCGGGCACGGTGCAGGTCGACAGACAGACTGGAGTATATTCGGCTGAATATTTCTTGCCCCGACTCCGACTGTGGCCTAGCGCTTTGCCACAAAAAAGGATATGGTTAATAAGTGGATTCCTTCTGAGTCCAAATCCTGATGTACCCTTGTGCTAAGTATAAGCCCACAAGGGATACAAGTTATCAGTAATACAATTTTCATAGATGCAAAATCTAAAAAACTAATTATTCAGATATCGTAAGTTGCGGTCTGGTGTGATGCAGGTTTCAGAAAAACGTTTTCTTTATCGTGCCAACGTTTCCATCTTCTATTGAGATCATCTTCCAGGCTCAGAGACTGTTGGTATTCTGTGTAATTGTGCCATGCTCGCGGGTCGTGTTGAATCTAAAAAACTATTAATCGGCAGTCATAAAAAAAAAAAAATTAGGATGTTGGAGTGATAAGTGAAAAATAGAACCAGCCTGATCGTTGTGAGCAACGCTTTATTTGCATAATGTTGTCCCCCATAATGCCGTCATGCATCACATATTTTGTGAATATCCGCTTGAAAATAAACCAATTTTGCAATGTTGGGGGTTCAGGGTATGGAATTCGAAACGTTCTGCAAACAAATAGTGCTCTCACGACGCTCTGGTCGATTAGTTATTCAAGAATAAACCCACAATCCTAGAACAAATATAAAATAAATACAGCAAAAAATAAAAGAAAAGAAATAATATGAGGAATGCCTTCTGGCTGTACGCTGCCACTTAAGAAGACATATGTACATGAAGTATAGGCAACAGAAATAATGTGCAGTTCCGTTTTGTACTGCTCTGAGCGTATGTCGATTTCAAAAATCACAGTACTCTGCAGAAAACAACCCATAGGTAAGTTAGATAACCTGAGTAACAGCCTAAATTTGATTAGCTTTAATAATCTAGTTACGTCGTTTTGCAAGAAGCACTGTTTGCCAATGTTTATGTATTTTTCTATCCCGATAGACAACGTTCTTTCTCTGTGTAAAATTTCACGACTCCAGCACCACGGCTTCAATTGTCCTCCATCCCAGTTTTTTCAGTCTCACTTGAAACTAAATGCCGGTAAGTTTTCTCATCCAAAGTAATAGAGTGTGACAATAATTTTTTAAAATTAATTTAAAAATTTTGCCTTCTAGCATCCAATTGCTAGGACCTAAGCTTCCCAGATCTGGTTTTTTGATTACCAACAATTTATTCGATCAGGTTACATTCCAGTCACGGTTTTATTATTTATGGAACTTCACTTACGTACTAAAATACATAGTCCTACCCAAATTTGGCTGGGCGCACGGGACCGGTTATTCCGTTGACAATATCCCTTCATTCACGCTAATAAATATATTCATACTACTGAATTCAATGACATTAATTAGAAACGTGTAAAGATTGGTGACCGTTAATCGATAATTATTCAGATACCGTGAGATGCGGTCTGGTGTGATGTGTTTTATTTTTTGTTCATGTTATGTGGCTAAGTTTATCAATGAAATGCCTTAGAGAATGTACGGGCTTATGTTTTTTTACAGATCCATATAGTTTCGGAGGTGTTGGCGAGTTGTTTTTCAGTAGATGTATATGTCCATTTCTTTTCGTTTAAGTGTTTCTTGGATTTTTTTTGTGTTTTATGAGAAAAGGGTCTGATTTGATTATAATGTATGTGTTTGTGTCTGTGTGAGTACCCCGCACCAGACTGCATCTCACGATATCTGAATAACTAATTAGAAACGTTCATACATTATGTGCAGTTACAATTTTGGCTATAAAAACCCTGGTTTTCGCTCACAATTACTCGAAAAATATATTTACACAACATAACTAGGTCGGTTCGCCAGAATCCCACTAACGTTTTACCCACAAAACCACCTATTTATACTTACATCAGATTATATTTTGATATATAATGTATTTTACTTTTGTGATTCTATCGTCTTGTTGTAAGTAATTAATTGTTCATTTGAATTTACAATTATTTACAAAATCTTTCATTGATCAATGTGTTACATTTTGACTACATAAAACATTTAATTTTTAATTATTGGTCTCCCAGATTGACAGAGAAAAAGATACATTGAATAAAAATTGATATTTCGAATGGTCATTCTTTTTAATTCTTTTTCACTTGTCTTTTCAAAAGCAAAAGTTATGAATTACATCAATCTAGTCATAATCTAAAGGGATTTCAGATCACAAACATAAAACGAAACAAGTATTATTTCGTGGAAAATGTATTTATTTTATAGAGAGTATACATACTTTGCCATCGTTGGTTCGTGGTTTGAGAGTTAATGAATTAAGCCGAGAAATTGTTAGAAATAGAAGTACAACACCGAGGCTTAACACATAATCCTATCAAGAAGCGAGTGATTATTTATTTTCACATACCATGGCAAAAGCTTACTAAAAGCTCAGACAATTAATCGTCGATCCAGTTAAGATCAAACTGTTGATAACCTCATAAATTATTTTCTTAATCAATAATTCTATCTTATGTACAGAGATTAGTGAGTTAATCGTTAATTATTTAGATATCGTGAGATGCGGTCTGGTGTGATGTAGGTTTCAGGAAAATATTTTCTTTATTCTGCCATCAAAAACAACGACACTCTCAACACGACACTCAAGGACGGGACATTTACACAGAAGACAAACACTTTAAGCCCTGAAGATGATCTCAATAAAGATCGAAACGTTAGCACGATAAAGAAAATTTTCTTGTTCTTATTTTCTTTCTTTCTTTCTTTCTTTTTTTGCTTAGCAGTTCGTTACTAATGATTTCAATTCGGTAAAATGGAATAATGGGATAAGAAATATATAGAAAAACAAAAACATCAGTGGCGAGAATACAGATTAGTAGTACACCAATGATGCTAAAGTAGAGATGAGCATAGATAAAAAAAATGCTTCGATGGTCACTATAGATAAAACATTTCCTTGCCATCCATGGTGGCAAAATCATCGAATCATTCTACACATCCATGATTTTTTGATTACTCTATACTAAACCACAAATTATTTTCATACGCATGCATTATTTTTATGTGCTAGTTTAGAAAGATAAGATAATTTTTAAAATTTTCCTGAACCTTTATTAGGAACTTGAATAATAAATGTTGTTTATTTTTTAATAACATTTTTAAAGAATTTTATTTGTCTTTGGCTTCATTTATGGTTGTATATAGATCTCCCATCTCCCGTTCCCTTTGAAATAAAAGAATACGGTTTAATATGTACGTAACTAAAAACAACTATATCCTTAATTTATTAAAGAATTAATGTATCCAAATTTTACAATGAAACACTACCACGTCTTTTCAGGAAGGCGTTTAAAAAACCTATCTTTAAAGACAATTTATCCTCTAAGCGATATCTGCTTTTTGATGTAATCTGTCCAGCTTTGAAAAATAATCATTCAGAAGGTACAGATGTGCCTCTAAGGCAACAAATTGAAAAACCCCTGACAGGTTCTGATAGATCACATTCATACCAGAAGATTATGGGTCATTTCATATTCACAAAAATGAACTGAATAAATTTAGAAAACACCGACGGCCCATTATCAAATAATGGTGCAAACATCGACTATCGACGCTCATCCTTATGCAAACGTAGTGTTTCCGTATTACAATTAGTTCTTGAGTCAATATCACTTTCACTCTAACTTTGTAAGAGATCTCGTAGCATTGTCTTATCAGTTGGTGCCGAGGATTTACTCAAAAAAGTTTCCTCTTAAAAAAATTGTGTAGAAGGTTTGAATTTATGAAATTATAATAATAAATTACTGTTAATACTTAATAAAAAAAAATACATAGATTGTTTATTCTTAATGATGTTTTTGAGAACTTATTAGCACTAGATGAGCAAATATAAAAAGTATGGAGTTAATTACTTTTTCATAAAATACTATACAGGAAAGATGGCTTTTCAGATGTATTCATAGAGTATGGCAACATACAAATATACAATTTATTTATCATCTGTAATTTGGGATCGAATTATTTTGAAATTTACGTTTAATTTTAAAACAAATTACTTTTCTATTCCTCCGTCGAAAATTATTTTTTAGGCTTGATTGCTGGGAAATAATATTGCTTCTCTGTTCGGTTTTCCTCTCTGGATTGCGGGGTTCTCCGCACCCCTCCGCGTTTTGTAAAATAAGGGATCCGGGAAAACGGTCCGCCTTCGGATGAAAAAAAATAGGGGGGGCTGATGGGGTCTAAAGCGAATTTGATTGAAGACGGTGCTCGGGGAATTTATTTTGGGCGCGTGTGATTTCTGAAAGGTTTTCCTCCGCTCGGCGACCCTTGTTGCCCGGGAGGCGAGGAGGCAAATTAAATGTGCCTAAAAGAAAACTTCCCGTGGATGACTGATGTAGTATGCGTTTCGCTCTCCAGAAATGTTTTCAGGGCGATTTTTATAGTACCAAGAACGGAAAGGCAAGTCGTATAGTTTTATTATAGTTTCGAACACTCTTAGAGGAAAGTTCAACGTTTTACGTCCGAGTTTATTATTATATTTTATGGTACATTTGTTTACGACCGTATCCTGTCATGTCCATCGTTTTATCGTAAACTGCTCTAAAACCGTAAAACTATAATTGATTTAAATTTTTTAACATTTTGCTCAAGACGTCAGCCATGATGCCATGATTATTTTGCAACAATAAAAGACAACGTACCCCACCCGAACACACACATTTTACATTGTAAGTAAAACGTCATTTAAATAAATGCGCCTCTCAGCTACCTGCAGCAAACAGCGCGCCAGTAGATAATAGTAGTAGAAACCTTCTAGAATTGTTATTGTTTTTGTCGCTGTTCCAGGGCGTGTTCACATTGCAGACACATCGGTATTATTGTAATTTGTCTGTAAAATAAATATTATCTCCTGCTGAATTTGTAGTATAACTCACTCTAGGGAAAAATGACGATGAAAAAATCCCATAGTTAAAATTGCTCCATCTAACAGAGCATGGCCAATTTCTGACCTATCCTTATACTCTCGCTCATGGTGGATTCATCCACCTACCCTATAAAATAGTAGACTGATGGATTTAGGAATTTTTATTTATTTGATTGATTATTTAGCCGTTATGATACGGGTTAGGTGTCTACACGAATTGAAGCGTTTCATTTGTTATTAACTTCAAGTGCATAAATAGTATTTTGAGGGAAAGATTTGATTAATTACAATTAATTATGGTTTTTAGATGAGATAAATGCGCAGGATTCGAACACACGATCTTCGGCTAGATACGCCGCTGCTCTACCACTTGAGCTATCATGATCTCGATCCACTCGGACATCAACTTCCTCCCTCAACCCCCACCTACCCTATAAAATAGTAGACTGATGGATTTAGGAGTTTTTATTACCCCCACCTTTTGAGTTTTCCCTACTTTTTGCCATTTTTGAAATGTCGTGTAATCGGATTGGATTTTCGACGACTAGCCGATGATAGCTCAAGTGGTACAGTAGCGGCTTATCTAGCGGAAGATCGTGGATTCGAATCCCATTCGTGCCGTTGACATTTTTAACTAAAAACTTTAATTAATTGTAATGTTTTGATTGGTCAAGCGGACCACCAAATTAGTGAATTTAATGGATTCGATTAATTTTGCAGTTTTACTAACTTATACCATCTTACAATTTAACACAAAACAAAACCATAACAAATAACAAGCCTTCATGGACAGTTATAGGTTTTTGGTTCTACCACTCGCCACGTGAAGCACTGGAGAAATATTATCGTTTTACATGAGAAGAAAAGAAGGGGTCATTCACGATCTTACTGGACATTTTTTTATTCGAGTTTACACGAGTTGAAATCTTATAAACATCATGAATACCCCTACTAGGTAATTTGTTTACGTTTTTTTTTAAATTAACACCAGATAACGTTCAAAAGCAATATTTGTCATAAAGTTTAGGAATAGTGAAAGTTTGGTTTAGTAACCTTTCGTTTTGTCATTATGAGTGAAAGATTTGATTAATTTGACTCGTTTACGAACTTCTGGCATTTTACAAAACAAAACAAGTCTTCAAGGACTGTTAATAGCTTTATAACTGTTACAGCTATAACTGCAATAGCTTTAACTATGCCTTATTATTTGTTTCTACCTCCCGCCTCGTGCAGCATTGCGAAAGAATCTACAATTAACTTGTTAAGAATAAAAGGGAACGTTCACGATCTTACTGGATATCCTCGATTCGAGTTAAGACGAGTGTCGGTCTAACAGACATTGTGGCATACCCTAATTTTAGAAATAGAGCATGTGAAATAAAATAAGTTAAGAACAAATATTCAAATAAACACACGCATACACACAAAGAGCGGGAGAGAGAGAGAGAGAGAGAGAGAGAGAGAGAGAGAGAGAGAGAGAGAGAGAGGG
>CM077103.1:9949730-9962024 GCA_039619505.1 Cimex hemipterus | reverse complement strand
GAGAGAGAGAGAGAGAGAGAGAGAGAGAGAGAGAGAGGGAGAGTCAATATGAAGCAATGGACTAAATTGTTAAGAACTCGACCCATGGAAAGCAACAGGTTTTTGCATTTTTAACTGGCAAAAGACTTACCTTGGAAACATCTAAAAGCGAGAACTGTAATCAATAAAAGAAAGAAAGTGTTGGCCCACAATATAAATATTATTTTTTTGCTTTGTTTTTTATAATATCCCGTGAAACGATTTTAAAATAACCACAAGGTCAATAAACGTTATTCACGCTTAATAACGAATTTAGTAGCTTTATATAATTTAGTAGATACTTTGTATTAATGAAATTCAGTAAAATTAAACACATGAAGGTATTAAAAGGTACTTCTCACAATATAAATATTTTATTACATCAGTGATTATTAATAATGTAATTGGATATACTAAATGTTAATTGAAAATTCTGATTTATACCTATAAATAAATATGTGAAATGTTGATAATAACAAAACTGAGTTTAAATATAAAATCACCAAAATATTAAGACGTAAAGGAAAATTAGCAGAATACTTACATTATAGGAAAATCATTACTTTTGAGGAAATAGATAAAACATTAAAAAAAAAGCCTTGTTACAAAAACAAAAGAAAATATTTAATGTGTGACGAACTTTCATCTTGAATATTTCCAAGACACAACCAGTACCAGTAAAGAGTAAACCAGAAGGTCATAGATGTAGATATGGCCACGATGCCACAGAGGTTTGAGTTTATTCTTTTTATGCCTTCTGAAGAGCTTCTGTTACATATTTTCTCAAAATCTATTATGCCTATTTAGAGAGCGTGTCCGACATAGACTGTTGTGTTCGTAGTCCTTTTTGTTTTTGTTTTTTTTTTTTTTTCTTTACGAGGGTTCGTAACAGCAGAGGTCATATAAACCCTCAGGGTGCCGGTGTTTTTGAAATAAAGCCCATTTGTAAGTATGTCACGCTGGATTCGAACCCGGGACCTTGGCCTTATAGTGATGAGCGCCGTGTCAAAGACGAAACCTCGCGGCTACCGACGCCCCCATTTTTTTCTCTGATTGCGACAATGATGGGTAGTTGGATTTTTTCATGGTTTTATACTAACTAAAAGAACACGGTAAAGTGTGTGAAGATTACAAAGCGTCTTCCGGATCTTTGAGGTTTGTAGTACCCTCAATCCATTTTAGTATAAATTAACCTTTTGCGAGGGTGGGTTCGCCCTTGTACACTTATGAATACAAAATCAAATCAGTGAAGAGACTAGAGCAGAACCTTACAGGAGGAACCAAGAGGACGATATCGTGCACATCGACCTGAATGTGTTAAGAGCAGTGTCAAAACACAAAATTTTAACATTTATCATTATTTCTTACTATAGGATTACGTGCGACCTTCAGCATACTTCATTTTGACAACATTTTTAACTGAAATAAAATAATAACAAAAAATGGAAATTATCACAAACGTTTTTCACACGGAAGTTTAATATATAGTTTTTACGAAATTTTTATTTTGTTGTCCGATTGACCGACTTGACCAACAGAATTCTTTCAGTTAATTAATCTTTATGTAAGGTATTCGAAATTAAAAAATGGCAAAAATGAGGGAAAATCCGAGAGGTTGTAAGTTAAGATGGGGAGCTTCTTGAGCTCAAGAGGTAGAGCAACGGCGTATTTAGCCGAAGGACTTGGGTTCGAAACCCGTTCGTGCACTAACTTTTTCATTTCAACCAATACCTTACATAAAGTGTTGATGTCAATTTGGAAGTATTTAATTTTTTGTCTATTTTTGAACGGTTATTTTTCATTTAACAATTTGCTAAAAACTAGAGTGGATTTATAATCTATGTACAATAATATTAAGGTAGTTTTAAGTAGTGCATAAGCAGGTGGGAAGGTGCGATCGGCCGTAGGCTTAAGGAGCCTATACACTATGCGATTGCCTGCAGGCCGTCGCCGCAACAGGCGATCGTAAGACCAATATCGCCGAGTTCCATACACTGTACAGAACTGCAGATGATAGCCTGAAGATAGCACACACTACAGTCCGGTACCTGCAGGCGGACTGTCGGTCAATGAAACAGGACTGCAGGAGATCCCCAGTTTTTCACCATGCTCCGTCGGAAACGTTGCGCTATGTTTGTTTTGTCAGTTCTTGGGGAACCCCAAGACAAAAGGGTCTGGGTAAAAAGTTGGCGCGAGATAGAGAGGCTAGCTCTCATATTTCGTTGCTCCGTGAACTGAGGCTGACTCACCACGAGGATCCTACGAATTATCTGAGGATGAGTGAAGAAAATTTCCAAAAACTTCTAAATTTGGTTGAAATGAGAATCACAAAAGTGGACACTCATTTGCAATAAATGCGGAAATGAAAGGAGGTTTCCCGTCCATCTTTCCTCGTCAGTCCAATCTCGGCTGGTGAATGATCTCACGAAAATTATCTCACAATTATCTCACGCAAAACTGATGGAAACAGTGACAACAGATCGTTTGCCTGCAGGCTAACTGACAGTGTGTGGTGGGGGGGGGGCACATGAGATCATTATCCGACAGGTCGCTGCCTGTCGCGAATCTCTCATCCTATCCCCGCCTGCCCGGCGACCACACACCTTCAGTCCGGGCGAACTGCAGTCCATTATCTTCAGATCAACTGATAAATGTGTGGGCAATCCAGATCTACGGCCTTGCGATTATCTTCAGTTAAACTGACAATGTATGGGGCGCTTTAGTTGCGTACAGAGTTTTTGATAAATCGGCGAGGAGAGTGGGGAGACAAGTGCGAATCAGTGCGACGCGTTGAAAACTAGCGTACAGGCCTGAGGAAGGGTTCCTTTCGTTCTGTCCAATTTTCGGCGTCTACTCTCCATTGTTCCTTCGTGGCTGGGAGACGCATTGTGCCAACTCACTTTACGAGTTAGCGTACACATTTATTATATGCGGAACTGGGAGGCGAGAATCTACAAACTTCGTGGATCATCTCTTCATTCCAACATCTAGCTCTATCTTTTCGATTTCCATCCATCTGCAGCATCTTGGACACTAACCCTCGGTCAGATCATTCCTCTTTATTATATATCTATTAGTTATATTTATATCTTCTTTTAGTTTTGCATTATTAATTTTATTACCATAATTGACCTGTGTTATTGCCTGCAATAATATTTGTACTCCTGTGAATTTATCGTATGTGTTCAGATATGTTTATATATTTTTAAATACAAATTAACATTATAACTCATTTTATAAACTTCATCCTGCTCTCGTTATTCTTGAATTGATATTAATGTTAATATGATTAACAAATTTTATTAAAACGTTTCGGGGAATTGGTTTGTTTTTAGACGTCATGCACTTTTATTCAGTGTGACGGGGTCATTCGTAGAAAACCCGTAAAAGTACATTAGAGTTGGGGATATCCTAAATCTTGTGGAGCCCTGATTCGCACATAATTAATTAAAAATAAACTTTTACTGTTTACCACCATTCGAGAGTGCCATTTCTTCTATGGGGCTGACGGTCTACGCTAGTTATACTATAAAGAGACTATTTTAGATGATTATCTACTTGCAGGAATTCGCCCAATGTTCTTCTGAAGTTTCCGTCTTCTTCGGACTTAATCGATTTCAATGTTTCTTGACATAGCTTCAAACTTGGTCCCATCTAATGTGATTGCGGCCAATCTGGCTACGCCAAGTCTAAGTATTTCTACATCAATTTGATTGCTTTGTTAAACTTTACCGGCTGCAATTAGCAGACTGTAATAAGCACGGGTTTCGCCGGTGTCGACGTCAAACCTAATAACTGGACATCATATCAGACCCGTTTAAATTTGCCCATATACAGAAATATGAAAAACGAATTTACTAACAACAAGAGTAGGCCTTGAGAAATATCGTAAACATTACTATTATTGACACTCTCAATACGGCACGCAAGAATGGCACAAGTACACAGAAGACAAATACTTTGAACCCTGAAGATGATCTCAATAAAGATCGAAACGTTGGCACGATAAAGAAAATGTTTTTCCGAAACATACATCACACCAGACCGCATCTCACGATATCTGAATAATTATCGATTAACGGTCACTAATCTCTACACATTCAACATAATGTTAAACAAAAACATAATCTCTCGCTAAGGGCTGAATATCGAAATACCGACACATTCGCACAACTTGAACAATACATAAATGATGCATGAGGCCTAAAGAGACTTTCTTTTTGATGTGTCATTATAAAGTATAATAAAGGGAACATCATTAGTTAATAATTTATTATTAACGTTTCAATTCAGCATAAACAGAATACAAAAACTGTTCTGTTGTATGTCTTGTCTTTTGTACCGACCTCTCGGAAAGAAATGTTTTATTTATTTTAGGCTCCGACTGCCACGAAATGATACCCTCCACACCTATTCGCCGGTGGTGGCCAATGGAAATATTTGTCATTAAAGCCCTCCTTTTACTAGTAGCATCGGAACCGCGCTAGACCACGTCGCGTCGTTCCAGTCTTTTGATTAATTGTTCACATCCTCTTTAAAGTGAAAAACGACATATTGTGTCACGCTGCTGCTTGCTGTGGCTTGATATAAGCAGTGGCTCCTCAACAAAAGTCTCATGAATCTTTCTTTAATTTATCTTTATACTTTTTATATTTATATTGGATTTCTTAGCGGAACAATTAATATTATAATGATATAGAAGAAAAAATAAATATATACTTGTTTTTCGAACGCATGGCTACGATAATACATTTCAGGAAGATTTTCCTGACAGTCAGGCGGCGATGTAAAGGCAAAAGCGTGTGGAATTGTTGGAAGCTCCGGCAAACACAACACAAATAACCTGACCCTGGCATGGGTGCTTCTTATGCATTCGGAGGCCATTAGAAAGTCGATATGTTGTAAAACAAACTCCCGAAATCTATTGTGGTCTAGAAACTTGCTACAAAACAGAATTCAACCAAAAATGGATTCTTAGTGAATCCAAAACCTGGAAGAGCAACAGCTTAGCATGAGGCACGCGTAAAGATTAGTAGAATATCTACAAAGGAATTACTGGAAAGTAACCGCAACAAAACCAGGATTCTCGTTCGATCCCTGACAGACCACTGCCGCTAATGCACATGGATCGGATAAGAGTACAGAGAGTACAGTCGTTAATAATTTATTTCGGTACTTTTTTGGCTCTTCCCATCTCAGCTTTACATCTACACCCCATATATTTATTAATTATAGCTCTATCAAAGATGGTATGTAGCATAGAGTATAGTTTTTAATTGCTACATTTCTATATAGAAGAAGAAAAAGAAGGAAGATAATTTTATTCTGGAATGGTGTCCCCTAAGAATAATTGACCTGAGATAAAATGTAAGAAGTACCTTCTATGAAGTCACATATTTAAAAAAATAAATAAATAAAACTAAAAAAAAGATAGAAATCGTGTCACAATGTATGCCATTAAGCGGGCCAGAAGTGAAAATTAAGAGAATATTAAACAAAAATAACAAATGCTATCGTGAGGTCTCTGCTTGGAGAGAGAGGAGATGATTATAAAGATGGGATTTAAAGGAGAAAAAGGAGGCAGCGTGACGAATAGAAAGGGGAAGGGAATTCCAGAGTTTATGAGCTCGGATAAGAAAGGATCTTTCGAAGGTATGGTTTGTATGTTACGGAAGGACAAGGTTGATTGGGGATGAGCGGGTCTTAGGAGTGTGATGTGAGGAGTTGAATTGGAGGGACTGGATGATGTAAGAAGGACGACGAGTGTGGATGGACTGGAAAAGAAAGCAACCAAGGAAATACTGGGCACGGAAGGAGGGAAATAGCCAGGAATGCTGGTAATACAACCCCGACACCCGGGATCCCCGTGGCGAACCGTACACAAATCTTGCGCAACAATTGAAAATACACATCAATCGCGCGTACTCCCTCTCCGAGAGACCACAGTATGCCAAACAGCTATAATCGAAGAAGGGAAGTATAAGGGAAGATACAAGGAGTTTGTGGGTGGAGAAAAGTAAGATAAGCCAGGACCGACGGAACAGGCTGAGGGAGGCGATGTAATGGCGGGAAATTTGGGAAATGTGAGAATGTCAGGAAAGGTTTTGATCAAAGACTACTCCTAGGTTTTTAACCGAAGAGCAGAAGGGGATGGGGTGGTTATTTAGCATGAGAGGTGGGATGCTGTGGAGGGATTGGAGGAGTCTCTTGAACCCGATAATTTTGGCCGTGGATTTGGGCGAGTTGAGGACTAGGGAATTTTTATGGGCCCATTCGTTGATGGAGTTTAGGTCTTTTTGGATCTTGAAAATTGCCGTGTAAAGATCGGAAGGGTGAAAGCATAATTGGTAGTCATCGGCATATTGGTGATAGTTACAGGACTGGATAGAGTCGGGCAGATCATTGATATAAATGGAAAAAAGGACAGGGGAGATGCTACAGCCTTGGGACACCTCGGATTTTATATAGATTGAAGCTGATCGAAATTGTTTTTTTGGTTTGTTTCCTAATTTATTATCAGTTTGGAATGTTTTGAAATGACTGGTGCGCAGTCCTTTATAGAATTTATTCACATTATGGATATTTAGATCCTCTGAGGCGAATTCTTTAAGGATGGATGAAACATGAAACGTCATATTTGTATTTGCTTACGCTCCTTACTCCATAATCCGATCACAAACACTATCTCATACAGTTATTAAATAAAGCATTTCTCAAAATGATAGACCGGCACTCGCACTACGATTTCTCGGCACGGGAATGAGTTATGAATATTCGGCGCTCCAAGTCATTCCAGTTCAGGATTGACATTCACTTGAACTTTTGGAGTGAAACTAATTGTATTAAAAGGAATTATGGTTCCTAATGTTGTGTGAATCCTCTTGTGATCTGTCGAGTGATGAATCTATAGTTTGGTTGATTCTGATATTTACGAACGTATGAATTGTGTACAAATATTGATGAACAATACTATGGGTGATTTTTTAAAAATAACAATACATTTGTAATTTTATATTACAAATATGTGCGTATACGTTTTTTCTCCCAAACAGAACATTGATGTTATGATTAGCTGTTAGACCTATGAAAAGTCATGCTAGTGAAACAAGCCAATGCTGTCACGGATTTTGAGTGATAACCGGAGATGGCTTAAAACAACGTGATGTGTTCTAAGGTTACTGAGCAGTAATGCTAGGATGGTGTGGAGAAAGCCGGATCGGATCAGTTCGTTGATAAAAAAAATATTGAGGTTGGCTTGTATTGTTATGTAATAGTAAGGATGTAGGAAAAATAATAAAAACAATTTGTCTGAGGACTTATGATTGAAACGGGTGGATACGCTGGATATTGGATAGTTGGCGGAACCCCACAGTTTTATATGTCCAGATAACGGGCAAAGTTCTATCGTAAAAGCCTTCGTATTTGTTCAAGGTTTTATGTTAAGTTGCAGGCTCTTAAGTTTTTTGTGGAGATTGGACGTCAGGCTAATATCGAAGTATATCCCCAAGTATCTGATTTCAAGCAGTCATAAGTAACTATTAAAAATGACTATTGAAGCACGGTAACGGACAGGCATTTTGGTACCTATACATTTTTCCTAATCCTTGATTCAATCAAATTCCTTGGAACGTCCTTGGATGCTTGACAGAAAACTTGATTGGAAACGGCGTATTAATATATTAATAATATATACTGGAAATGCACAATAGCTATTATACAATGTAGGAAAATTGTCGGTGAAACATGGGGTCTCAGATGGCTACATACTACAATTATTATCGTTATTATCGATTATCGTTAGCAGCTTTAGTATGGTGGAAAGGTCTAGAAAATAAAAGTAATATTAACGAATTAAGGTCATTTCAAAGACGAGGCTGTTCGATGATGACAGGAGCATTTTCAACTACACCAACCCTAGTCCTTGAAATCATAACCAATACCACACCACTACATATAGCGGCTAAGGTCAAAGCACTAATAAGCTGCTAAAGATTAATTAGTGAAGGCAGCTGGGACCTTAAATGCAATAACATAGGTCACTCGAAAATCCTACTACTATTGAGTAAGGCTAACGGCCAATTATTAAGCGTTAGCGATAAAAAGGTTAAAACCTCTTCGGGGGGAAAGTACGTTCAGGTAGTCAGACCTTGTGAATATACTTATAGTGTAGATGATAACCATCGGAATATAGACATCTATACAGATGTATTGTCTAATTATCAATGGTAAAGGAAGTGGTGCTGGAATTCATATACTTATACAAGGTATCACCATCTCCTCCTCTCTTGGCAATAACATCTCCTTTTTTCAGGCAGAAATCTGGGCTATTAATGTGTGTTGTAGAACATGAAAATAAAATCAAAGAAAACGATATTACAAACAGATTTATCAACATCTAGCCCGTTGGAGGAAACTGTAGATCTAATCAATAGAATCACTTCCAAATCTGAGAACAATGTAAGCAATATACCAACACATAAAGAACATTTTGGTAATGAAGAGGCGGATAACCTGGCCAAAGAAGGCTCTAATACTGCGTTTGTCGGGTCACAACCGGTATTACCTCACTCTATGAGCACGCGAAAGGGAGTATTAAAAACTGGGGTATGAAACAATTTCTTAAGGAATGGAATATATCCCCCTGGACACAGCAATCGAATGAGTTTGTTGAGGAGATTAAACTAGCAGAATCGCTATTCTCTAACTCAAGGAAGGGAATTAGGAGGCTCATAGGTATCCTGACTGCCCACTGTGAAGCCACCTCTCCCTAATGTGTATTCTACCAGATCCCTTTTGCCGTTTTTACGAAATAAAAGGAGAAACGGCAACGCTGAGTCTGATAGGTACGCTAGGTCTAGATTTGAAACTTTTGAAGGAGAGGACATCTCTAAATCACACCCCGAGATTAAATGGTCCAAAATCTTGAGGTTTGAGAACAGGTCCAAGAGATTTATGAAAGACACGTGAGCCGACCAAGTCCCGGCCGGACCTAGCGATGGGGTACGACGATTCTACCCAGAGATTTAACCTTATATATACATTTTCCTCATTCAGTCATGTCCTCCACTTTTTACCCCAGTCTTCGGGAAAATCAAGGTGTTCTTCGCTGTTTGCTTGAGGATGCTTGAGAATCGAACGTTAAGATGTGTATGAAAAAGAATAGTGTAAATGGTATACTGGATGTTCCAGACTTTGAAGTTTAAATAAATCTGTATTGCACATTTTAACTTGTTTAAAGTTCTACAAATATCTTTAAAATAAAAGTAAAAGACGAAATAATAGTTCAACAATCTAGTACATGTCGTAATTGACCGAAAATTACTCTTTACTGATTGAGAATTTGAAGTAGTTTACTTTTAACGCAATTAATTTTTCCTCTGTAATCGGCAAGAAAGATAATAACCCCCTGCTATGATAAATTATAATAGACACAACTGAGAAAATTTGTTTTTAACTCAACTTAAAGGAGGTAGCGGGCAATTAATCAATTCAGAGTCAGAAATTAGAAAACAGAGAGAATTATAATATGATTCCCCATCCGGGTGGAAGTGGAAATAAATTGAGAAGTTAGCAACTTGGGCAGCTGGCCCTCGGGAAGAAATAACTTTTGTTCTTTGAAAATCTCAGGTTAAAAGAGGTAAAGGCATTTTTATGTCACAGTCGGTGTCAATTAAATAATACATGGCATTGTATGGGGGTTACATCTGCCCCAGTAGTAATTGCGCGTTAGTCCCAGAGGGATTAGTTTATCTATTGCACCAAAGTTGACAGGCAGTATGCTTTCAGTTTAACATTGATTATATATTCAATACCGTAAATGTAGTCCGGGGAACCCTATATTTATCCTCTCCTTATAATTTTAATGATACATCAAACATACTTCTTACAGCAATCAGTAAATTAAAATTGTTATTGATCTTATTAAAAACGCCATTTTACAAATGAATTACCATTAGATATTATTAAATAAATTTTAAGTACATCAATGCACAAACCAATCGTGAAGGTATTTTCAAGTGTGTCTACATTTATCCGTCGTCGACCTAGAATCAATGACACGAGTTTAAAAAAGTTGGCGGTGCTGATTGGTCTGTGATTCGATAAAGTCATGATGAACTGATCAACACTGAACACAATTCTGTTTTTTGCTTGTTTCCTTTACACCACCCTCCATGAAGAAAGAATGAAGCTGAAACGCTTAGAAGGCAAAAATAAACAGCCAAGCTATTGCTCAGGCAAACAATCTTCTTTTTTATTAGTTCGTGAGAGCAATGTTTTTGCTCCTCTGGATTTAGGAAAAACATCGCCAAACTGCAGATTAAGCAGAATACATTTCTATAGCCGGGAACACACTCGATACAACGCTGTGCGACGATACTCGACGCAAATCCAAAGTCTAATTTGAAATAAGCTTGTATTACCACCGTGCACATCTGCCCGATGCATGCCACGCTAACCTACCCGACGCTCTGCGTTCCCCAGTGTCCAGATTTTCGTCGGGTAACAACGTGTACAGTCGAAGTCAAAAGAACCGGACACTCACACTTTTATTCAAACTAAATGTATATTAACTACAACAAACTTATTTTAATATAAATCAAATTATAAGCTCAAAAGTTCATTAGTTAGTATTTTAAAAAATAAATAATTTTAATTTTTTAGTAGAAAATTGAACAAAACACCGGAAGAGCATTTTTTGATATAATGAATTTAAGTAACAGTTTATTTTTTGGTTGTGCTCATACATTTAGTTAACAATTAATTACTTTGTTTTGCTCATGAAATTACACTATTTTCGTTGAGTAGCTTCAGAAAAGGACAGACATATATTTTGTAGTTTATGTTAAAACAACTATATGTAATTTGGTCGTTACATGAATTACGACATACCTAATTTTATGTAAACCAAATTAAACGAAATCAAAAATTTATAATTTTGTATAAAAATTATTTAATTTTGATGGTTAGGCAGAAAATTTATCATTATTTATATTATTATTTATTTACACTAGAATAACTTTATTTGAAACATTATTAAAACAATTAAGTTTAACAAACAATTTATTGCTCGATTGTGCTCAAGAAATTTAACTAACAAGTTCTTTCATGGTTTTGTTCATAAAATTAAAAAATATTCGTCGAATGGCTTCAGAACAGGACATCCATACTTTTTTTGTACTTTATTTCAATCTAAGTATATGTAAACTAAGTATGTAAACCAAATTAAACTAGATCAAAAATTCATAAGTTTTTATAAAAATTATTTAATTGTGATGGTTAGACGGGAAATTTATCAAAACAGTGCAATAACTTTATTTAAAACAATTAAGGTTAACTAACAATTTATGACATGGTTCTGTGCGTTGAATTTAACCAACAATTTATTACAAGGATTGGGTCAAAATCGTACTTTAAGAACAAGAGTCGTTGCGAACTTGATACTTACTTGTGAGACACGATGTTTGACCGTACGTGGCGTGTGCTTGACGGCGCAAAGATGGACCTTTTTTCCAAAACGTGGCACGACGTCGGGTAGCATCGGGTAGCAACGAATGGCGTGTGGATGTGGATGGATGAATACCAGGGACTGGAGGAGTTTTCTCCTGAGCACTGCAGCTACTAGCTTATTGTACTATTCCCTGGCTCCATATTTTTGGGGGAGGGCGCACAACACAAAGTGAACATGAACCCCCGTTGTACCAGCGTTCTTCCATCGAAGAAACTCATTTTTTTGAAGGGGGTTGGGACCAGGTTCAGAGTCGCTGAGATCCGGTCCCACTCCTTCCATTGATGAGCGCCGTGTCAATATCTTTTAATTGCGGCCACCGGTCCCCTTAGGCGTCAGAAAAATTCCAGAGGCGGCGGTGGGGATCGAACCCACGTCTACTAGACGAGAGTCTGACGCCTTAGCCACTCGGCTACCGCGGCCCCCAACGAATGGCGTAGCGTCTGTTAAGTGTGTTCCCTGCTTAAGGGAAATTATGGTGTGACGAATACAGGGCTCGAGACGAAATACATCACATATAAGCTGCCATGTTTTTCGAGTTGTACAATCAGAAATATAGCAAAATTTTCTGCAAAGTAAAAATACTTAGAAAAATAAAATAGCTGTATTGTGATGGTGGCCCATCACAAATTGCGGATTTTCAAACGAACCATAAAACCTCCAAATTCGTTGCGGATGGGCCAGCTGGAGAATTTAAAAAAAGAGAGGGGAGTGTTGGAAGGATTGATTGATTGATTGATTGATTGGAAGTTTTCAGGGGTGTGTATACT
>CM077103.1:9911383-9944730 GCA_039619505.1 Cimex hemipterus | reverse complement strand
ACTGGGGCGGATGCTGTTTTCTGTCAAGCCCAAGACTCTTTCGTGGGTGTTGGAAGGATTAGTCAGTCACCATTTTTCTTCGAGTTTGAGTGGATTTTTATTGTTAATCTCTCTAATTAATTATAGAGAATAGAAATCATTTAAATTTTTAAGACAAAGGTTCTTGGAAAGTGTGAAAGTGAAAAAAAGAGGTACTGTGATGGGGGCCCGCCACAATATCTAAACACTAGAAAATATAGGTGCCGAGGAAAGTTCAGCATAACCACTCAGCATAACACAAGTCGAAGGGACTAGCCAAATTAATGTTATTGTCTGATTCACCTAACAAGCACATGTCGGTTAATTTAATTAAAATTACTTAACACCAATATATTATTTAGGTTTCTATGCATTTATGAGCAGTTTAATATAGTGCATGTTGTAGTTATTTTTTAGTAGAGATAGTAGTAAAGTATAAAATATGTGACCTCGCTATCCGACTTATAAGTTTTAGGTTTGTTTTTCCAAAAATCTTTTTGGTCCATGACCCAAAATCTCGGTGCTTGGTAACAAAACCGTGGTCCTGCGTCCAAGTTTTTTTCCATACCATCACGACAATTTGGATGTGATATTTTTTCATCTTGTCTTTCCCCCACCAGGCCCGATCGTAAGAGGATTATTTTTGTCAGTAAGACCTCTCTTCAGATTTCTTGTGTATTCCACCTTGACCGACTAAGACTAAAATTACTACAACCAAATAAAACAATTTCAGTTGACATTGGGCGGGATCGTCTGGTTGGAAAAAAAAAGAATGTAAGATTATGGCAGATCCCGTTTTCAACATAAAAAAAGTATGTAACTCATAGATCACTAAGAAAACCGAATACCAATAAAAATTGATTCGTGTAATTTAAAATTAGTGGCGTCATAAAACCTGAGACGCACACGTCATGACTGGAATAGAACCTACAAACAATCCACATAAGCCATGTAAAAAAGAAAAGAAAACAAAACAAACTTTTTAAATTTTTCTTTAATTAATTAAGCTGTATGTAAGGTACTGGTGAAATAGAAAAGTAGATGCCACTAGCAGGATTCGAACCAACGATCTCGCCTAAACACGGCTTTACCGTGATACCTCTACAATTTTTCCTCCATTTTGCCATTTTTCAAATGCGGTGTAATCTATTCGACTCTCGGCGGCAAATGAAATGGCCACGGAAAGCTTTCGTGAAGATATACTTCAGATTAATTATTAGATCCATTACAGTATGTGGTCCGAATGACCAAGCAACCTTTTTTTTTTTTTCAATTAATGAATATTTAAGAAAGGTATCGGTAGAGATAATAATCCGAGAGGTGAGGTTGAGATGGCAGGTTGGTGTCCGAGCGGGTCGAAGTCACTAAAACTCAAGTGGTAAAGTAGCGGCGTATTTAGCCGAAGGTCGTGGGTTCGAAGCCCGCTCGTGACATTTTTATCTCAACCAATACGTTTCATAAATACAGATATTAAATAAATAAATAATAACATAAATAAGCATATAAGCATTATATGAATAGGAAGATAAATAAATCCACAAAAAATTAATTAATAAATAATACATGCGCAAGATATAAAAATTAGTAAATTATTTATCAGAGAAAATATACCTCATTTTTAATTCATTATATTTAGTCGTATATTGACAAAATTACATCAGTCGATTAATTAATTTTTTTACGTAAGATTTTAGTTGAAATGAAAATCTAGTGTCAAGGGCGGGATTTGAACCAACGACCTTCGGCTTAACGTCGATATTCCAACCACTTGAGCTATCATGACAGCAATCTAGAGGGGCAACAACAACCTACAAACTGTCAAAATTCCCTTTTTTTGTCATTTTTCAAATTGGATAGGTAGGTTGAGATCGAAATACTTTCACGTAAGTAACTTAACCTAACTTACCTTAACGTTAACTTACCATAACAATGGTAAAGGAAATATATAGAACAATACAAAATGAAAACCAAAACTGAAGAAAATATCTATTGGTAGTTTTTAGATGATATTAAAATTTTGTCTGTTGTCATTTTCATTTTCACTGCCTGTTAGATCGCGCTTCTATCTGTTCTTCAGTCCGCGAGGAGGATCGGAGGGATTTCGTCGGGATGCGAGGTTCTGTTTTACGGTGGTTGGGACAGTTTTGCGTAATTTAAGCCTTTAAACTGCACGAAGTTAATACAATTGCCATATTATCATTAATTATTACTGGTATGGAAACAAAATTCATAACGGCATGCATCGGGATGAACAAAAACGCTTGAATGTCGCAAATAATCAGACACTCATTACAATAAAAAAAAACACCATTGAAACATATATAACCCTTTGTTTGGAAAAGATTATTTATAAAGAGTACAACTTTCTTGAGATTTATCGCATGCCGTTTACGCTGATCATTCACGCAATGTTAACGTGTAGAACAACAATTACATCGAGGATCCGGTGATAAATCGGCTCACGGCTTCACAAAAAGTAAAGACGCGCCTTCCACACAGAGTAGTGTTGTCTTTGCAATCAATTACAACAGCCGAGAAGTACGAGCCGAGGTTTTTGCTTCGCTGGAATGCAATGAGGACTCGCAAAAAGGAATGACAGAGAATAAGCGACGTCTTGGAAGTAAATTTGTGGAATCCGAAACGATTCACGCTTCCGTGGTTCCGAACACTAAAAACCAACTCATTGTTTTCTTTCGTCCTTTATTGAAGCAGAATATTTTCCTTGTGATATGAATTTTTAAAAATGTCCGCGTTCTAAAACAATTCAGTTTTAAAATCGATCGTACATCCAGTTTGAAAAATATTATATTTGGTATTAATCGTTAATGCCACAAAATCCATGAATCCGAGAAATAATCAGGAAAGAATGAATCTTATTAAGAAAAAGTAAATAAAATTTTAAACGCCACGAATGAAGAGAATTTACGGGATAAATACTGGGCGGATCCATTTTTCTTCCAGGCCCCTTTTATTTCTGGAACGTTGAATCAAATAGGAAATTAAAAAAAGGCATGCTACCCTCTATTACTGTTTCATTTTCTTTAAACCAATTTCTTTAAAAGGTTCGTAATGAGAGGGCCAAAATATCCAGTGCCACATCAATTACCATTTTCAATGATGGTTGCTAATTTTACAGTGGTTGAATTCAATCACAAATCCAATCATAAAATTGAAGTACATTCATACAAATAAATGCAGGAAAACTCTTGATAAATGAATAATATTGGATGTCCCATGTCAGTTCAAACCTTTTTCATATTTTTCTCAATTATAATTTTATGATCTTTGCCGGGGTTCGAAACCAAAACCGATAACGTGCAAGTGAAAATAGATCTCCGTTACCGAAAACTTAAACTTCTCAATATTAACGTATATGGCACTCTTAACACGACATGGCACAATTACACAGAAGACAAACACTTTGAGGACTGAAGATGATCTCAATAAAAGATCGAAACGTTGGCACGATAAAGAGAATGTTTTTCTGATACCTACATCACACCAGACCGCATCTCACGATATCCGAATAATTAACGTATATTCTATAATATATGTTACAAATGTAAAAGCTCAATTAAAGATCGTAGATAATTTTGCAATTTCAACGGACATACAGTTTTTAAAAGCCACACGTTTTTCTGTTGAGTTACGGAAAGTGTCCGGTGAAATGGCATGTAAACCCACACCGCGTATTGTTTGTTTAAAAAAAACCCTTGGGACGAGCTTTGAAAGTAAAATTAAATCTTCTTTCCCGCAATAATTTTATAAGAACGTTTCAAGAGCAACTGTGACTGTCCATTCTGAAAAACCGCACTGAAACTTGGAGGCGATTTAAAAGCATGTCGCATTGCTGTAAACATCTGATGCTTTGGAAGAGCTGCTGACACATCCCAACAAACTGTCGAAATATGCAAAACGGTTTTGCAAGACAAAAGAAGTTGAAATTTATTTTTTCTTTGAACTAAAACGTACTTGCGATAAAACATAAACTGTTAAGAAACCGAATAAAGTTTTTCCAGAGAGAGCAAGTAGTCTTAGCTGTCGTCGGTTATAGTCAAACTGTTTAACGCTGATTCATTTTGAATTAGTTTATGATAGGGCAGCAGTAAATTATAACTCTATTTTATCGAACATTTATTTTGCGAGGCTTCATTACCGAAGAAGGAAGCGAAATTGATTTCATCACCTTTTAACCTACGGCAACTCACCGGTAAAGGATTGAATAACAGATTCAGATGATTGAAACAACAGAATATCGACGCTTCTTTATACCTTCAGGCATTGTTATTTTAACAATCGCTTAAATAAATACATGGAAAACATGAGGGAAATGGTGCATCGTAGTATTAATGTCAATTTATAAAACGTATCCATTAATAATTGATCATACGTTAATTTGGTTCCACCCATATCATCTCTACTATAATATTTTTAAATGATTCAGAACAAACCATGATAATTTATTCAAGAGAAAAATTGCAAATGTTAGTATTTTATTAAATGCGTTGTGCTTTGACGCCTAAATCGCTACAATCTGCAAACTTGTTGCACAGGAGTAGAGAAGAAGCACATTATTGTCCTATCACAACACGATTCACGTTCTCACTACGGACAAAATCGCAAGGGCATTAGAGCTTTAAACATCTTAGAAGATAGTCAATAGATGGTTGACGTAAAACGTGTTTGACTAAACGTGGCATGCAGAATAACTATACAAAACCTCTGTCGGTTTCGATGACAAATGGGATTTGAAGTTACCTGACATTGGATACAGAGGAGCTTTCGTTATCGGTGGAAGAATGTGAGACTGAAATGACATGTTTATTTCGAGGTTGGAACGCTTTGGTGAACTATATTTTAATTCCTTAAATGTACGAGGCGTTTGAGATTAATTAAAGTTTCAGCCTGTTAACCAGTTGTTGAGCATTTTATATCGTCAGTTTAGAAGGTGCTAACGCTTAAATCTAGTGTCTGGTTTCTACGTAATGTGCCAAATAGTGAACTGCATTGGTTACTGGGGGAGAATAGCAGATTAGGGAAGAAGCGAAACGGAAGAGTTTAAAGTCTTGTTTGTTGAAATAGGCTTCGTTGATTCTAATCCTGCAGGTCTGGAACTATTCTTTCAAAATGAGAGATTGTCCGGAATGTTTCTGCTGTGGTAAACTGTAATAGTTCATATCGCGAGTTCGGCAGTATTCATTTATATCGGGCAAGGAGGTTCCAAATAAGAGTTTCGTTGTGTTATAATAAAAGTATGTATATGTTGGATTATGAAGGATTTTAAACATACATAAACATAATACAGCAAAATCACGTGCACTCTCAACACAACATGCAAGAATGACATAGGTACACAGAAGAAAAATACTTAGATTGACTATAAAAAATATGTAAATCCCAGGCCCTGAAGATGATCTCAATATAGATCGAAACGTTGGTTCGGTAAAGAAAATGTTTGTCTGAAACCTACATCACACCAGATCGCAACTCACGATATCTGACTAATTATCGAATAACGGTCACTAATATCTACACTGTTCTTAAAATATATCCGTTATTAAAAATGAAGATTATCAATTTTTTTTGTATTTTCTGTTTTGCATTATCCAATTAACAAGAATATATCGGTTAATTAATTAAAATTAATAGAATAAGAACAAATTACAAATATTCCTATTCATTTTTGAGCAGTTTAGATGTTTTTATATGTTAACCTTGTAAATTGTTTGTAATAATTCTTTAGGCTTATCCATGGTTCATAATGTGCAATTGTTATGTTTAGTGTTGTAATTACTAATTCATTTCACTTTTCACTATAAACATCAACGAACAACAATTTCAGTAATTATTCGGCAATCGTGAAATGCTATTCGGTGTGATGTAGTTTTCAGACAAACATTTTCTTTATCGTGCCAACGTTTCGATCTTTATTGAGATCATCTTCAGAACTCAAAGTGTTCTGCGCAAGTGTTGAGAGTGTACTAATCAACAAACATTTTTATCAGTTTATTAAATATTCTTTCCCTTCTTATCGACGGTTAGCCAAGTTTTATTCCAGCTTAGATTTTTTCGTGTTTTGATCTAGTTTAAGATCATTAGATGTATTTAATAAAAAATTAAATTCATGTTAATTTTGATAAATAAAGAAAATCATGTATCTTACGATGAAATAGATAAATCTTCTCTTCTTTTTCTTCTTGTTTTTATTTGTGAGAGCTACAAACTATGAACCTTTGCAATCATTGAGACGTCATTGTTACTTTAGGCATCCTTAGAAATACACAAATCAATTGCTAACATTGTTCAGTTGATTTAAGGTTTTTGCTCGATATCGAAAATTCTATTGGAAGAAGTTTTATTTTGACTCGTATGAAACGACGTTGTCCGGGTGATGCACGATGACAGCTCGACTTTCTTTCGTTTTATGATTTTCTTTGTTGATTAGATGAATTTCTTACCATTTCCACAAATCAAAGCTAACAAAAACATAGTTGATGATCTCGGGGCTGTAGTACTTTTTTAATATAACTTCGTAAAGTTTCGGTTTTTTAATAAGGCAGTTTCATTCTATGGGTTGTAAGGAGAAAAAATTACTGCAACAGGATTTTTGTTTCTTATGCGTAGCAGGGCGAAAGTTCAATACTACTGCATAATCCAGCATTGTGAAAATAGCGGGCCGACTTGACCTCACGTTCAATACAAATAGGGTAACTCTTGATTTTCTCCACTACTCTATTAATACTTGACAAGAATACATCTAACTTCTGCCCATTCGGTATTACAAATTCCGCTTCGTTCTGATTCCTTGCGAGTCTGTTAAAGTTTTACGTGACCAAGTTGCCAGGGCCCAGATGGAACGTGAGAATCACACTTTCAAACTCGACTCGGATTTCCAACGAGGAACGACCAGGTGGAAAACCCCTGGGGGCCCCCCAAGAAGAAAAAAATCTTAGTAAAACAAGTTTCATTTGTCGCCACTTCTTCATACCGCTCGTTTTTACCCGCTAGCTGTTCTTACTAATTAACTAATTCCACATTCAAACACGTCTTTCCCTTTCCTTGCCATTTTTTAGGTTTCGTCGTTATTATTCAATTATAATTTTGTATAATTAAAGAAATGGAAGAAATTCTGTTCAATTAAATTAATTTTAATGAATCCCAGATGCTCATTGAAAATTGCTGGTAGATCCAAGAAGTTTTTTAGCAGGATTGACAATTTTGCCTTAAATATGTAATTTTTAATTTATATTTTAAGAAACTAGTTTTTTCTGCATTGATTGGTGTAAAATACTCAATTTTTGTTATTAAACGAGGTTTTTTCCTGAATAGTGTGGTATAAACCTTTACAATTTTGAGTAACAGAGGTTCGAAAAATGATTTTTTTAAATGTTGACGAAAATGTTTATTAATTATTTGGAGATCGTGAGATGCGGTGTTTTGTGTCGCAGGGTTAGAAAAACGTTTCTTTATCGTGCCAACGTTTCGAACTTTATTGAGATCATCTTCAGGCTCAAAGTGTGTTTTACGTGTAGCTGTGTCATTCTTGTGTGACTTGTTGATAGTGTCCTTTGGTGTTCTCATATAGTTGAAATCTGTTCATACAATCCTACGTTCTTCGGTTTTCTTGTGAACGAAACTGTGATGTTTAGTGGCGGTTATTTAGTGATTATTTGTAGATCCTGAGATGCGGTCTCGTGTGACGTAGGTTTTATTAGAAAACATTTTCTTTATCGTGGGAACGTTTCCATCTTTATTGAGATCATCTTCAGGGTTCGAAGTGTTTGTTTTCTTCGTAATTGTGTCATTTTTGAGTACTGTGTTGAGAGAGCCACGATCCGCAAGTATGTCACAATTAGTTATTCTAAAACCTACGTCATATTGCATCTCACGATCACCGAATAATCATTTTGTAAAACATTAAACCAGAAGGTTTTAAATTTAAATGAGCGTTCGAGATAGTGAGATGCAGTCTGGTGTGACGTAGGTTTAGACAAACAATTTCTTTGTCATGCTCACGTTTCTATCTTCATTATCGTCATCTTCGGGGCTCAAAGTGTTTGTTTTCCGTGTGTCATTCTTTTGTGTCGTATTGAGAGTGCCCAAAGTGTTCCCTTGTGGGGCACTTTTTTGCATAACGGATTTTGCCGATAACGCTAAGTTTCCGGGTAGGCCAGGGTAAAGTCGTATCTTGCAAGCTTGCAAATAAAGGGACCGTTAACGGATGTTTTGGGCATTATATTGATTGCTGATGACAGTTTGGCAAATACTGAAGACCTGATAGTTTTAGAAGCTCTAAAATAGAAAGTAAACGTTAACTACCAGGCGATTCGTGACTAGTTCGGATTAAGTGAAATTAAGGTCGAAAAATGTAAAAACTTCGAAAAAAACCCTTAGCTTAGCTTAGCAAATTTAAGAAATTAAACTATAACAGCGCAGTTAGTTAACCATATACATATCCATATTCTACCTGCCTCTTAGAAATTTATCTTTGAAATTTCATTTAGCTCGATCAGTGAAAGTGTCTGCTTTACACAATTAACATGACTTTATTGGAATAAAATCGTGTAAGGTCTATGTATTTCTGCATTACTGTTTTTATGCAAATAAAACATATGATTGTCTAAATGTGTAGAGATTAGTGACCGTTAACGGATAATTATACAGATATCGTGAGATGCGGTCTGGTGTGATGTACTCTCAACACGACATGGCACAATTACACAGAAGACAAACACTTTGAGCCCTGAAGATGATCTCAATAAAAGATCGAAACGTTGGCACGATAAAGAAAATGTTTTGCTGATACCTACATCCCACCAGACCGCATCTCACGATATCCGAATAATGATTGTCTAAAGTTGGAACGCCTAATATGTACAAATAAGAATTGGGCAATATCACCAACAAGAAAAGTTGACATTATCGTCAGCCGTTAACAAGCACGCTATTCCTAGACAAATAACGAGGATAATAACTATTTCAGATAGTTGCGCATGGGCACATTAATAATTCAGCGTTACTGTTCACGCTAAGGTTATGCAAAATGTCAACGTAGCTAATACTGTGTAGCTTCAACGAAACGATATTTAACGAAAAGCGCGCTCAGAAATATACAATCAACCGTGAAATAAAATAAAACATCTCTGGTGGAGTCAAGTTCTTTTACGGCCCATATTTTGGATTGATATTACTTTTTCAAATTATAGAGGAATTGCTAAATCTTTTATAGAGCACATTTTTAGAAATAATATTCCTGGCCGGGGGGGAATTTTTTTATGCTGAATTTTGAAATATACAACGTCGTGTAAAAGATTAGTAAAACAAAATTTTCAAAAAACGCCATGACACGTTCTTAATGTTGTGTTCATGCTAGTAAGAATCAAAGGGAGTGATGTGTGGTGATTAATGATGGTTAATCGATGATTATTCGAAATGGTGGGATGCGGTCTGGTGTGATATAGGTTTAGAAAAACTATTTTATTTACCATGTATTTTATTTCTTTATTGATCGTTATTGGGAACATCTTCTGGGATTAAAGTGTTTGTCTTCTGTGTACATGTACCTTTCTTGAGTGTCGTGTTGAGAGTGCCCATGAGTGGCGACACTTATTATCATATTATCATTTTCATATATTATCATTTTCTTCACATCCTAAATTTAAATAATGTTTATAAATCCCAGGACTTGAAGCTGATCTCAATAAAGATCGAAACGTTCACACCAGACCGAATCTCACGATATCTGAATAATTATTTACAAACATTTTTTTTTTTCACAAACCGACAACCTGAAGGTTGGTATAACCTCTGCTGTTGCGATCCCTAGTGTAAAAAAATTGATAAAACTAAAAATATGTGAATTGATATGAAAAATCGAAAAATTGGTGATGAGGAGATAACCAGTAGATGTGATGGGCTAAGTATCTAACATTGTCATCTTTTTTCGGAGTAGTTTGGTTAAGACCTATCTTCACTCATCTATTTTCGCTAGTTAGCAAACCTCTGATCATTTCCTTCATCAATTGTTAAATTTTGAAGAAATTTGTTGGAAATATTTATGAAATGTAGGGAGAGTTAAAAGTTTTTCAGATAAATATATTAAATTGGTACTCTTATTTTAAAAATTTATGGTATATAACATATTATTTATCGTACCAACGTTTCGATCTTTACTGAGCACATCTTCTGGGATTAAAGTGTTCGTTTTCCGAGATGTGTGGCACTCGTTTCACGATACAGAAGAATGACTCATCCCCTTGGAAAACAAACTCTTTGAGCCCAGAAGATGATGTCAATAAAGATCGAAACGTTGGCACGATAAAGAAAATGTTTTTCAGAAACATACATCACAACAGACACACAATTTCCTAATATCAAGGGCATAATTTAAGACTTGAGTGAGCACAAATTTAGGCAATTTTTTGAAACGCATTTTCAAAGAGTTTACTCAGGCTTACTGTTTCTAAAATAACTAAATATTTATATTAAAATTTATATTAATGTTTTTACAAGAATGCCTAAAAGAGGCATCTTATTATCGGTCTATTATTTCAAGGGATATTCAAGAAGGATTACAAACAAGAATCTAAGAATTTGTCGACCCGCATAAAATAAAAGCGATATATAATTTAATCACCACTCAAGGTTTAATAATTTATATATGTAAATATAAATAAGCAATCAAGTGAAAAATTCCAGGAGTTCGAATGTGGGGGAGCCTTCACATAAATCTCCAAGATTGCTGTGATAGGATTAGGCCGTCACATAGCCTCTAAGCGTTTACCTATTTGCAACAGAATCGGCGTTAATAGGCACACATTATTCCAGAAACGCGTATGTAAAGGGAATAATTACGAGGCGAAAGCGTCTGTTGAACTTGTCACAATATGACGTTGGCCCATTAGTCAACTGGTTGTCTATTGTCCTCACGTGTTTACATTACTTGCGTGTTGTACAAATACCTTCGAAGACGGGAAAAAATTTGTTTACTATTTCCTCCTGAGTCTCTCATGTTCGAATCACTATCTCTTTATAAAACTGAAACAGTCGGTTTAGTTTCTACTGTTTTTCTACAATCGTCCACTGTTCGAGAACGCATGCGATTTACAGAGATGGTAGAAATATAAATAATGGAATAGGAATAGTTTAATTACTTTCGACTTCATGTTCGTAATATTGAAAAATTCTAAATTACGTCCTTCATTAAGACAAAATTCTTCTCGATAGTAAAGCATTTGACTTAATTTAACCATCAGTTTTAGTTAGACAAGGTGCGGTACCTCGGATTGTACATCGACAAACGCCTGACGTGGAATACACACACAAGATTGAAACGGCAGGAGGTTATGACAAGATTTAGAATTCTTGCACGACTTCTTGACAAACGCTCGAATTTACCTCTCAAAAATAAAAGACTGCTTTACAACACCATAATTAAACCGATTTGGACTTACGGACTGGAAGTGTGGGGTTCAGCCAAACATTCCAATATCCACCGCATTCAAACTGCCCAGTCTATAATACTACGAAAAATACTAGATGCTCCATTTTATGTATCGAACCAAACTACACATACAGATTTACATATTCCGTTCGTACAAGATGAAATACGTTTCCGTTACCGTAAATTTCATAAAAACCTCCCAACTAACGTAAATCAACACATCAGAAACCTCGCATCCCGACGAATCCCCTCAAACCCACCTCGCCGACTGAAGAGACAATGGCCGCGAGATCTTCTAGGAAGTGATGGTGATAACAGTGAAAGTGATAATGACACACAATATTATTGTAACATTGGAGTAATACCAATGGGTGTTTTCTCCACTCTTGGTTTCAATTTTGTTTTGTTTTAATTACCGCTCTCACTGTTACTTATTACCTACTTTAAGGTAGTTGTAATGTACAATAAATTTGAAAAAAAAAAGTTAGAAAATATGTCGAACATGGGTATTTCCATTGGGCCATTGAAACTTTTTTGTACTTACCGCTCTACTTGAGCGTTGCTAAGGGAATTCATCTGTTAGTGCAGTGTTTTTTCTTTTATTTTTTTATATTATTAGTATTATTATGGCTTCATGAACTAAACATATCTAGCCAGACAGATATATTTATTTATTCCGTCATTCGTTTTTTTTTGGGGGGGGGGGGAAGGTATCGTGAAAAAAGGGCCAGAGGCGACGGCGGGAATCGAACCCGCGACCGCGGGGTCTACTAGCCGAGTCTCTCACGCTTACAACTCTGCTACCGCGGCCCCCAGTGTAGTGTTCCATCTATTATTTTTTCGGGCATACCACAAGGATCAATTTTTGAACCGATCTTTTTTCGTACGTTTGTAAATAATTAGGTAAAACTTGATTTTAAATTACTTAATCTGTATTTAAGGTATTGGTTGACATAAAAAGTCAGTGTCGGAAGCGTGATTCGAACCCAAGACCTTCGGCTAAATACGCCACTTTTCATGTACTTGCCTTAAGTACAGATTAATTAACTGAAAGATTTTGGTCAAGCAGGTCAGAAAAACTAGTGAATTTAAGAAGTTAAATGAAGTATACCTTCACTAAAGTTCTCCGTGACCATTTTATTTGTCACTGATAATCAAATAGATTACACGGCATTTGATAAATAGCCAAAAATAAGGAAAATGCGATAGGTTGGTTAAGGTGGAAAGTAGTTGTCCGAGTGGATCCAAGTCACGATAGCTCAAGTTGTACAGCAGCGGCGTATTTAGCACAAGGTCATGGGTTCGAATCCCGCTCGTGCCACTGACTTTTTTAATCCCGAACAATGCCTTAAATACAAGTTAATTATTTGAAAGATATTATTTTGTCAAGTGGACCACGAAAACTTGTGAACTTGATTTTAAACTTTAAACTGTTAATTTCTGATGATGATGGTATATTCTGTTTTTTTTTTGTTTTTTTTTCTGATGTTGATATAAAAATGTGTTGTCTCATATGAATGAATATCTAATAATTATGCAGTGTAATAATTACCTTTCGAGGTAATAAGGAAAACGTTTTACACTTTGCATAAAACTTTTATAAGAGAAAACTTAATCACAAAGAATGTTTAATTGCTTTCCATAGTATTTGAAACTTCACTGATTACTCTTGTGAGTTGTTGGAATTTATTAATAAAATAAAACATTTGGAAGTTATTCGATTCAAATTTACCTTTTAAATCTAAATTTATTTGATTATTTGTTAAAACAGTAAGCTTTTTTTATAAATTTCGCGTGTTGAGTCGTTTTATGCCTATTAATCAATTGAAATTTACTTAGCAACTATCCTAATCTACCAATCAATCAAGCAGAGTGGTGGTTTACTCGATTTCTTCTTCACCTTTCAAACATTATATAACTAATTTAATTGCGGGTCTTTGGGGTAATCATATATTTTCCTTGCTCCCATGAAAATCAGGGGTGCCACAAGGCTGTAGTATCTCTCCTATCTTTTTCTCCATTTATATACCCTACCCGACTCCAACCTGCCCAACTGTGACTACGTATATGCCGATGACTTCTAAATATACATATTTTTCCAACCTTCCGAGCTTCATTTGGACATTCTCAAGATCCAAAAAGACCTAAATTCCATCAGCGAATTGGCACATAAAATTTCCCTAGACTTTAATCCGTCCAAATCCACTTCCATACATACTGGGCTTAGGAAACTCCTCAATTTCCTCTCCAGTTATCCCATTTCCCTTCTTCCCCTCGGTTAAAATCCTAGGACTAGTCTTTGACCAAAACGTTTCTTGGCATCCTCACATTCCCCAAATTTCCTGGCATTGTATCGCCTCCCTCAGCCGATTTCGTCGGTCCTGGTTTCTCTTACCTTGCTCCCGCAAACTCCTTGTAACTTCTCTTATATTCCCATCTTTGATTATAGCTGTGTGTCATACGTGGAGGATGGAGGGGAACGCGTGATTAAGAATTGTTAAGTAAGGTTCGTGTTCGGCACCCCACGGGGGTCACGTGTGGCGGGGCTTTATTTCCAGCTCCCTTTGTTCTACCCTTCCTTTCATTCACAGTATTTCCTAGGTTGCTTTCTTTTCCAATCCACATTCGTCCTCTTTCGTACTTTACCCTACCCCTCCAGTTCAACTCTCCACATCACGCTCGTAACACCCCTCATCCCTAATTGACCTTATCCTTCCGAGATATACAACCCATACCTTCGAAAAATCCTTTTTGATCCGAACCCCTAAACTCTGAAACTTCCATCTTTCTATTCGTCACGCTGCCTCCTTTTCCTCTGTACAAACACCTCTTCTCCCTCCAATCAGAGATCTAACGTTAATATTTGATATTTTTGTTTAATATTCTTGTTATTTTTTAATATGGCCTTCCCTACCTGTCTACACATTGTACCAGGAATTTTATTTCATTTTATTCTTAATTTCATAGAAGGAACTTCTTACATTTGTTTTATGTATATTATTCCTAGGGGACACCAGCTCAAGCATAAAGTTATTTTTCTTCTAATCACTATTTAAAACATCTCCCCTCTGCATTACACATTCACGGTAATAAATACAATTTCTCTTAACGTACAAAAAAAAAAACGCACAACGAAATATCTACTAACTTCATAAAAAAAGGAATCTTTGCTTCAAAAACTGCAACACTGTACCCATATAATAGCTGATGTGCAATAATTCTCAAATCGGATGAAATTCCTACTTGCTATGTCCCGTGAAAGTACGTTAATACTTCAGCTTATTTAACACGACAAATTGACATAACAAGTCCCTAGTTATAGTTTGATGATGGGACACGAGATATTTCATTTTTCAGACTAATTCTTCCTTTAGCCCCTTCATTCCATACAGATTCTCTTATCCCATAAAATGTTAAACATACTTGAAATAGATTAAAAGAATAAAACAATTATTGAACCACCTAAGAGGTTTATTTATTCTTTCAATTGTAGCGTTAAGTAAACAACATAAAATATCACTCAGAAAACAAGTTTTTACGAGTTTCCAAAATTTTTATATAAAGTGTAGGAAAGTTTGTGATAGTGATATAGTGAAAAATTAATGTCACGAATGATGTAAAACAATTTATTACAATGTTGAAACTTTTGAAAACAGTGATGCAAAGCGAAGAAAAGTATTGTTTGGCATAAAATTGAACACAAAAAAAATCGTCTAAATACTAAACTAAATGTACATCATGCCCACCTTTTTGACGAATACAAGAATAGCATCGTTTACTACACTTTACTGCTCTCAATAGAATTCGTATTAATTCATAAGAGTAGTCCTGAATACTTTCTTTCATGGGTCGCCCTTAGTTGTGACTGGTCCGAGGGAGTTAAATCTGTGGTACGGGTTGCCCATTAAATTGGCGCATTAACCCCCATACATCGACGAGGATAAGTACTGTCCGTCTATTAGGTACCACCTCTTCCATTGTGTGCCGAGCACCCATCCATTTCAGGCTGACTCTGAAACCGGGTCCTTAAGGGAATTTTATCGAACGATATATAGTCAATCCAATGTTAATGTATGCTTGTCCTGTATAGAGTTGAACCTGCAAATCTAAATTTATGAAATTATACGAAACAAGTTTCTCATCAAGTGATCTCATCTCTCAGAAAGGCCAAGCTCGAGCAGCCGCATGATAAAGCGGAAATCTCTTGGGTACACAAGGGATGGAAAAACAACCCCGCAGAATATTAATGCAAACTTCTATTAAATCAAAGTTCCCCTTTTCAGATCAATTGGCAATTATGACACACAAAAATAACGGAAACAAACGCATCAACACTATTTTATCGCAATCAATATATATGAAATTTTAATTGTACATTTTATAAACATTCGATAACAATTACTGTGATAAATAATTTTTATATCTGCGCATGTATTATTTATTTATTGATATTTCTGTGGATTTATTTATCTACCTTTCATATATGTTTATTTATCTTATTATTTATTTAATATGTTTATTTATTTATGATAGATTGGTTCAGATAAAAAGTTAATGTCACGAGCGGGATTCGAACCCACGATCTTCGGTTAAATACGCCGCTACTCTACCACGTCACCTATCGTGAATGATCCACTCGGACATCACTCAACCTCTCCTCTCTAATTTCCAAATTCCAATACCTTTCATAAATATTAATTAATTGCAAAAAAGGTTTCTTCGTTAATCGGACGACGAACTGTATTGGATTTAATAATTAAACTGAAGTATATCTTCAAGATTTGCCGCTCAGAATCAAATAAATTACACGGCATTTGAAAAATGGCAAAAAGGAGGGAAAATTCAAGAGGTTAGTCAGATCGAGAAGCCACGATAGCGTCAAGTGTTAAAGCGGCAGTGTGTTTATCGGGAGATCGTGGGTTCGAATCCCGTTCGTGACGTTGACTTTTATCTCGACCAGCTGACCATAAACCAAACTGACGATACACCCAGTGACTCCGTCCGACTTTGGCTTTTATAAATTCGTCTCCAAGAATTCACTAGGCGAGACAGACGTAACCATAAAATTTTACCGTAAGTAATAATAAACATTTATTAACTGTTTTAGCCTCTTAAGACATTAAGAGTCTGGAAAAGAAATTAGAGACAATAAATAAAATACCATTTTACACGGATAGTTAGTTTGATGTTTGTCGGTGCTTAAATAATAAATAAAATCCAGAGTTAGTTGGGTATGATGATATATAGTATAAAAATAATAAACTTATTTTTTTTTTTAAATCATTGAAAGCAAGTGCGATTTTGGCACTATACTTTACCTGAGGGATGCAATTTTTTAGAAATGTCAACGTACAAGTTTACTTCCAAATTCACTAATTTCCGTGATCCACTTGACCAATTAGTACCTTTCAATTACTCCCCAGGTTAAAATGGTCCAAAATCCTGGGGTTTGTTAATAAGTCCAATAGGTTTATGCAGGACTCGTGAACCGACCAGGTCCCGGACCTTTTAGGGATGGGGTACGGGCCAACCCAGGCTTCTAACCCCTCGGGTCCTGGTCACCCACCCTGCGTAATATATATATATACCTTTCAATTAATTAAGGTTTTTTGGTTGAGGTAAAAAAGTCAGTGTCACGAGCGGGATTCGAACCCACGATCTTCGGCAAGATACGCCGCTGCTCTACCACTTGACCTATCGTGACATCGATCCGCACGGACATTAACCTCGCATCTGTACAGCAACTTTTGAATTTTTGAATTTGAAGTTTATATGCAATTTTTTAAATCGCCATGTTTTGATGCTTAAGGAAACATATTTTTAGACTAACCTTGGGTAGTTGACGCATTCATAACGTCTGTAACATATTCAGGCAAGTAAAACACTATGATGAGAACTTGCGAACATTGAAATGAAAAATAGTAATTTTAGTAATTCAGTTATTAAGTTAATAAATTCACCTAGATTACTGTAATATTGAATAAAATAATTTAAAATTCACTTGAACAAAACTTTTATTTTTTTCTCTAGGAAACAATAATTTTTTATCAGTGTTGCTACTGTCGGGTGTAACCTCGTGAAATGTTTTGTTTCTTACTCTAAAAAATTAGAGATTTGCAACAGTGCTACAAACATTACAGCATACATGATAAAGTTTAACAATATAACAGCCCACATCGTCGAAGCCAACACAACGATGACCAGCTGAACACCTTACACAAAAAAACCAAACACCAAATTACGAAAAAGTCGTAGAAATACAAAAAAAAATAACGGTATTAATTTCCTGGTTCTAACAGTCATTAAAACTGACAACAAAAGTGTAATACAGCATACAATAGCAAAATACAAGCAGCCTCAAATCACCCCACCAGCAAAACTGCACTAAATTGTATTACATCAAAAACAGTACCAATGAGAAATGATAAAGATAAATAATATTTCTAGCATAAACACAACCAACAAAATACGTTCACATAGATAATGAAAAAACCGAACAAACTGACGAATCAATTTAACTAGTAAGGAATTGAACTGAAGAGTACGGAAAATTACTAAGGCACAACATTGACAATAAGATTAGGCATTACATAATTTTAAACTATTATTATATAAAATAAAATCAATTTGTATTTTTTAACTACAGTTTACTATTTTCAAGTGCGTTGTACATACTCACAATTGAAAGGAAGCACCATATTTCAACATCACCTCTCGAATTTTTGTCTCAACCAATACCTTTCATAAAATTTAATAAATTTAAAAAGGGGTTAATTAGTCAATCGGACTACGAACTGTAATGGATTTATGGACATGTATCTCTTATGAATTTGCTTTAAACGTATACATAAATCATTTAATCTTACGATAAATACTGCAATGTATATGTTTCCCATTTTTTCTACTTGACACTATTCCATAATTATTAACATTAATTACGTAAAATGTGTCAGTCTTTTTTTTTATCCTTCCCAGCTCATTCAATTTAACAGTAATATTTAATGTCCGGATAGTCTTGTGAATTGTATTTTCTTTAATTACTAAAAAAAAAATCCAATTATAATTCCTATTACAAAATATTCAAAAAAGTAGTACTAAATTCTAAATTGATAAAATAATGTTTCAGGAACTATTATTTTTTTTATTTTATTTTTTTCTTATCACAGGAGAATAGAGGATGTTTATCAGTAAAGTGTTTTCTTTATGGGCCAAGAAAATTGCCAAGAAAAAAACGTTTACCTAAGAAAACAAATGCAGTTCTGGGTAATTAAGGCCACGTTGTTTATTTTTTCCCCTTCTCGAATTTTTGTGTTTTATGTTAATTCTGAACAAACCGGGATGTTAAAATGAAAAGGCTAATTGTGTTGACGTAATTTTCAATAATGCCTCAGCAGTGCTTAAGGAGAAAGTTTGAAAGGTTTGCTCGAACTGTTTGCCTTTTATAGGGTCAACTGTATAAAATGTATACAGAGCAGGGTAAATATAATATAGTACGGTTCCGATGAATTTTAAAACTCTACCTCCGCCCAGCGGTAAGCTTGAATTAGGTAAAGGGTGCCCTCTTGTATTAACTTTTCACGATTTTTTTCCCTCCCTCTCTGTCAACAAGAGGTGTTAAATTGTGTTTGTTGCTATACTCGAGATTCACATTAGATAAGATTATAACAAGCTGATTTGTGAAATGATGATTTTCTGAATAATAGAATTAAGTATTTCGCCTATAAAACATAATTAGAATTCAAAACTCTAGGTTAATAATATAATAATAAAAATACGAGTTTGTCCAACAGATACAGTTCAATAACTCTTTCTTATTCCCATTTTTTACAATTTAAAACAAAAGATTTTTTAAGTGTATAGGAACGAAAACTGAGGAATGCGGAAAAGATCGAAGACAGAGAAATTCCTTTTTCACATGGTTTCATTATTCTTTTTCATTACTATATTTTCCCCTTTTCCTTATGTGACAGCTTTATTAATAAATAGTTTAAAAAATTGTATTCCTGAAAGAGAAAATGAAATTTTTTGACCTGCACCAAGGACAGACTAACTGATGTTGGCGGGATTCGGAGAAGAGCGTGACAGCCGAAAACAACAAACAACAACCTTATGACTTACAATAGATGACGTCCATTACATTAATATATAATATCTATTGGATCTTTATTTTCTAAAACGGCAGGATATTCTGCAAATGGTTGTACTCGCAGAGACAAACATTGCCCGTGCTCGCAGGACCCACGTGAATATTCATTCCCAAAACATGAGAATTAGCATAGGAGGCAGAAACCGGGTCCGTTTTGCTGTTCGGCCGAATAATTCCTAAGTGATAACTGCTTAAATCAGTTCTTTTTAAAACAGATGTAGCCGAGGGAAAAGGAAACGCGGCGCTAACCAGAGAGAAAGGACATTTAACCCACCCACAACGGCTAACAACGCGGGGAAAATTATATCGGTCGTGCTCCGCCCCATTAACACGAACATGTCGAACTTCTAATACCCCGTGAAAAGTACAATCTGGAAGTGCTAACGCTTTTGTGACATGCGAGATCACGATGAGACGAGTCATTAGCTAATTCTAATCCACCTACAGAAAATAAAGTAGGTGCCAATGATATCAACGACATAGCCAATCAGTGTATTTTACCAAATATCTCATTATTCTAACGATGATCTGATTTACCCGTAATAATCAATTTCTGCTTTTAACCCCCACAATCTAGATGAGTAGACCACTTTTAAACAAAATTTGTCTGAAATTTTGACAGATTCAATTGAACATTACAACAACCGTATGTATAACATATGTGTAATGCCATTCCTGCTGAATTCTTATGCTTCGCGACATATAGAAACGAAACGCCTAAGTAAAAAGCCTTTAAGGATAAAGGATAATTAATTCATTAGTTTCTGAATCCGTTTTCTCGTTGATTCCATCTGAAGAAGAAGTAATTTTATGTATAATAAGGAAACATCTCATAACAAAAAGTAACTATACTTTCCAAAAGGATAGTTCCTACTCACAGTAAGTTGTTCTGCAACGATCCGGATTTCGAGCTTCTTAGCTCATCATCAGGTTGAAGGACTTCTACATCCACGTCTCTCGACGTGCATTGCCAAAGTGAAACCGCCGATACCTCCGCCAACGCGACGTTCCAATTAACAGCTGATTTTTAATGACGCTCAATTTGAACCTGCGAAACGCGGAAATTATAACACAAAAAAATATTAGAATAAAAATAATAACAATCAAAATAATTAGTTTAATTATTTGGATGCTTGATATTATTTATATATATATATATATATATTTAAAATGGGAGGTAGATCAAAATCTGTTATATTATTAATGCAATTAACACCTAACCTAACCTAACCTAACCTAACACCACTCTCACCCCATCATTTAACATTTCTAAAAGTAACTATGATTGTGCACATATTATAATGAATTTCCTTGAACTCCAGTCAGATTTTTGAAGTTACTACCACGAAATATAGTAGGAAATTAATAAGAATGGAATAATAATAATAATAATACGAAAGTTGTCGGCAAGATGGAATGTCTGTAGAGATAGTATCAAAGAAATTAAGCCAGTTGTACGTAAATGGCCAACTGAGGAACTTGAGAGAAAAGAACTTGTGATTCTCTCTCTAGATTTCGAATAGGTCATATCAGGCAAATCCACAATAGGCTTTTAATAGGCAACAACCTTTCAACTTTTCCTCGAAGTACGCGTAGCGGAGAACGCATCATTTTGACGGTACAACGTATTTTGGCCGACTGTCCCACTTTACAACCCTTTAGGCAAAGGCTCAACCTTTCGAGTGATTTACTGGAGTTACTGGGTCCCCAGTGTTTCTTTTCCAAATGCACTTTTCAGCTTTCTAAAATTTATTGGAATTTATAATGAGATTTAGGCCTTTTCCCAAATTATTTTACTACTTGAATGCCTGCTAATGTTTGAATAAGAGTTGTGTGTGCAAGATATCTTTTGTCAGAAGTTTTTGAGGCTGCCGGAGCGAAAAAATGAAATGTAAGAAAATTAAAAATGCCGAGTAATAAACTGCAATGCTCAAAATAGCAAGTTAAATAAGAAAAATATCCCCCTTAAAAAAATATAAAGAAAAAGAAATGTTATTGTATTTGGTTTCTTTTTATTGCTATATAGAATTAGTTTAAGTATTATATTTGAATGGAAGAATAAAAAGATAAGGATGAGCCTATACTCATGAAGAGAATGTTGCTAGTCTGACTCCATTATTATTGTTAACCGTACAAGCCTATGAAAAATGTTTAAATTATAGAACAAAAATTCACAATTCTAATTAAAAAAGAAAGAAGGAAATTTTATATGTAATTTAAAATGGGATTTTTGCATACATTTCGCCTTCCAAATTAAGAATTTTAAAAAAGAAAAAATTAAAGCTTGGATGGCAGTTTATTGCAAAAAAAGAAAAGTTTTATCAATTGCATAATATATCATTTAAAGTACAAATACCCCGCGGTCGTGGGTTCGATTCCCGCCGTCGCCCCTGGTCATTTTTTCACGAGACCCCTCCCCCCAAAAAACAAACATGCAATAATAAATAATTACAGAAAGTCTGGCTAGATATGCAATGTTCACGAGGCCAATAAAAAAATAAATAAAAATAAAGTACAATTACGGCATAGAGGGTCCGTCTGACGGAGGTCGATTTTCTTTTGATATAAATTTTTGGTCGACACAGATAAAAAATTACAGAAGAAAACTATGAGAAAAAAATTGATCCTTAAATAAATATTACAATTGATAATTTAATTCTTCATAATTACATTAATTTCTAACATACATTACAAACAATAATTTTGGCCCTTTGTTTAATATACAATATTATAGTTATATAAATTATTTGGGCCAGCAACAAGGCTTTAAAATATTCCAAAAATTAATTCAAATATTAATTCTTGGCGATCGTGTCAGGCGTGGCGCGCATATTTGATTAAATTTTTGTAATCATTAAGCAGTAAGTCAATAACCTTTGTCACATTCATTTTAGCAAAATTTAGATGCAGAAGCCGAATCTCCGATAGGATAGTGCAATTTGTAGTAAAATGCACTATATCTTCTTTAACCGGGTCATTGCATAATGAACAAATAACATTTTCTATTGTCCGAAAAGCTGCACGATTGAGTTAGTCCCCTCTGATTTTGAACAACCACCTAATAAGAATGTATATAAATAATAAAATGTTCAGCAAACTGCTAAATATTAGAATCACCTAAATGAACAGGTACAATAACTGATTAATAAAAACATTCTGACAAATTGTTTGTAGTAAATTACGGTGCTCTGAAAATCTGTAAAACAAACGTACTCGACGATATCACTTAACCTGATCGAGGAGAAATACTAAATAGTTTGCTATACGTATACAAACATTACTACAGATAACTCATAGAAAAGAACAGGGAAATAAGAGCGTGAGGGGGTAGAGAGGGATAAAGATACTGAAAAGAGCAATATAAAAATAAATTACGAGAGAGAGAGAGAGAGAGAGAAACAAATAGACAGGAGGAGAAAGAAGAACAGAATAATGGGAGAGATTTATGAGAGGCTTTATAAAAGGTAAAAAGAAAAGTCGATTGTGAAGGAACGTATTGGTCACTACAGTATAAGTGTCTGTCTATCTCCCCTCTACGCTGATTGTGACAGAATAAATTGTGTTTTCAAACTGGAAAACGTTGGTCAATTTAGTATTAGAAATAAATCAATATTAACTTGTTTATTTGTGGAAACTTACGGTTATTTCAATTGTGTACCATTTGCTCTGATAGTATGGAGCTAGATGACAACGCTTTGTTACAACTTGACGAACAATTGAAATATGGAAAGACAAACTATGTGAATTGTTGAATCGAAAAGCTTACAACATTAGTATGAAAAGACATAATAAGATAATATGTACATTGTGGGATCAAAAAGTTTATAAGAGTAGTGCTTTAGTGCTGCTGTACAAAATTATGATTTAGCTGATAAAAAAAGAAAAAAACTTAAGATACATAAATTGTGTTTTTTTATCATAATAATAAATTATGTGGGGGCCGCGGTAGCCGAGTGGTTAGCGTGAGAGACTCTCGGCTAGTAGACCCCGCGGTCGCGGGTTCGATTCCCGCCGTCGCCCCTGGCCCTTTTTTCACGATACCCTTCCCCAAAAAATCTAATCACGGAATAAATATATACAGCAGCTTGGCTAGATATGCTTAGTTCATGAGGCCATTTAAAAAAAAAGAAAAAAAAAAAAAATTATGTGTGGTGATTAGTGCTCGATAGTCGATGATAATTCAAAAATCGTGAGTTGCGCTCTGATGCGAGTTTTGTGAGCAAGTTTATTCATAAATACAAATTAAATGGATAAAAGTATCAACGGTTCAGCATTAGGAGGTTTTGGATAAATTTCAATTTTAAATTTCCCCCAAAAAGAAAGATGATAACTTTAGAAACTGATATGGAACCCCTATTTTTCGTATACCCCAGCTACATTTAAAATGCTGCTTGAAAATACTAAAGTTGGCGGACCACCGTTTCTGGCTGAGAAATTATTTTTAAAAGACGACTGATGTTTCAAGCCATAGAGATGTTTGTCACAAGAGTAGTGTGATTTTCCAAAGTCTTTGAGTGATGTGTGGTGATGGTGACCGTTAGTCTATGTTTATTTTGAAAACGTGAGATGCAGTCTGATGTGACGTAGGTTTCAGAAAATCAGTTTCTTTACCGTGCCACGTTTCGATCTTTATTGAGATCATCTTCGGTACCTGGGATTTACAAACGTTATTTACATAACAATTAACAAACACTGTAGGTAATGGGGAAAAGTAAAATTATACATTAAAAACAGTTTTATATTCAATTAAAGTATTTCTACTCATTCAAAGTGGTTGTTTTCTGAATATGCATTGTATACATTAGCTTTACCCTTTATACTTTGGATTAGACAAATTTATTTCAGCATTCCTGACAAAACAGTACTAGAGAAATGTTGTTAATTAATTATTCGCAATCGTGAGAAGCAGGTTTCGGAAAATCAGTTTCTTTATCGTGTCAACGTTTCGATCTTTACTGAGATCATCTTCAGGCTCTGGGATTTACAAACATTGTTTAAATTTAACAAATACGTATAGTATGTGAAAAAAGTGAATTTATTCAATGCAAAAAAAATATTTTTTTCTAGTATAGTAAAAAAATCATTTTTTATCCAACATTTTCTAGTATTGCGTAAATTCATTTTTTTAATTTAAAATTTTTTAGCATTGCATACTTTATATTTTTTCCACATCCTACATGTATTTGTTAAAATCATGAGATGCGGTCTGGTGTGATGTGGATCTCAGAAAAACGTTTTCTTTGTCGTGCCAACGTTTCAATCTTTATTGAGATCATCTTCAGGGCCTGGGATTCACAAACATTGTTTACATTTTAAAAATAAACGTTTTTCCAGGTCCTACGTGTGTTTATTAAATATAAACAATGTTTGTAAATCCCAGGCCCTGAAGATGATCTCAATAAAGATCGAAACGTTGACACGATAAAGAAACTGATTTTCTGAAATCTACATTACACCACAGCGCATCTCACGCTTTCTGATTGATAATAAAAAAATATTTTCAATTGTCTTGCTATTACCCAATGTATCGTTGTAATATTTCAATACTTTCAAGGATACACAAGTCAGACAAAAAATTACCTTTCTTTTAGATATATGGAACAAAACGAACTTACCATAGTATCCATAGATTCATTCATTTTACTATGCGTTAATGTGAGCCATGCATCACGTAACGTTCGCTTAACGCAATAATAATACCTTTGCACTCCATCCTTTATACAAAAGCGTTGCACTAGCTTTACTTCATACATACTGAAAGGGTAGGTAGTTCTTGTAAATTTCATGAGTGGGACAAGAGGTACCCTTTCGGCCTTTCTGTATTGCTAAACCTTACTCTCCAAAAACTCTTGAGAGCCCGAGGCTAAATACGTGGCCATTATGACCCTTCTCAGCTAGGTCCTAACAGCCAGATGGATTTCGCAGTAAGAAAGGAAAAAACTATATCTCTACTAATGTGATGGCATAATGTAATTATATTAAAAATAATTATTATTATTATATTACCTATAAGATTTATAATTTTATAAAATCTTTTAATTACATTAATACGATATTGGAATTCCAATAACGCTAATGATATTTATCAATTTAAAAATATATCTTTTAAAAAGATTACCTACCTGAGTAGTTTATTTATATTCATTTGAAGTGTTTAAAAAAAAAACAATACCAAGAATTTCTCTTAATATTTTTAAAATAAATTATACCTTCATATTTTTGATCAATATCACTTGAAAGCACTTTAAATTTTAATGGTATTAATAACATTTAATAAATTAGTATATTTTACCCTCCAATGAAATATGGAAAAAATTAATTATGAGGTATTTGTTAATAAAAGTTTTTTGAAGCTAAGGTTGAATGTCATTCTAATTAATTATTCTTTGTATGTAAGGTCTTGGTTGGATTAAAAAAAAAAGAAATATAAGGGTTCGAATCCTGCGCGTGACACTAATATTTTCATTTCAACCAAGACTTTACCCACAAAAATAATTAATTGAAACAAACTGAATTTGGTCAGTCAGATTACTAAACATTGTGGTTTTAAATTTATGTTGTTTTTTTTCAGATGCGCCAAAATTTGGAGAGCCGATTGCAAACTTGTCAGTGGCAGTTGGAAGAGAAGCTATTTTTGCCTGCGTTGTAGATGACCTCGGTGCTTACAAGGTACACTGAAATATATTAAAATATGATAATATAAACATCGTGAGATTGAGGTTTGATGTAGGTTAGAAAATATTTTCTTTATCGTTTCAACGTTTCGATCGTTAATTCTTCAAGGCCGGGGATTTATAAACATTGTTTAATTTATAAAAATTCGCATAAGTTATTGAAATAAATTTGTACAATTATATACAGTATTATATCATCTTCGCGTGATCAAGGTGGTCATCCAACTATCTTGACGGAATTGGGAAAGAAATAGTGATAGAAATTCATTTTTCCGTGAGGAGTCACTCCTTCTCCCAAAATTAAAGATCCCACGCCAGTTTCAAATGAGTTTCATGTAATTTACAAAATAAATTGTATAAATTAACTACATCATCTTACATCTCAACAATGTAAAACAACATATCATCGGTTGCACAAAAACCCCAAACGAAATAATTACTAAAGCACTCCACCATTTTGAACACCAACACAATTTCGATTTCAAGTACTTCAAAATACTTTTGCACATTCACTTCTTAAAAATCTAACAAATCTAATAAAAAAAATTAAAATCTCACTTACACTCTTAAAAATTTAAAAAAAACTGGCCACACTGGCCGGACAGCACAAAAAATAACAACTTTGGGTAAGTACATTTGTTTTGATGAAAACTGTATTGTGATTACAGTGTTGTGTAAATTATTGAATAAACTCATATTGATATATCTTTATATAATATAATATTTATATAATTTAAACGATGTTTGTAAATGTGTAGAGATTAGAGACCATTAATCGATAATTATTCAGATACCGTGAGATGAGGTCTGGTGTGATGTAGGTATCAGAAAAACATTTTCTTTAACGTGCCAACGTTTCGAACTTTTATTGAGATCATCTTTAGTGCCTGGGATTTAGAAATATTGTTTTTTCAAAGCGTTTGTCTTTTGTGTAATTGTGCCACTGGCACTCTCAACACGACACGCAAGAATGCCACAATTACACAAAAGACAAACACTTCGAGCCCTGAAGATGATCTCAATAAAAGATGGAAACGTTGGCACGATAAAGAAATTATATTTGTGATACCTACATCACACCAGGCCGCATCTCATGATATCTGAATAATTAATAACTTTTATAAATTCCGGACTCTGAAGAATACCTCAAAATTGATCGAAACTCATAATAAATTCACTAATTTCGTGGTCCACTCTATGACAAAAGCCCTTCCACAAGCGATCAAAAGGAGGAGGAAGGAGACTTCCACGGGGAGAGGTCTGTTGGCTTGGAGCTACACGAGAAGCAACACGTTGGCATTTTTCTTTGGCCGAAAGAGAACCCGGAATCAAAGCCATTTTTCTCCAGCGAGACGCAAGTTTCTTTTTTGTTTTGATTTGTTTTTGTAAAAGAAAAGGATGTTTTTATTGTTTAACCAAGAGGAATTTTTGTTTATTTGTGTGATCTGCACAAAGTCAATTTGCAGTTTGTTCATTTCATTTCATTTTATTAATATCAAAACAATAATAATTTCTTGATTTGGAATGGTTTCCTTTTATTTTCCTTAGTTTTGCTCATTTTGCCACACAAGGAGAAGATCCACTCCCTTGGGGAAGGACCACACAGTAACGCAATAACTCGACAAATTAATATATTACAATTAATTAAGTTTTTTTTTTGTTGAGATAAAAAAGACAATGGCGCGAGCGGGATTTAAACATACAATCTTCGGATCGAGGTCACTATAGCTCAAGTGGTAGAGCAGGGGAGTATCAAACCGAAGATCGTTGGTTCTAATCCCGCTCGTGTCATTCCCTTTTTATCTCAACTAAAAACCTTAATTAATTGATCGCAACGTTGGCAGGATTAAAAAATTTTGTTTTTCTAATCAACGTCACACCAGACCCCCCTCTTAAATAATCATCAATAATCGTTAATTAACGGTCACTAAATATTACACATATCAAAAGCTGATTTTTGAACGTGATAAATATTATTAATTTAATTATTTACTGATGACAGCCGGGTTTTATCTATGTTGATACACATCGGCCGCATTTGACCATTCGCTTGTGAATTTGTTAACAATTGAGAAAATGGCAATAATTGCTGATAACATGTAATAAATTATATTTCCTTTGTTTTTTTTTTTTCTCTTCAGGCTGCATCTAGCAAGTTTTCCTTCAAGAACAAGAGTTCAAATAACTTTTTATCATCTTGGATTTTTGATATTTTCTATGTTTAACTACTCCTGTCCTATACATGGGAGATAAAGAACGGCCGCCCACCCTGCATACCAGTCGCGAGCACGGAAGAAGCCGAAGATTGGATGGTGAGGGAATGGCAGCTGAGATGGGACGGCTCTCCTAAGGGTCGTCACACGTATCAGCTATTCCCCAACATTAAAAGCCGACTGAAGATGAAACATCTCCAAATCGACCACTACATGTCACAGCTATTAACACGACATGGAGACTTCGCCGCAAAGCTCCATTCCTTCAGACTTAAACCTTGTCCACTGTGCGACTGTGGCGAAGAAGAAGCGGTAGAACATGTCCTCCTCAGTTGTCAAAACCACGTCGTTCCACGTGTACGCTGGCTCTTTGAGATAAACGAGCAGACGGCGACTATGGGCGCCACAGCAGCAGCGATCACCACACGAGCGAAATGTAACGCAACACAAAAGATGTGGAAAAGCGTTATGAGACAGAAAGGATGGCCGACATAAAGACAGCTGAATAACACAGCGACAGATGAAACATCAGAAAATCCTATATCTCCTCCACCTGAATATCCCGAGCGAGCCGCCTCCGCGAGGCCCATCCTGGACGCAGTAAACTAAACTGTGACAAAGAGCTCGCCAGGTGGAGTAGAGATGCGATCGTCTAACAGACAATGAAAGAACAAAGCTTCCGTCTATAATTCAAAAAGCTATATAGCAGCGCGAGCCAAGAAGATGCAATGAGCCAGATATGGCATAGGAGCGGCAAAGACGCAAAGGCACCGACTCCTATCCTATACGTATTCCCAAATTACAAAAGAGTGTACGATTTATGATTTATATAAGCTCAAATCTGCACACAAGGCAGATCTCCAAACACACCCAAACTAGCAATTACCACCCTGAGAGTCAGATTTCTGTCTTATCGTCAAGCAGCCGAGGTTAGCCCGAAGGGGCTAGCAACAGCTAATTAATTTGAATTCTCAACGCAATCACTTTTAAATCCGAGCCCCTTCACACTCTCTCTCATTCGTAAATCACTTGATTTTTTTTTAGATTGAATTCACTCAGGGTAGTGGAGTGACTAACTTCCTACATCAACGTTTACACCAACTGTATAACTTTCTCAGCATGCCGCTATCGTTCTTGCCACACTACGTCGTATTAACGCTACCAAAAAAATTCAGTTTTTAAATAGGGACTCCAATTTATCATTGTTTCGTGCAATACCCTGTTTATTTCAGGAATCGGAAAAGGGAACTCAGTTATTCCTACATGCTTTCTATACGGAGCCAAGGAATAGCACACTGAAATTAACACATCGAGTAGTTCTTCTCTCAATGGTCTGTCTTGTCTTTTGCCCAAAAGGAAGTGTCCGTTCCTCTACGAGTCACATCCTCCGAGGGCCACCTACCGACGACGCTCTTAACTGAGAGCTGCTCTGCCTATCAGGCCATCTATGCTGCTATTTTCCTTTGCGGAAAGCTTATGTTGCGTTGTTAGCGTCAGATAGCTGGGTCGCGATGGACAGGGCCAGTTCTTTACAATGATTTAAAAGTTTTTATGTCGGCAATATATTCCTTGAAAGCTTGATAAAGAACCAGACTGTTTTCTTTAGGTTTAAAATAGAATTCTAATATTGATGATTAATATTAATGATAGAGCCGACAGCAGACTGGCCTAACAGTATTGTATCTTTCCTACTACACCATTCATGCTTATAAATACATTCTCATGAAACAGTAAACAGTAAATTAAGTACAAAAAAACTGTATTTAGAAACAACTCAGTTACTTTCAAAAAATAATACCGAAAGATTCCTACAAGTAAACGTTTTGAACCACTTTTTGGCAGTGCCTCAGTTATTGTTTCATCACTAAACGCTGTGAAGATTTTACGAGCTGCTTTAGCCGCCCAAGCAACGAGCTAAAATTCCTACAATCAGGGCTCACGATATATTGGTTTTGTAGCTATGAGTTTTTTAAATAATAATTTAGAGTGAACTGTTCAAAAACACTTTTTTAATATAAAATGGTTTTACGTGATGTAAACATCGAATCTTTCTGTGTAAATAAACATGTTGATGAACTTTTATTTTTCTTTTTTTGGCAAGACGGCGGGAATCGAACGTACGACCGCGGAGTGTACGAGCCAAGAGTCTCACACCGTACCGCGGCCCCCCTAAACTTATAACTTAATCTAGTAAACGGTATTAAAACAATAGCAAATAAAAATCCCACGTACTTTTCCGGTTACCTGGTATTTTGATTTTTTCCATTGTTTTATTTTTGTAATTTTAGTTATTGCTGGTACATTGAACATGAACGTGTAACAAAAACAATTATAGATTTGACTTCTTGTCATGAAGTTAAGGCTACGTTATCTTTTCCACTAATTGTTAATACAATTAAATCGGACCATTATTAAAACAGATTTATCAACTAAGTTGTACAATTTAATCACGCTATGTTTCCCATTTAGATAAGAATGGTTGCGGTATTGTTGCCAGGAAGGCAATATCTTAAAAGTAAATTAAACAAAATTACCCCCAACTATTGTCATTATCTAGAACAAAAGTTTTCCTTAACTATTTTATGAAGGTCATGAATTATTTAAGAAATTACGAGGCATATATTGTACAAGGGGAACTTGCTGCAACTCGGTAGGGGAGCTAATGTTCCGCTTAAATTTCCCCAAGGTTGTAGGTCTACCTATTTAGAGGTAATGTTAGTCCTGTTTTTACTTCTTGATCGTAATTTCCTTTGAAGCACAGCATTCCATCCCTTAAATTGACAATAGGGTTGTCCGGTAATTATGCGCAATTTCCTTTTATATCGTTCTTATTGCTTACCTTTAGAAAGCCCATGTGCCTTCAACAATAAAAAAACACAAAACCGATTTTATCCCGACGGCTTAAATTGCAATTAAACTGAATAGCGTGGAACGAACGTTTTATAATAACGCCGCACCATGATATCTGTTCGTCCCACAGGATAATGAATAAATCAATTCCGTAGAGAGCAATGATGACTTCACGGTTTGCCCGGTTAATAAAACATTGGTGAGTCCAGGACTTCCACCGTTGCGGATGCAAATTATCCGTGTGTATTGTTGATAGGTTTGTCCGTTTTAGCCAAAATTTACAATCAACGTTCCCTCTGGTCGGTAAAGCAGCATACGATTGACAGAGATTCGCGATAAATATACCAACGAAAAGTCATTATTGAATATAATGTGTATAAAAATTTTGTTGAATTATTTTTCATTCACAGACATTTGTTTAAAAAATTCTGCCCTTTGAATGCATAAGTTTTGTTCAACATTAAACGATAAAAGTCGACATCAGTTTGTCCAGCAGCCAAGAGAAAAATAACAGGAATCTTCGTTTCGGGAGGGGATGATAAATAATAACGCATTTAATATTTCTGAGTCATTGTGCGGAAATGCATGCCATGATTTTGTGGTTACTTCTGTTTTGTAGTGCCCTTCTGTGTTTCCAAATGAAGCTTTTCTTCTACCGTTGACAGAAGTAATGCTATGAGGAAAGAGGGTTATCAATTTATTTTATGCGATGTGGTATTTTTTTTATATAAGTGAATAACCGCTTGCCATCTTCCGTCAACTTCGTGATATTTCATGCATATTTGAGCAACTCCGTTGTACATTCAACAGTCCAAGATAACACAATATTATACCAACATATGACTACTGCTAATGTGGCCTATGCTTAGTGGTGATCATGACATCAGAGCATCGTAATTTAACGCACCTGTCCTGCCGTTGCTAGAGCAAGTCCTTGTTTCCTAGGAAAACCGTTCTTCACCAATGTGAACATCGACATCATATCTGTGAAAATATTAATTTCATTTGGCAGAATTATAGCAAGATGCTGTAAAAGTGGAAATCCCTCAGTACATGTATTCAGAGTGGCCCCAATCGATTCAGCCTCACTTTCAGATCTTACGGGAACGCTGAGTAAAAAAGGCCCTATGAACCTGTGTCCGCAAATTTTTCAGTTTCCGCTACAGTCAAAAACAAAACAAAAAGACAACATGAAAAAGCACGTTTATTGACTTTATTCGTGAAATTATCAGTAAACCGTCAGCCTGACCGTAAAACAGCTTTAAAGAGCATCTGTAGTGGATTAATTCCTGCGTCGAATGAGATTAAAACCAGTCTGATCAAACGAAACTTTCATTTTTGCCGATTTTTCGAAGTCTGGAGGAGTTGGGATAGACAAAATTCACCATTTATGACATTTTATCGAAAATTCACAACTTTAACACCACATCAAAAAATTCTCCATTTCAAACATCGTTTGTCGGTGATCGAAATTTCCGTCCCATTAGACCAACCCCAGGCCGATTCATGAATTTTGGATAATTTATTGTTATTCACCCAAATCGAATGTTAATATTATCTGAAGGGTAAGCCGTGTAGATTTCACGTGCATTATTTCATTCAGTAGAGGGTACCCATCATGAAACTATTCAAGTTGTGAAATTTTGATAAAAATGTCAGATATGATGAACTTTGTCTACCCCATCTCCTCCAGACTTCGAAAAATCGCCAAAAATGAAATTTGAAAAAAAAAAATCAGAATGGTTTTAATCTCATTCGACGCAGAAATTAATCTTCTACAGATGTTGTTCGAGCCTTTTTAAGGTCAGGCTAATTGTTTATTATCAATAACACGAATAAAGTACAAAAAAGTGGTTTTTCGTGTTTTTTTGCTTCTACCTCGGAACTGAAGGGTTTGCGGACACAGGTTCGTTGGACCTTTTTTACTGAGCGTTCAATTTCCTATAGCATCTGGAAATGTGGCTGAACCGATTGAGGCGATATATATATATATATATATATAT
>CM077103.1:9876953-9894081 GCA_039619505.1 Cimex hemipterus | reverse complement strand
TGACATGAAGAAGTACTACCGAGTTTTAAAGTGGAAGACATTAAAAGTGACCGTTTGCAATACAATGTTTTGAAAGGACTTCAGTTTACCGATTTGCAAATATTTTATATTAAGACTGAACTTATTAGCAATACGGTTAGTTTATTACCACTGCCTATATGACAGACTGTAAGCAATCCATCTAGGCCTGGATGTCATCAGGAAAGTTTAAGTTGTTGCAAACAATTATTTTCGTCGGTAAATAATAAAGGGAGAGACAGAAAGATAGAGGGCCAGTATGGTACCCTGAGATACAGCTCAATTTACTTGCAATCGAGGAGATATTTCAATTATAGAAGGAATAGTTACGCTTTATTTATTTCTTAAGTAAAGAATTTTATAGTTTCGTATTTTTCTGTATGTTTCTCAAGCTGCGCCGTTTCTCCTGGTTTAACGGCCATCTATTTGATCCAGTTTGTCAAATGAAAAAAATAATTTTAGTGTGTACAGACTATAATCATAGATAATTTCATACAAAAGGTTTTATCTCGAAAATCAACGTTGTTTTATTTGTTTAATAACTTTGAAAGAAGGCTTAATGCATTTTTCACCCCATTTATTTTTAACAGTCAGCGTGAGATAAAATCGCCTAGAAAAATAGATATTAAAAACATTCTCCTTGTCGTCCGCGTCAAAAATAATTAAACGAAAAAAAAACGAGGGAGGAAATTCACCGGTTGAAGGGATGCCATACTGCCGGACATATACAATATAGAATGACGCATAACCCTCGTCCTATATTCAAGATATGAACTCATATCAAAACCCCAGGGGTCGGACGAAAGAAGGGTCCCTCTTTTTTTCTCCTAAAATATCCTTTAGTCAATTCTCAATATCAAATATACGTTGGGGTGCTTTGAACCCTTTTTTTGGAGGTCGATTCGTATTTATTGGTTATTCAAGAGGGTCCTGTATTCAATATCCGTAACAGCCGGATACAGAGTTGAGATTTTACCATTACATCAAAAATAATTTATTTCACAAATGGCTTCTCTTGATGCAGCATTAAAATTTTCCTCTCAAGGACCTTTCTCTGTCGTTCTTACAAATGTTACAATATTATTCCGATAATTTAAAATAAAAAAATATCAACAATAATTTTATAAAATTGGTTAGATGATACGTAACCAACCACAAACAATTTTTAATTATATTTATTTGACATTTTCACCTACTATTATTTATTAGGTAAATATATTCACATATGTTGAATTTGTCATTTGAGACCCTTGTCTCTTCACACTGAAACCTGTTCGTCACTCAATGAGAAGGTCTCAATCGTTCTCAATAACAGTCGTAGTAATATATTATTGCGTATTGGTTATTCAGAAATTGTGAGATGCGGTCTGGTGTGATGCAGGTGACGGAAAAACATTTTCTATATAGTGCCAATCTTTCGATCTTTATAGGACATCTTCAGTTCCTGGGATTTACAAACATAGTTTAAACTTAACAAATACATGTAGGATGAATTTATACAACGCAAAAAAAATTAATATTCCAATCAAAGCATTTCTACTTGAGTGAATATATATAAAAATATATTTTGCATTGTATAAATTTACTTTTTCCCATCTTGATGATCTCAATAAAAGATCGAAACGTTGGCGCTATGAAGAAAATGTTTTTCTGAAACCTACATCACACCAAACGGTATCTCACGATATATGAATAATTATCGATTAACGGTCACTAATCTCTACATATTAAGCATTGTATAAATTTACTTTTTCCCATCTTGATGATCTCAATAAAAGATCGAAAAGTTGGCGCTATGAAGAAAATGTTTTTCTGAAACCTACATCATACCAAACCGTATCTCACGATATCTGAATAATGAAGGATTAACGGTCACTAATCTCTACATATTATGCATTGTATAAATTTACTTTTTTCAACATTCTACACGTATTTGTGAAAAGTAAACGATGATTGTAAAACCCAGGCCCAGAAGATGATCTCAATAAAGATCGAAACGTTGACGCTATGAACAAAATGTTTTTCTGAAACCTACATCACACCAGAATGCACCTCACGATTTCCGAATAATCATCGACTAACGGTCACTAATTAGCGCAAATTATTGCATGAAACTTTTATAGAGAGTTTATAGCGATGATTTCATGTATAAACGGGTTGTATAGTGTATTTTGTATATGAAAGAAATTTTACAATTCGGCGAAGGATTTTAGACCGAATTGGTGGGAGATGTTAGGAATTGGTTGAGCCGCACACTCTTCAACCCCCATAAAGGTCTTATTATTGCATCGTAAATTAAAAGACTTTCCAATGATTTTATAACGTCGTTGTGTTTGTTGTCTGTTCAGTCTTGTATGGAGATTTCAAGCTAAATCACTTTTATAAGGCCGTAAAGAGTGAAGCGAATGTGCGAATTGTCGAAACTTGTTTGACAGCATTACCAAGCGTGGATTGGCAGGCCAATATAATCTGAAACAACCAAAGTTTAGTCTATTATATACGAAAAATTGAAAGGAAAGCTATTGTAGGTAGAATGTACGTATTAGAAACCAATAAAACGATAAATTTGTAAAAGCCCCGTGCCATGTTTTTCCATCGTTCGAAATTAAACTCTTTCTTTGTTATCGTATCAATTATATATAATTTATATTGTATTTAAAACAATCCAAAGATGTGTGTATAAATTTGGAAAATAATAAAGGTGTTATAATGTACAACATAAAAATAAAATAATTAGTCAATACAAAATTTTAAATATACAGAGTATATCAACTTCTATATTTCACAATTTAATTCGAAAATGATTAAAAAAATTTCGTATACAACCCTATTTAATTTTTGCTCGGAATCGCCTGGTTTTAAAAGAAATTTAGCATATCTTTCTCAACTGGTTAGGCAAGGACACTAAGCTTGCTATTTTAAATGAGAAACTGATATTTTTGTTGTACAGTTCGATCCAAGACCTTATTTTACACCGCTGTATAAACTTTTATAATCCACCCAGTTAATTCGGATTAACTTTAGCAATACGTTTTCACCTAAATTTCCCATCTAGTTAGGAAATGATACTAACGTTGTTATTTTAAATGAGAAACTGATATTTTTGTAGAACAATTCGATCCAAGAACTTACATACCGCTGTTTCAACTTGTATAATTCACCCATTTAATTCGGAAACGAATAACTTTAGCAAAAATTGGTCATATGCCAACCCCAAGGTAATTTTCGTCGGAAATCTCGTGGTCGTAACAGTTTTAACATAACTTTCTCATCTAGCCAGGAAATGACATTATATTAATAGAAATGTTAAATGATGGGGTGAGTGTGGTCTTCAATACTTTCCAAAAGGATAGTTCCTACTCACAGTGAGTTGTTCTGCAACGATCCGGATTTCGAGCTTCTTAGCTCATCATCAGGTTGAAGGACTTCTACATCCACGTCTCTCGACGTGCATTGCCAAAGTGAAACCGCCGATACCTCCGCCAACGCGACGTTCCAATTAACAGCTGATTTTTAATGACGCTCAATTTGAACGTGCGAAACGCGGAAATTATAACACAAAAAAATATTAGAATAAAAATAATAACAATTAAAATAATTAGTTTAATTATTTGGATGTTTGATATTATTTATATACATATTTAAAATGGGAGGTAGATCAAAATCTGTTATATTATTAATGCATTAATCACCATGTTCAATTTTACATTTTTTAATTTCAAATTTCTCAAACCAATCTAGTTCTTTCCCTTTGTTGAAACTATGCAACACTCTCGTATTTAGATTTGGGTTGAGTTTATGTTTTGTTTCTTTTAGATGGTCCTTAAATTCGGAAAATTTGCTCGACTTAGGCAAGTGTTCTTTTTCTCTCGTTTTTATTTCTCTACCGCTCTGTCCTCTGTATTTAATATCACAATCGTTACAATTGAGTTGGTAAACCCCGCTTTTTGCCAAATTGTCTACTCTGTCTTTAGGTCTTGAAAGGATGTGTCTAAGTGAGCCCGTACTTCTAAAAGCTATTCAAAACCCTTCTTGTTTAAACATTTTGCTAGCTTTTTATGATAATTCCCCAATCTAAGGCAAACAACGGAAACCTAATGATTCGTTTATAGTGGGGTAACTGAGTCCTATTGTTGTTTCGTTTAAAGTTAATTTTTTTATTCTTTTAACTAGCAACCTATCAATAAATATTTCTTGATACCCGTTGTTTTTTGCTAGGGTTTTAATAGTTTTTAATTCTTTTTTATAGTTATCAGGTGTTAGCGGAAGTTTCAACATTCAGTCTACGAGCCAAATGAAACCAGCAGCCTTTTGGGACCATGGGTGGGAAGAATCCGCGGGTATCATAATAAGATAATATATGCCTATTATCTAATTATTGTACATTCAATAACAAATTCTACGAAATGGTAGGGTTACCAACGGGGTCTCCACTATCCCCACTTTGTGCTGAAATATTCATGGATAATTTCGAGAAAAATCTTTTCAAATCAAAGAACAAATTAATTAAATATGTTCATCTCTGGAAACGCTATGTAGATATCTTATGCATATGGTCGGGAACATTAGAAGCTCTCCATGAATTTCTACAACTAATCAATTCCCTACACCGTAATATAAATTTTACATTGGAAATTGGCAAAGATGGTTGTCTGAACTTTTTAGACCTAAAACTGTCCATAATAAACAGCCTAATAGAAATAGATGTATATAGAAAACCCACAAGTACAGGCACTATGATATCGTCTACATAGCGTACTCGATTCAAGAGCTTATTTCATGACACTTTTACTGATAGGACATGTTCGATAGGATCGACCATTTCAGAGTTATGCTCGACAGAAGAAGCCTGAGGGCGTATGTTTTTTTGCCAAAAGATCGCCCACCCCGTTTTATATATAAAATACGGACGTTTTATACTGTGCCTTTTTTGAGCATATTTGAACATCTATTATAAACGTGAATAATATAATAAATTTTTGTTTTTGAATTAAACAGGGGTACATTTAAAGTATATATATTTAAAATGTAGAAATAGCGTGTGAATAAATAAATAATTACAACATAAACATGGTTGTTGACGACTTCATAAGAAAGAATTTTGAAATATAATTGTTTATTGTGTAAATTTTAACCCTTCCTGTTTCATGAAACTGGATATCGAAGATATGTTTATTAAATTTAAAGTAACTTTGTTTTATATTTCATTTTTTTGTATCTTTAAGTCATTACAACTAAAAAGGGGGGTGCGAGCAACTCCCCGCAACCAATACTTGTTTTTAAAATAAAAATAGTACTTTGTATGAAACGGCCTTTTTGGTTGTCTCCGTCTTTGGAATGGAGTTGATCAAGATAAAACATAAATTTTAATAACAACCTGTAGTATTATTAGCATTATAAGATAATATAATTTAAAAAAAATCAAAATTAAAATATTTTTCTTGATTATAAACAATATATATTAACCTTAAACTAGGTTTCTTTAAAAATTTAATAAGTACGGTTGCAAGCCCTATATGAAGCGTGCTGATAATACATAATTAAATAAAATGTTAATAGTACAACAGAATATTTTTTTAACTTGCTATCTTTAAATTTATTTATATTTTTCATACTCAAATTTCAAAACGGTATTTTTTAAATTAATAAATGCACAATCTACAACAAGATCTACATATCATATTTTTAAAAAATATACAGATGGTACATTTCTTAGGGAGGAATATAATATCTGATTTTATATTAACAAAACAGTGACAAATTAACACAAGAAATTTTCGAAACGTGATGAACCATTAATAAATGATCTAAAATAAATTTCTTCGTGATGCGATGAAAAAATTCGAATGAAACTAATTGAATTTTGGATGCCGAGAGTAAAAAAAGAATGTGTCAGAAGTGGGATTCGAACCCACGCCCACAGAGTGGACTGCGACCTGAACGCAGCGCCTTAGACCACTCGGCCATCCTGACTTGGTTTCAGAGTAACTATATATAATTTACTGAATGGAGACGTCTAATCTTGTTATAACAACTGAAATATAACAATTAAAATTTCCTTCAATAAAATACATTCTTAATTATAATTATAATATACCGAAAAAATTTAAAAATCTACGTGTACCCCAGTTGACCAATTATAGCGGTGAGGTGACTCATAGTTTAGTAGTCATTTTGACGTGTCTATACTCGCTTATTTTTGTCTGCTGAGACACGTCTAGGCATTGTGCCATTTTTAGTATTTGAGAGAGTTTTTAGGATTAACTATTAATTACGAGATCGCGGATGGTGCCGGGGCTGTTTATTTAATGGATTAAATAGGGGGCGTAATGACCCCGAATAGAAAACCACCACGAACTATCGGCAAATATAAAGAAATATGAAACTACTACACAAACTACAAAAATGACAAAAACGGAACGAAATAGAAAATTTAGAAATGTATAAACATAACACAACTAAACAAATTAACAATCTCTCAAATAAACAACTTTTCTTAAAAATTGCACAAATTAAATCCCTGAAAAAACCCAATGCCGAAACGGGACCGATCCAACAAAAGTCAGCGAGCATAGCCACCAAGATGATAGGTAATTATTAAACAATAGAGTCGATATCACCCCGCAGACCACAAAAAGAAACATCAGAAATTAAACTTACCGTTCCTCAAAAAGAGTAAAAGCAACTGTTTCAATGATTTTTAAATGTAGGGTGAATGCATGAATACATTTGAATGATAAACCAGTGCGAACGGGTCTTCAAAAATCAGCTCACTTTTCAATACGAGGGATTGTACGTTTGCCCAATTTTTGGCCTGACCTGAATGATCTCGGATGACATTGTTTGTCAATTTTTTTTTTTTACGAGCGTTCGCAACAGCAGAGGTCATATAAACCCTCAGGGTGCCGGTGTTTTTGAAAAAAAGAAAAACATATGTAAGTATGTCGGGTTCGAATGCAGGGCCGCTGGATTCGAACCCGGGACCTTGACCTTACAGTGATGAGCGCCGTGTCAAAGACGAAACCTCGCGGCAATATTCATGTGACAATTATACAGTGGCAGATGCGAATCACGTTCTTTTGGCCTGGCCTCTAAAACCTCAAGGAACAATTACTCAGATATCGTGAGATGCGGTCTGGTGTGATGTAGGTTTTAGGAAAACATTTTCTTTATCGTGCCAGAGAAGAAGAAAATGTTTTTCTGAAACCTACATCACACCAGACCGCGTCTCACGATATCTGAATAATTATCGTTTAACAGTCACTAATCTCTATACACTTCAAGGAATAGTTCAGTTAACTTGTTATCGTATATTGAGACTATTGAAAACCTAGATCCCATTTTACATTTATCCAAAAAAAAAGTATGACATAGATATTTAAACAAATTTTAATAAAGAATGAATAGTAATAAAAAAATATAATGATATAAAAGAATATTAATAGTGAATCAAGAGGACAAAGTGGGCAGGCAGCGGCTGGGCCGTGCCTGGCTGGGTGGGCGCTTTTGACCTTTCAGGCGAGTTTGGCCCTGGATTGTGGGATTTCCATAAGCCCTGGTGGATGGAGGTGGATGGATGGATACCAGGGACTGGAGGAGTTGAGTTCCCTCCTAAGCACTGCAGCTGTACAGCTTATTGTACTATACCATGGCTCTATTTTTGGGGGAGGGCTCACAACACAAAGTGAACTTGAGCCCCCATTGTACCAGTGTTCTTCCATCGAAGAAACTCATTTTTGAAGGGGGTAGGGACCAGATTCATGGTCGCTGAGATCTGGTCCCGCCTCTTCCATTGATGAGTGCCGTGTCAATTTCTTTTATCTTTTAATTGCAGCCACCGGTCCCCTTAGGCCTGGTCAGAAAAATTCCAGAGGCGATGGTGGGGATCGAACCCACGACCGCCGGGTTCCATAGGCCCTAGATGCCGTGCAGATCGTTTTTCTCAGCAATAATCTGGAATGATCTTTGACAAAGTAAAAGAAGTGTAGAAAGTCCGTATATAGAGAAGAGTCCTGGGCGTCCCTCCCGGTTTACGGACTGTCCGCGGGACCCACGAACAGAAATGGCAAGATGTACAAAGACAATGTGACAAAAACAATCAAAATAATCAAAATATATAAAGATATCTCATGTTTATTTTGTGTTCTTTTTACTTCATAGAAATTACGGTTAAGTTTATTTTAATGTATCAGCTATTTTTTCAGCCAGGCGGACAAAAAATTAGTCCATGGTTAAAATGTTCGTGATATATAGAGGAGAATTGAACGATTCTTACAGAATTTAAAATATCGCTAATTTTGTTCGATACTATTCTTTCGGTAATGTTTATGTAACGATATTATTGGTTTCTATCTTGTCATTGCTATTTTTTCTTTTTTTTTGTAATTACTGAAGTGTGTGGTGAGTAGTGATATAAAAATTATATTTTTCATTGTATAAACACACTTATCTCCACATACTACACGTGGTCCTGAAGATGATCTCAATAAAGATCGAAACGTTGGCACATTAAAGAAAACGTTTTTCTGAAACCTGCATCTCACGATTTCTGAATAATTAATTAATAACATTTCTCTAGTACTGTTTTGTCAGGACTGCTGAAATAAATTTGTCTAATTCAAAGTGGTTTTTTTTTCGACTGCAGTAAAACAACTTTCTGCATTTAGTTATGAGTCCATCCGATGTGGCTGTAATATTGAAAATTCTCCGAATCGGGTTAAAGAAAAGAAGAAATTTTTATGATCGCCATTTATCATGTCGAAAGCTTCCTATCGTAAACCCTATTATAAAATTACGTAGTAAATGAAGCTGACCAAATTGACAGAGGCTGTTAATGAAATTTACAATGTCCCCGTTTTCTGTCTTAAAAAGGGTGAGGCACTTAATATGACCGGAAGAGTATATTTTTTATGGACCGATTAAAATTTCATGGCACGGAGCACTAATCAATTTCAGTAATAGAGTTAAGCCTGTTATTGACGATGTGATAACACTTAAACAGGCCCCCTTTCAACTAATTAACATGAAAAGGTGTTTGCTACAGTCAAAGTTTGTTAAAACATTTAACATGCCCCCCTTCGATATATCTTGATAATTGCCCTATCGATTTATTAATTCCAATTATTTTGTATATTGATCTTAGGCCAATTGTTTTAAATAAATAATATATTAGTTTAAAATATTCGTTTTCATTGCCCGCACGCACACAAACAAACAAAACACACACACACACACACCGATAGAGAGAAAGATAGAGCGAGAGTGAGACTGGGTGGTGAGCTCGTGGTGTTAAAATAAATCTGGGACAGTAATCTAAAGTGGGGTAGAATCCGGTAAACCTAATACTTTCATCTCAATTTGTCTCACATTCTTTCCTACCAAAAGTAAGAAGTTCGTTCGTTTAAAATATGATAAATTTTATTGTGAAAAAACGTTTACTTATTGTTAATTTACATGCTCGGTCAACTTTTTGGCTAAGCTTTTAACTGTCAGCATACATCCCGGACCATGTTTTTCCAACTTCAAACCCAAATTGCCCATCGAAAAATTATAATAATCGTGTTTTCGGATAGATTGTTGGAAAAGTGGAGAAACTGCTGAAACCTTTGCCAGGTTTGACATTTTTAAAACTGTACTATAAGGGAGCTACTGTTAAGGAAGTTAATCCGAAATTACCATTTCGCAATTTCATGATTTGCTGTTATTTTGTAAATACACAGGCAATTTTTCTTCAAAAGAGGACTAATCTGAAAGGAAATTTGGTGCCGAATCAAAAGTTGGAAAAGGCTACGCTAGAATGAAGAAAAATTAGATTTTATGCTTTATGAAAGGATTTGGAAAAAACATGTTTTTACGGCTTTCTACGCCACTTTAGAAGTACAGTCACCAATTGTTTTTTAACACTACGAGCTGACCAGCTTGTCTGTATATCTATATTACACTTATAGATCTAAATATATCCACAGATTTTATTTTTTTAAGTTGTACTACAAAGTTAAATAATCGGAGTAATTATAAGATTGAAAAGTTCGATGTTTTACGTTTTTGTAATCAAAGCCGACCGCTTTCAGGTAGCGTGGCTGCGTGTGGACACTCAGACTATCCTCACGATCCACGGCCACGTAATCACAAAGAACCACAGGATCGGCGTGACCCACTCGGACCACAGGACATGGCATCTTCACATTAAAGAGATCCGACAGTCGGACCGTGGATGGTACATGTGCCAGATCAATACGGATCCGATGAAGAGCCAAGTCGGATTCCTCGACGTAGTTGGTATGTTTAACTTTTTATTCTCATCCAATTTTTTTATTTTTAAGAAAAAGTCGTCCATTATGTGTTTTTGTAATTTATTTTGAAACAAGGAGTGAATTTTTTTATGTTAGAGTTTAATTTAAAACCTTATAAAATTTAGCAGTCAACAGCTAGGTCCCAACGCGTGCAGTTTTTATCAACCTAAAACTTCACACCCTCATTTAGTCTTTTCTCTGTGTACACCATTCACACCATCAAAATACTTCTCTTACCATGGAGTACTCATTATTCCACCACCGGCCCTAGATAGATGGATGCAGTCGAGGTGCATATGATACATGCATACACTGTGCCCTTTAAAACTTTTGGGGATCCCCCGTTCTGTGCTTGAAGCACATCTGTAAGTCCGTCTTCATCAAGGAACTTGACTAGCAATAGGTATCAGTGGTAGAATCCCTCCTATGATTAGGTTGTATGTCCCAAAACTATTCTTCCCGTGGGAAAGTGTAGCAGTACTGTTTGTTAGTAAGTGAATTGATGTCTCCTCTGTTGTTTTGCGGAACCTCCACGTGCCGCATTGGGTTATGCCAATCTTCTTCAAAGGTACATTTCGTTTCCTGAGCCCTGTTACGAATCCAGTCAGGATTAAAGGTTTTTCTCTGCTTCCTTTAATACCTTCTGTTACAAATGTTTGTCTAATGAGTGAGTTCTATTATATACCTCCGCCACAGAAGTGCTAGAGTCTTATGAGCCGTATACAGCTTCTCTTCTTTTAAGGGTTTTTCTCGTGGACTTCTACTCCCACACGTCCAGGGACACAGCACTGGCTGACTTTTTTGCCTAATTGTTTAGTTTGGTTTTGCAATTCAGCGCCATCTTGGAGCTAATGATGTTCGAATTTGGCGCTATGGCGACATGACAGCTATATTATTGTTTCCGAACATTGTACCAATTGAATTGGATAAATCGGAACCTCAGGTTGGATGATACCGGTGTATTTTCTCATGTGTTCTGAGCATTTGAGTCCAGGATCGAATACTCCTACTCCCGTACCTTGTAGTGTTGTAGATTCGTCTGCGTACTATGAAAAGATGGTATTCTTAAAGGAGATGTTTTTCTCTCTATCCCATCTCTTTTTGTACCACCGACCCTATGGTACAACATATTTACGCTAATAAATACATTCACCATTAATATTCAAACACGGGATCACAAAACGAAATATCTATATTGCCCCCCCCCTATACAAAACAAAACGGTTAATTAAGTGGAAAGCATTGAGCAACTTTTCTGAATGTGTAACTTAATTCTTACCGATCATCTTGATCAGTCAGACGAAGTTTTGTTTTGATATTTCGCTTTCTTTTGTGTAATTTGTGTCAAGTCAAATCTCCTTTGTACTGCCTGGGGTTTACCTATTTTTACATAGGTCGATATTCTCTTCTCTACATGCCAGGCACGTAAGTAAGTTTGCTTGTGTGCCAGTCAATCATGCCCTATGCTTAATCGTGTCCTAGATTATAAGGTCCTCCGAGGACACCAATCATATTCCTTATTGATACTTAGTGTAAGAAAAATCGCGGTAGCGTCATAATTTTCTCTTGTGATAACATCTTAACAGTTCTGGTGAAGAAACTAAGTGTTTTGATTAGGCTTAATACAGAATTTGATATTAAAATTAGGTGATAGTAGCTAGCAAAAGGAGTCACAAAAACGCGTTTTCTAACACAAACAGGGCAGTTGATTTTTTTTGTGGCACAAATAAACACACCTACAAAAACCCCAAAAAATCGGTGCTACGTATGCATTGTTCATAAACATTGTAGTAAATTTAAATATGTAAGCTTAATAATGCTAATTGTTTAAAGAATCAGTCATCTACTTACTCCTTTCAGGCCAATTGAGTAAGTACAAGCCCAAGGTAAATGTCTTAAACAATGGGCGAGGAGTACTTAAATGCACTTTCAGTAATAGCTGCAGTTGAGGGTTCAGATTAATAAGAACCTATCTGCATTTGTTTATATTGTTTGCTTACCAAAGAAGACATTATTTTAAATTTAACTTTTAGTATTTACTTTTACTTGTAATTATGTTTCTGTCATCTATTGGAATTAAATCCTCCCTTTCGCTTAAACCTTGATTTTTCGGAAGCAAGACTTACGATTTGAAATTAACTGAAGCACGTTTGTAAAATTTGGCATTCATCAGGAGGTTGCGTTACGGTGTAGTGAATTTTTTAGATTTTTCTAAGGTCAGCCAATTCTTTGAATTATTATTCAGATATCGTAAGATGCGGTCTGGTGTGATGTAGGTTTCAGAAAAACATTTTCTTTATCTTGCCAACGTTTCGAACTTTTATTGAAATCATCTTCAGGGCATGGGATTTACAAACATTGTTTATGTTTAAAAAAAATATTTAGGATGTGGGAAAGTGAATTTATACAATGCAAAATATATCGTATATTCAATCAAATTATTTCTACTCAGTCAATGTGTTTGTCTTCTGTACAATTGTGACATTCGTGAATGTCGTGTCGAGAGTGCCAGTGAAATTTTGCTCTTTTACGTTTATGTAAGTTGGATTTAGATGGGGTAGGGAAGGAAGTCGGTATAGAAAAGATAATTCGAAGACAATCTTTGAATTATAAAGGATTATGCCTGCAAAATGGCTATCAGTTGGATGAATCGGTTTGTAAGGGTTCAACAAGTTAATATTTCCTTCCATGATTTAACGTAGAGTTTGGATATAAGCCCAATTTTGACGAACAATGCGTATATAAGAAAGAGTATTTTTTGTCACAAGTTCTTTTCTTATAGAAAAAAAGTCGTTGCGAAAGCGTAAAGTAGGAAATCCGTTTTGCGGCACTTCATTTATACTCTACAATCCCCCATCCTTTTACACATCTCGTAGCGAACCACCCAGCATATAGGTAAGGAATGACCCTCATCATTTAAGTAGGACACTTACGCGGACTTGGCCGAAAAGTAACTGTCGGGTGTCAAAATGGCGTGGCCGATTCTGAGGTGGTTTAGGATGATCCGTCTTCAGCGACCCCTTGAGGACCGATTATCGACCTTCTCTGATGATCAGGTGGACTAACGCTTTATTCGAATAACTTTAAAGATATTCTTTTCACCTTAAATACACAATAATGAACAATAAACCATAAAAAATTCAATAATTTTTTCAATAATAATTACAACAATAATAGCATTTTTAATGGCAAAGGTCAGCGGCAATGAGTCGTGTTTAGTTTCTTCTTGTTGATGTTTTCCGAAGGCATTTTCTACCTAATCTATTTAATAATGTAACCATTATGTTTTTTTCATTTTCGTCAATTCATTCGATTATTCAAACTTCTAATACTAATCTTAATAAAAATTAATGATTAATTTAAACAATTGATTGGATGCAAACTGAAATTATTTTTTAATTTAATTAGTTCTACTTTGGATTAAGCCTTTGTCATTGATTATTTTAACTTTCGAATTAGTAAGTTTTATCGAAGCAATAGCATTTAATCAATTCACCAGGACATTCCTGTTGTAAACTTTATTGCTGGCTAAAAATCCGATCAGGTATTTCAGCGATCTATTTTATTAAGTTTTTATAAAATGATATTGCTTTAATCTGATTCGCATACCATCAATAAATTTGAAACCAATGATTTCAGACTTAGTTGGAGAGCGAACGGACAACATATTATGAAATAATTACATAGAGAATTTCTCATTTTACAGGATTTTTGCCATGTTGATGTCGCTCAATCGGGCAGCTTCGATCATGCAAAATAACACAAATTAACTACAAGCAAAATATTTTCTTGGCGAATTTACAAGTCATTAAAATCTTTTTCCGATAGAACAGCAGATTGGTGGCCGGCGACCGTTTTATACTTTTAAAGTTGTATATGGTTAATTTTCGTCCTATTTGTTTTCATTAAAAGCCTTATTTGCATTGGTTTCAACTGAACAATGTTTGATTCCTAATTAGTACTTCTGTATAACGGAATAGAATCAAATTAACATTAATCCTCAAACCGTAAAAAAATTGTAATTGTATAATTATACTTTGTGATATCGGAGTTTTGCTCGACAGTTAGATCATCAATCATCGTCTCTCGCCAGTTTATTCTCAGTTCTCAGATTCTAATTAAAACTTTGAATACAATTTTAATTAATACTCTTTTTTAGAAACTAATTAGTCACTTATTACGAATCAATATTTATTAACCGACTGCTCTAGCTGTTTTTTATGGTAAAAGATAATTTTCAGGTGGAGGAAAATATCGAAATAAAATAAATTCACGTAAAAGTTATGATCTGAATAATTAAATACTTGTTTTCCGTAAATACGGACATTTAATACACACATTTAATTATTAATGTTGACAAAAAATTCCAAGTATTTTTAATTAAGATCGCACACGTGGTCGCGCACTTGTACACCAACATCCGCCACAATTCATTAATCAAAGTCAAGTTTTATCATAAAACAAATTAAATGAAAATCTAAATTTTAAAAAATTGCGTAAACGACAGTAAATTGTTCAAATCCTTGTATTATTTCGAATTAAATGTAGAGAGAATGATTAAGTGAGGTATAGATAAGGAATGATAGAAAGAAAGGAGGTGAGAAAGAGAGAGAAAGAGAAAGAGTGAAGGCGGAATAGGTCAAAAGATAGATTCGGAAAAATATAGACGATGAGCGAGAATATAATCAAAACGGGAAAAACGTTCTCTAGTCTTGTCTAACCTGTCGCTAATCCCCTTTTTTCGTAATCTATGTAACCCGTCCCTAACCATAACTTTACCCAATCTAATCATTTCTAACTAAATCTAACCGAACTCTGTGGCAAAAAAGCAATCAGATATGCAACCCAATGGCAATCCACGTTAGACATACGTTTACGCAACCGATGAATAATATTGGCTAGACGTATTTAAAGTAATCTAATGTTTATTTGGAGATTGTGAGGTGCGGTCTGATGTGATGTAGGTTTAACATAAATATTTTCTTTATCGTGCCGACGTTTCGATCTTTTTTTTGTTGTTGTTGTTTTTTTTTTGTTCTGTGTGTGATATATTTTTTTAATTTTACGAGGGTTTGCAACAGCAGAGGTCATATAAACACTCGGGGTGCGTGGAATTGTTTGGAAATGATTTGATTATTAAAGTCGAAATTGTATTGGTTTTCGAAATGATGGGGACTCAGTATTATAGGTTTTTCTTTGGTCTTTTGCAATCATATATATTTTGTTTTATTCTCTTATCCAGATATTACGATGTAATACCGACGTAAGTTGCCTGACAACTTAAACAATAGATTTTGCAAAAATCCTCCCTAACTTAACCAGCCTACAATAACCATGCTAAACAATTTGTGATTTCATCCATGGAAATATCCCCTTTAAAAATGTCAACGGTTTTGGCATGATTTAAACATATTAAAATAAAATTATATACTTTGATATATTTTGTAGATGATATGTTAGTGCATTTTTATTGTTACCTGTTGCGTTTTATCGTTTCTAAAAGAGTATTTGTTCTGAATTACTCAGCAATACGTTGATTAATAAAAAATACCGAATTATAATCGTCTTCCGTACTATTCTATTTGTTGAAAGGTGTATAGGCGAAAAAATAGATCTAGTTAACGGTTAAGTGATAACCAAAACCAATTGAAGGCGGAAAAAAGAGTCAATCTTGCTACAATGAAGCGAGTTGAGCAACTATGAGCAAAAACTTTTTCCTTTTTTTTTAACATCAGTGATTGATTACTCGGATTTCCAGAAATATTGCTACAAAAGGGAATGAGTAAGGTTTGTTTGCTTCCCCATTGTTGACTTTGCGCAGACTTTTATTGTTTACGAGCAGGTTCAGATATAATGATTTTTCGGACATTTTTATCAAAAATAATTTACTACGATTTTTAAAACGATGAATGACTTTGTGAAAATGAAGGGTGTGACTTTTAACGTAACGGCAGCCTGTATGGAAAGTTGTAAATTTGTGGCCAGTAAGCGTTGGACAGGCCGATTACTCCACGGTTAGGATATACAGTCTGTGTTGAGTCAGATGCCGTGCTGGCTATGTAAACCCTCTGCGCCGTTCCTCTAAGAAATATCATATTAGAAAACCAATATGTTTACGTACGTACGTAGTACGTGTATGTGTGTAGGTGGGTCTGTGGATGTGTATGTGAGAAAGAGAGTGAGAGCTATAAGTCTGCCCTATCATTTGAACAGAATATTTTTCTGTAAATTGTTCACATTTTATTTTACCCGGCCATCCACGGCTATTGTCGTTGTTACGCCTTTTGCTTCGAAATTTTTCTCTTCCCGATCGGGTTGTAAAGTATTTCTGTTTTCCAAGCTCTGCTAAATTTCGAGTAGCCGAAATGCAAGTCAAAACTTGGTTTTTGTCACTTCTGGTATAATTATGCTGTTAAATCCTAAATGAATTTTTTGCTCGTTAGCGCCGGTTGGATATTGTGCTCCTAGGATTGTTTTTTGTCTGTACCTAGTTTTCATTTCTGTAAATCGTAAGTGGGAAGAGCAATTTATTTCCTCTTTTCATTAGTTTTTTTTGCTGATGTACGGATTGTAGAATCAAATTAACCAGCGTTTTGTACACTTTTGACCAACTCGAAATCTTTAGTTATTGATTAGTTTTATTTCTTCACTTATCATTTTAAAAAAATTCTATAATTCTTTATTATAAAATTTAAAAAATAACAATGAATAATGAAATTGCATACCACAGATTTCCTATCTAATAGGATATGCTTATTAGCTTCATAATAAAGCCAAAACCAACTACCAATATATATATATATATATATATATATATA
>CM077103.1:9864734-9876553 GCA_039619505.1 Cimex hemipterus | reverse complement strand
TATATATACTTATTTGGAGGTCGTTGTGATCTAATGTAGTGTAGGTGTTAGAAAAACATTTCCTTTATCGTATCAACGTTTCGGTCTTTATTTAGATCATCTTCAGGGCTCAAGGTGTTAGTTTTCCGTGTAGATGTGTAATTCTTGCCTGTTTTAATAAGAGTTCTCTCTACCGCACAAGTTTGTTGCACATTTGGTTGTATTGGTCCATACTTTCATGGAGACGAGGAATGTCATCCTTCCCTTAGGTGGGCGCAATCGAGCAACGTACTCGAAACATAGGCCTGCTTTGACCCCAAAAATAAGTGTCGGTGGAATCTCGTCCTTGTATTTAATGAGACGATTCCACTTCGGGACAATATAATTGGCAGTGTATGTTTTTGTAATTGGCCGTTACATGAATAAACATGATCTTTAACTTGGTGACAGCTACGAAAGATATGATTGCTGAGCAAGAGCGCAATTAAAGGAAATGTCTCTTAATGAAATAATACTCTAACGCATTTAAAGCCTGAGAATTCCAGCGTCGCCGTTTGAATCGGATTAGGAACAAGTTTTGAATAGATAAATGAATATGCCGAGAGGGCCAAGAAGTTATACGAAGTCATTAAAGGTCGGATCGTGTGTGCGGTCTTAATTATCATTAGTGTGTAGTCGGTCGGTTGTTAATCCGAGGGGCAGGTCGGTTTTGCCGCACCCGTTTTCGCCCCGATTCCCCAATATAGAGGTGGAAGAGAAATACAACCGGCCATGGTTTTCTTGCCCCTGCCGGTGTTATGCGTTCAGATTACACCGACTTACTAGCTTTTCCTCTAATCATCGAAGTTTAGCACATTTTTTACAAATATGAGAAACTCTTGCACATTAAATTTTGTTTATTATAAACAAACATTCTACTCTCTATCTTTTAAATTATACTCAAATTATACATACCTAATGTCCGACATATTCATATTGTATGTGATACTGGTTTTATCAACCATTTACCCAATTATAGACAGATTTTATATTATACATGTATACTCCTTATACATAAAGAGTAATGCTTGATACACCCTGTATGTATAAAAAGGGTCCCAATGGATTCAACCACACTTCCAGATCTTATAGGAAATTGAATGGTGAGTAAAAGAGGTCAAATGAACATGTGTCCACGTACCCTCAAGTTCCGAGCTACAGGCAAAAAACCAGGGTTTTTTTCTTTTTCTTGAAATAGCTAGTAAACGGTTAGTCAGACCGTCAAACAGCACGAACAACATCTCTAGAAGATTAATTTCTTCGTCGGATGTGATTAAAACCCGTCTGATGGGGCGAAAATTTCATTTTTGGCGATTTTTCGAAGTTAGAAGGTGAGGGGGTACACAAATTTCACAATTTCTCGCATTTTGAGCGAAAATTCACAATTTCAGTTAGCCGTTGAGATTTATCGTCCATGATTTCATTCAGTATGGGGTCCCCATCAGAAAAGAGGTAAGTTGTGAATTTTCGTTAAAAATTTGAGAAATGGCGAATTTTGTCTACCTCTTCACCTCCTAACTTCGAAACATCGCCAAAAATTCAATTTTACGCCGATCAGGTTGGTTGTAATCTCATTCGACGCAGAAAGTAATCCTCTACAGATGTTGTTTTAAGCTGTTTTACGATCAGGCTAACAGTTTACCAACAATTTCACAAATAAGGTTAAAAAAACTGGTTTTTCATGGTTTTTTGCTTGTAGCTCGGGGGAGGGGGGGTGCCAACAGAAAGTTCATAAGACCTTTTTTAATCAACGCTTAATTTTCTATAAGATCTGGAAGTATGGTTGAATTAATTGGGGCCACCCTGTATGTATATCTATTGTACAAACCTATTACTAATCTACCACCTACTAATCGGTCGGTCGGAGTAAACTAGATCTAGAAGAACTTGTTTCATAAAATCGCGCTATCACGGAACAAGGTTATGTTGTTAAGCTTCGAATGTTGTGGCCAGTGTGACGCTGCAGCGTGACGCTCCAACCTCACACGTCACCCGTCTAGGCCCACTCCTGAGGAGGTAACGGAGGATTGTGGGAATCAAGGGCAGTGTGTTCCCGGAAGTGTGACTGTGAAGAGGTGCCGGCTGATTACTCATTATACCGAAGCCCAGGACGGCCAGATAAGTAGAGGCCTGACCAAAGAGATTCAATTATTGTTATGTTATTTGTTTATAAGATACTGTTTCATTTCAATGTTTACTTTATTTTTATGTTCGATAGTCCCAGAGTGGCATAAGAGTTACCTTTTAGTTTTCCTGTGTGTTTTTTTAATAAAGGTTGTTTTAATTTTATTCAGTAGAACTAACCTATTTTTTCATTCCTCACCAACCTAATTTTGGAAGAAAACTGAGAGCAAGTCATAACTGGCTTGCTTAGATACGATCACCGTTCGTTCGATCATCACACCAGAATGCATGTTTCCATCGTGGGAACCTGCCATTTTGTTTTTCATAGGTAGTTTAGTGCATAATAGTTCCCCACACCAAGGCACTATAAATTATCCAGGGCCGTTACAATAATTATTTTATGTTAAGAATTAAGTTTTCAATAAAATCCTACTGCAAGGCCCTGATTTAAGGCGGAAATTTTGCCTTTGAACATTGTATTTCAAAATGGCATCCAAAATTTAATTTTAAGTCTATGTGGACTCAGAGGAATTTAATTGTCTTAATCTAAGGTGTAGAAGATTAAAGTAAACAAAGTTAATAAACCTGCTTCGGTTTTGTCGTTTCTATGTTTGGTTCTTGATTTCAAAATGTACATGTTAACTGATTACTTATTGCGATGACCCTACAAAATATCTGAATAAAGGCAGCGGAATAACTTTTTACTCGAGGTTTGCAAGTCGTTTATACAGAGATAAATAATACTTTTACATTTTATATTATTTATTTATCAAATTATAGCCAAACTAGTGGGCTGAAGAAAATCGTATTCTCTCCATTTCATTCTAACGATTTTACATGTAGCTTTGCGGATATTCTCATCACACCTAAAATTGACTTTTTGGCCTCAACTATTCTACACAAAAAACTTTAGCACCTTTTTTCACCAGTGGAAGTCGAGTTGGCGAATGTAATCACACAGCATATTTAATAACATACTTAGTTATTTCCGATCGTTTTAGTCTGCCGATCTTCTGTAAAATGATACCCGCAAACTTCAGAAATTGATGGCAAACAGCATGGCACAGACAGCAGATAAATTGGTAACACAATTACACTCTAACGATATTTGTAGATTAGTGACTGTTAATTGATTATTAAGCAGGTATCGTGAGATGCGGTCTGATGTGATGTAAGTTTCAGAAAAACATTTTCTTTGTCGTGCCGACGTTTCGATCTTTTATTGGGATCATGTTCAGGGCCTTTGATTTACAAACATTGTTTACATTTAACTAATGCATGTATAATGTGGAAAAAAGTGAATTTATACAATGCAAAATATATTTTATATTTAATCAAAGTATTACTACTCACACAAAGTATTTGTCTTCTGTGTACTTGTGCCATTCTTGCGTGTCGTGTTGAGAGTGCAAGTGCGAATTTTACTGTTTTATGTTTATATACGTCTCAACACGATACCAAAGAATGGCACAAGTTCACAGAGGACAAACACTTTGTGTGAGTAGTAATACTTCCATTGAATATAAAATATATTTTGCATTGTATAAATTCACTTTTTTCCACATTATACATGCATTAGTTAAATGTACACAATGTTTATCAATCCCAGGCCCTGAAGATGATCTCAATAAAGTTAGAAACGACGGTACGATAAAGGAAATGTTTTTCTGAAACCTACATCACATCAGAACGCATCTCACGTTATCATAATAACACTAACGATAGTGATTGATTTACTATTAGGTATTTAACTTGTACAGATGTTCGTAGTTTATCGCTGTCTTATCAGGGGCAAGCGCCGCGTCAACGTCTAAACCCCTCTATTGAAAGTTTAATATCAACGATTGTATTTTGTTGTTCATTTATGATATTGACGTATGCAATACTACTGTTGTATTCAACGTTAATTATTCAGATATCGTGAGATGCGGTCTGGTGTGATGTAGGTTTCGGAAAATCGTTCTCTCAATAGTGCCAACGTTTCGATCTTTTATTGAGATCATCTTCAGGGATCAATAAAAGATCGAAACGTTGGCACTATAAAGAGAATGTTTTTCTGAAACCTACACCACACCAGACTACATCTCACGATATCTGAATAATTATCGATTAACGATCACTAATCTCTACACATTCAACGTCAATTTCATTGTAATGCTCTTGGATAAACTTTCAACGTTTATGATGATTATATTTGGTATATATACTAACAAATCACTTAGGTATTCAACAAAAGTACTTTCAGGTAGTTACTCCCTGTGACGGTAACTATAAGCCTGAAGATGACCATCGCAGACTTGACTGCTTCACTTATGGCTCACTCATTAAGGATAAGGGAAGCGGTGCTGGAATACACATACCCAAATTATGGATCAGCATCTCCTCACCTCTTGGCAATAACACCTCTGTCTTTCAGGCAGAGGTCTGGGCCATTAATGTCTGCTGCAGAACACTTATGGCTAACAGGATACGGGGAAAAGATATAAAAAAATTTTCTGACAGTCAGGCCAGTCTAAAAGAATTTCAACATCTAGACTGGTGGAGGAAACGGTTGAACTCATTAACAGGATCATTACCAGGTATGAGAATAGGGTAACCAGCTCATAAGGGACACTACGGCAATGAAGAGGCGGACAGCCTGGCCAAAGAAGGATCGAATACTGCGTTTGTCGGGCCGCAACCAGTATTACCCCACTCTTTAAGCACAGCTAAAGAGAGTATAAGTTGTTGGTGTATGAAACAATTCCTCAAAGAATGGAATACCTCCCCCGGATGCAGCCAATCGAAGGAGTTTCTGAAGGAAAACAAACCTAAGGAGGCGAAATGGTTACTCTCCAACTCTAGGAGGGGAATTAGGAGGCTGATAGGTATCCTAACGGGCCATCGCCCCCTGAGAAGACACCTCTTCATAATGGGCACCCTACCAGACCCCTTCTGCCGCTTCTGCGAGACAAAAGAAGAAACGGCTCGACACTACCTAGCTGAATGCGATAGGTATGCTAGGGAAAGATTCGACACTTTCGAAGGAGAGGACATAACTAAAACACTCCCCAGGATAAAATGGTCCAAAATCCTGTTTTTTTTTTTTTAATAAGTCCAATAGGTAGGTTTATGCAGGACTCGTGAGCCGACCAGGTCCTGGACCTTTTAGGGATGGGGTACGGGCCAACCCAGGCCTTTAACCTCTCGGGTCCTGGTCGCCCGCCCTGCGTAATAAATATATATATATATATATATATATATATATACATATAGGTATTCAACATAGGAGAAAATAACGAACAATTGGGGATATAGGATATTCAAAAATTTGCCATGATTGGCCGTTTGATTTGTTTATTGTTATCGCTAGTAAAAGCCAGTTTAATTGAAATATCAATACATCTATATGAAAAGGCATATCTTTTGGTACCAGTGTTATCCGTGGTATTAACAGATCCCCTCTTTTAAATTTGGCAAAGAAAATAGTTGTTTCGATGGTATTCTTTAGTAAACTTTTGACTGCTAATCTGATACTATTGCAAACACTTAGTGACACTATGTTTCTAAGGTGTATGATAAATTCAGATTATTGATGTATGGTGGCAATACGGGTAAATTTATTTAAGAATTTTGTATAATTTACTGCGTCATCTTGTTCTATAACAGTATCTATTAATATTTTAGTAGCTGTTCCTGCCAACATATATTAGGCTAATATTGAACACCCAATTAACCACTAATGACTTTTGTAATTTTGATGATTCCGCGAATGCACCATGTGAAATCTAATTGTGTTCTGTTTCGTTTTCACTTGGCTGTGTTTGGGCCTCAACATTTTGTCATTTGGTATTGTTCTAGAACAGAAGAGTAAAAAAAGTTATATAAAGCCTCAAAATTATGGAAACAGTATCAAAATTATATGATTATGTTCTAAAGAATCTGTTCATATTTTCATTAGTGAAACGGATTCAGTAGTTTCTATGAATATAGTGTGTTTCGGCCTCTATATCGGGATTGAAAACACAAACGGGACATGCAATTATACTGGAAACTGAAGAAGTCGCTGCAAATGGTACTACAAATTCTATATATATTTAAAATTTTGATTTCGGATATAGAGGCGGGAGCACACTAAATTCGTAGGAACTATTGAATCTTTTTCGCTCATAAAAATGTAGGAAGATACCTATTTCGATGCTACAGGTATTTATATTATCACTGATACAGCCTACTGAATCGACAAAATTACAAAAGTCATCAGCGTTAAGTCGGGAACACCCAGATGCTACGCCATGCGACGATATCCGGTGCTAGCTGACGCAAATCCAAACTCCGATTTTCCGTAAGGATCCTATACCGTGAATACCCCTATTGTCTCTCGTATGCTTTAATCATGAAAAATTAAATATTCATTGCTGTCTACCCATTCTAGATTTATTTGTTCTTTTTCATATTTTTCAATGAAGTAAATAGTTTGTGAAGTTAATAACAGCTATAGTAAAGTAAACGTAAAAAAGGTATTGTCATACAGAAGGGGTTAAGGTCCAAGTACACATTGGGTGCTCGGGCGCTGAATCAAACCACTTTACGTCAACAGATAATTACCAATTACAATTTTGTATGTTCTGCTAGGATTCGAACCCAGAATGGCTAGTGTAAAAAACACCTAGCGGAAAACAGTAGAACCACTCTGTCCTTGCGAACTACAATATTCATTTCCTTTCTCTGCCGTCCTATCTTCTCTCGTTTACCGAACTCTTACTTCCTCTCTCCCTTTCTTAAGGTAAACCTGCTATGATACGCTACCTTACTCTACGCTCTGCGATCTCCACTGTCCAGATTCTCGCCGGGTCGCATCGAGTACAGTCGATGAAAAAAGAACTGGACAATCATATTTTTATACAATCTACATGTATTACTGCCGTTATATTAATCACAAACAAGTATTTTAACATAAATCAAATTAACCGAGATCAAAAATTCATTAGCTTAAAGAATTAATTTTAATCGTTTTGGAGAAAATTGATCAAACACCTGAATACCTTTTTTCGATATAATGAATTTAACTAAGAATTTATTACAAGGTTTTGCTCATAAAATTTAACCAGCAAATTATTGCATGTTTTGATCGTAAAATGAAACCATTTTCGTTGGGTAGTGTCAGAAATGGACACACTTATTTTTTCAAACTAAGTACATGTAATTTTGTCGTTATATTTATTACAACAAGTTATTTTAATGTAAATCAAATAAAACGAGATAAAAAATTCACAAGTTATTATAAACGTCATTTAATTATTATTCAGAAATGGAGAGATATGGAATGGTGTGATGTAGGTTTCAGAAAAACATTTTCTTTGTCGTGCCAACGTTTCGATCTTTATTGAGATCATCTTCAGCGCCTGGGATTTACAAACATTGTTTACATTTAACAATTATATGTAAGATATGGAAAAACGTGTGGTTTTAAAATGTAAACAATATTTGTGAATCCCAAGCCCTGATGATGACCTCGATAAAGATCGAAACGTTGGCACGACAAAGAAAACGTTTTTTCTGAAATCTACATCACACCAAACCGCATCTCATGATTTCTTTATAATTATCGATTAAGACATTATTTAAGTATGATGGTTAGGAAAAACTTTATTTAAAACAATTAAGTTTATATATCAATTTATTTATGTTTGTGATCATAAAATTTAACTGGCATGTTTTACATGGTTTTGCTCAAAATAATGGATTAAGAACGAAAGGAGGAGTTGCGATTGCGATACTGATTTGTGATACGAGCTGTGTGACTTAACTGCGTTCGCTTAACTTCGCGTAGATGTCACACCCTACCAAAACGTGTCAAGTCATCGGGTATCGTCGCATGGCGTTGCATCGGTTACGATTGTTCCCGGCTTTATGTGTACTTGCAATATTAGCCGAATATATGTTACAATGACAAACAGATTATAAAAAATTAATAGATACTGCTATAGATCTCGATGAAGCATTAAATTATATTAATTTCTTATATTAAACTGATTTATATTGTATTGCCGCCATATCGCAACAAGATGAATCACCATGTATCATTCGTCATAGAACTTTGAATCACCCAGTCTTTGCAATGGTATCGATTGGCAGTCAAAAAAGTGTCAACGAAACAACAATTTCCAATGGCAAATTTAACGAGGTGGATGTGCTAATACCATGTATAACAATGGTACAAGAAGATTCGCCTTTTTATTTCGAACTATAGCAATTTCCAATTAAACTGGCGTTTGCAATAACGGTAAACAAATCACAAGGTCAATCGTAGTAATTGTTTGGATTAATTTTCCAATTATGCGGTATATCCTGCCGTGTGAGAAGCCCAAGTGATTTGTTAGTGGATACACCAGTTGTAATCGCCATAAACATAGTTCATCCATGGGCATTACAATGAATTTAACGTTGAATACAGCAGTAATATTGCATATGTATATAATATGAATCAAGCCTGCCCATCGAAAAAGGACACCCTGTTTACCCGATTGTCAAGAATCCATGAATTTTCCGAAATATAAACAGAGGAGCACAATTCTTATGTTTTCTTGTTTTGGATCTTCTGGAATGCTTCTGCTGGAGATTTTTCTTTTTTTATATTAACACCAAAATAACCACGTTTCTTGCCCAAAAAATAATAATAATAACTCAAAAGCGGTTGAGGATAGAGTGCCACTTCAAGGATCCTGGCTCCACAGCTCATTTAAAGCTTTGTTAAAAAGGTTAAAATTTAGCATATACCAGAATTTCTGGATTCACTGATGAATGGCTGAAGCTAGGAAAACATTTTAAAAAACCAACTTGTTTAACATAAACTTTAAAAAAAATTTTTTAAAAACTAAGCGGAGATATCTGCCTTAAACGGTGATAAAACTTGCATTTCCAAATTTGGCCATTTTTTCGTGCAAAATCCCAGTGGTCAGTTTGTTCATTTGACGAGCAGGATATGCATATCTATATAATAGAAACCCATTGCCAAAGCATGTTCTCAAGCTTGTTGACTTTTCCAATGTTGGGAGTGATTCGGCCAACAAGGAAATTTGAGAAATTCGTTGACATATTTGAGATATTTTTGCACTGATGATGATGTTGTTGACCTTAAAATAAGTCGACAGCTTGGCAATAAAAATTGAATTTGAGTTTTTCTTCAATACTATAACTTGATCCGGAGTGTTCGTGAGAAGCTGTTGGCATGTGTAGATTTTTTTGACATTTTGAGAGGTTGTATTAACTGAAAATGTTAACAAATTGTCTCCATAAACATATTTCATAAATTCTCTCATTTAATTAAAATTGTACTTGAAAAAAAATTGTAACTATCCTATTCTGCTTATTTACTCTTTGTTTAATATTTCACTTTTTCTTCTTTTTTTTTAGTGCCGCCTGATATTTTGGACTATGGAACGAGCACGGACATGGTGGTCAGGGAAGGGAGCAACGTCAATTTCAGATGTGCTGCATCTGGTGCACCCACACCAAATATCACATGGAGAAGGGAAGGAGGAGAAGCAATTACACTACCCAACGGTCAAGAAGGTTATTATTTGCACAAAAACCGCATAATCTGAATATCATAAAATCTATTACAACCGAAATATTTCTTGTATATATATCCATCGGAATATAATATTTCGCTATATTCTTGTTCACAATAATGAACCTCGGAAATATTCTAAACTGAATGATTTCTACCGATATAACCTTCTGTGGGAAATGCGGTCTCATCTGCAGGGACCGCTTCTCAAGGGTAAAATTATGTATTTAGGACCGGGGTTAGGCGAGCCGGGAGGTGGCGGCTCGGAAAATTGTCATCGGTGCGACGCCTCCGCGAGATGACTTTCCCTGAATCTCACAAAGCTGATTGTCGTCTTATCGACGTTTTTCCCTGGAAAAGGACCAAGGAAAAAGACACGAGAATAAAGCGTCTGAATATGCTGATTGAATTTCGGTCAATAACTCTCTCTTTTCGTGAGAACAGAGTACATAATTTTTTCCATAAAATCCTTGACTGATTTTAATTGTATTTCAAGCGATCCTGTATCACCATGGCGTTGGTATAAGAAATAAAAATGAATGGAGGTCGCAAATGTGTTTTTTCATGTTCATTTTTTTTCAAACACAACAAAACAAAATACTTATGAAAATGATTTGGACGTAAAGCTTAGAGACCTCGCAATATCCAACGTTTCCAATCCTATCAATCTAAAATACTCAGTTCAGAAATCGTGACATGCCGCCTGGTGTTACTTAGGTTTCAGACAAACATTTTCTTCACCGTACCAACGTTTCGGACTTTACTGAGATCATCTTCAGTCCTAGGATTTACAAACATTGTTTAAATTTAAAAAATTGTAGGATGTGAAAAAAAGATAATTTATACTATGCAAATAAATATTTTTTTTTTGTAAGTTTTTGTTTTTGAGTAATTTTGCCATTCTTGCGTGTCTAATCACCACTCAGTACTCAGTTTAATTAGAAATGTTCCGATATTATGCTTCAAAACTTCCACAAGGGTCTTAAAATGTAATTTATTCACAAATTTATTTTGTTCCACAATAAACTTTTCGATCACTTCTATAATCAATTACATAAAATAAAATATACATTAGATAAATACATTATCGATCTTGTGGGCTGATTAATAACTAATAATTTTCTTTTGATTAGGTCCTTGTAAAGGCGCCCATGTTTCCACGGAGTTTTGTAGCAAACTGGATGGCTTTCAGTGCTTTCTTCCTCCAAATTTTGAATTTCCCAATCTTTTGTCTAGCAATTGAACGGCAATCGCAATTCGTATTACTTGTATTTGCTGCATAAATTTGATTGCTTCGAGTGTCCCTTAGTCTTTACGTACGTTTCAATTGTCAAGGCGATTCGCGACGTTTTTCATCAGGAATGGTATTTTTGAGTTCATGTTATTCATTGCCGATTAAAAGTTTAAATTCACTAATTTCATAGTCGGATTGACCAATTATTATATTACAATTAATTCAGGTTTTTAGTTGAGATAAAAAAGTGAATGGCACGAGCGAGATTCGAACCCACGATCTTCGGCTAGATACGCCGCTGCTCTACCATTTAATCCATTCGGACATCAACTTCCCGTTTCAACCCAGTTCCAATCCCACTAGTGCCTTTCACTTATTTATCTAAACTTTTTTTAAATTTATTTATTAAAACTGGTCTTATTAGACCAACCATCAATTTTACAATAATATTATAGAATAAATAAATATTTACATTCTTATAAACCCATTGGTACAATAAGATTTACATTTCACTATTCACTATTCCCTTTTATCTACTCAAGTTCATATGGCTTTGTTCGTTTTAATCTTCTGACCATGTTTCGGTTATGTAAGAGTTTGGACACCTCCACATTCTCGTGCTGGCTGCGGTGAGCCTGGTGTTTGGCGGCAAATCGTCGTATTTCCGCCGTGACTTCAAAGTGTTTATTTTGTATAGCAAGATTGGAGCCACGTCCTATCAATCAGTATAGTTGGCTATACCTTAAACCTATCTCTGTCCTTTTTTTCTTCACGTATTCTTGCCATCTCAGTTTGGCATCTAATTTCATTCCCAAATATTTAGCTGTATTGCTGTATGGTATAGTATTGGGTTGTCCGGAAAATAATGCAGGATTTTAAGTTTTCATTAAA
>CM077103.1:9798630-9843900 GCA_039619505.1 Cimex hemipterus | reverse complement strand
TCTCTCTCTCTCTCTCTCTCTCTCTCTCTCTCTCTCTCTCTCTCTCATTAATTATAATCCTTTGTACACAGTTTCTATAAACAGCTATAATTTTAGCCAAAAATACCCTCTGTGATCATAAATGTTACCTCTAAGGAATTGCTAGTTAGAACAAAATTGTTGGACCTTTAGTCATATGGATTTTTTTTTAGCGAGGTACTGCTAAAATTTAGTATAAATTATTGTTTTTGTTAACTATAAACACATAAATAATAATTACTTACATTTTTATAAAGAAGTCTATTTTCTCCATGTAAAATCTATTATGCTGGCCATGTGATTAATTGGTAATTACTGCTTACTGTTAATTGAATATTATTTATTTTAATTTTTAATATATAGACCCTGATGATGGCACTATAAGTTGCCCAAATCTTGGTGATCCCGATTAGCCTCCTCTTTCTTCACCTGTCTAATGACCTCCATGAAGATTGAAACTCTACAAACATTGAAAATTTGTTCCGTGGGGCTCTAAACATTTAAAAAATGTTTCCCTTTTCCCTTTGTGCTGCTCTGTCCTCCACCTTTTTGTATGACTTTGACTTTTACTTTTAAATTCTTTACTGTTTTTCTGGCCATTTACTTTTTTCCTTCACAACTAATATACTTAAATGTGTTTAACCTCTGCGGCTATGAGCCAAGGTACTTCTAACACTTTTTGTTAAAATCTGTATTTAAATTTAAAAAAACACTTTCATTATTTATTTCAATCTACAACAAGGAAACAGAAAACCGGTTATTTTATTTTTTCTTGGACACTCTATGTGTAGTTAAAGTTAAAAGTTATGTGTAAGTTACTATAACTATAAAAGTAAAATTTCATTCCATTTACTGCTTTTCTTATTTTTTCGTCACTCTATACGTCCTTTGTTCAACGGGAGAAACGTAGAAAAAAAGTTTCACAACAAGCAATAAGATTATATTGGTTTTGTGCGTTCAAATTTCTTGTTAACAATTGAAAATTAGATGTTTCTAACAAACAGTTTCTAAGTTATTCTATTACGTATTCGTAAGGTATTATTAAACTAGATAAGCCAGTTTTCGCCTGACGAAAGCTTAAATGATTTAATCAGGGTCTATTGAGCCCACTTTAATAGCCAGAGAACAAACCGGCTTTTCGACGTAAGCCCGTGTCCAATCAGCAGATCTAGAGTATCTATGAACACGTACTGTTCTAATAGTGCAAGTAAAATTTAAAGCGGAAAATCCGTGGTAATTCGAGACTGGTGTGAAGGAGTGAAGGAAACAGGGCCTAGATAAGGGTGAAATCGTGGGCAATATGACCTCGTTCTTACCCAAAGGGAGTATGAATAAAAAAAGAAGTTCTTTACAACCACTTCTCTGTAGGAGTTGGCCTTTATTTCCATTTGTCTTTTTGTGCTTTTGTTCAATGTATAATTGACAATTATGAACCAAACCACATTATGCACTTTCCTCAGTCGTTAAATACTTAAAATTCATCTACTCGTGTGTTCAATTGTTTCAGCCACTGTAAAATTATTACAAAAGAAAATCGATACGACTAAACGAACTACCCATCAACAGACGAAATAATCGTTACTATATATAAGAAAAAATAGTTGATAACGTAAATTTGATAGACATAAAAATAGTCAGTTCCTTCGTCAAAATTTCCTGGAATGTATCCTTTCATCAGGGCTTTGTAACTAATTTTTAATGATTCGACCGGTAAGGACGATTGTTTTGGGATGGAAAAAATATCAGCAGTATATATTAAATACAGTAACGGGCAGAGGACGCTACCTTGCACCCTACCAGAATATGTTTTCAGAATTACAATATCGACCTTTTTATCCCTCGCAAACGTACTGGATGGTTAGGATGATTAGTTGATACTGGATCGAGGTATGGCGGTGAAGAAGAAGACAAATTCGCTTGGTACTTCAAAACTTTCGACATATTTTAGGTCATCATCACGGCAAAACAATCTTAAATAAGTGTACAAATTGGCTCATTTAAGATTGTTTTGCTCTGATGATGTACTTAAAATAAGTCAAAAGCTTAGCAGTAACAACTAGATTTACATATACACTGCCCATAAAAATTCGTGGATTTTTAATTGGACATCGAAAAGACCAAAAGACCCCTTCCCTCGAGCTCTCTGTCTGTCTGTCTGTCTCTCACTCTCTCTCTCTCTCTCTCTCTCCTCTCGTTTTTCAAGAATGCATAAATTCTGAACTACCAGTTTAAGAAAATTTTACTCTTTACAATATTTGTTCCGAGGACTTTCAAAAAGGTACAAAAAACAGCGAAGTTACACTTCTTACTTTTCCCTACTTTGACCTTTGGCGTGACGAATGCTTCCGCTGTCGATAACGACTTGTTTACCTCGTCTTGGAAATTTACATTTTTTCTTCCAATTTTACAGGTTTTTACAACAGTTCGGCTTCGAATAACGTATTGAAATGATTAGTGTAAAAGGTTGATAACCGGAAAATCGGTAGACAAAGAGTGATCAGTATTTTCCACGAGCGCGTAAAAAGCCACGGTTTTTGCCCAAAAATGTGGAATAACAGAGAAACGCTTGAAAAATCGGCCAACGTAATAGCTAAAAAATTGACACCTTATTAAAATTTTCTATCTCTACAGAGGGCCTACTCCAAGGAATTTCTGTCAATTTGAAGTTTTCGTAAAAAATGCAAAAATCAATTTCAAAAAATTTTTGAATTTACTGACGAATGTCTGAAGGTAGGTAAACATTTAAAAAATTGTTCAGCGCAAAACCGTTTAAAAAATGAGACATCGCAGGTATGTGAGCTAAAAGGATGAGAAAATATGCATTTCCAAATTTGGTCTTTTTTTTGCAAAAACAAAGCTTTCGGTTTTCTATACTACATATATAAAAAATCCAGATAAAAAATATCTTTTAATTATGAAATGAAATCTACGATCTTTTATTTCCGTTCGTGGAAACAACCACTGCTCAAATCAAATTTCAGTTAAACGAGGCTGCAACGTAATCAGAAACTATTTGCATATATACCAAGCGAAAGTTTACTGAACTTAAACAACAGTCGAGCTCCACTGAGTCCAACACGCTGAGGTGTGTTCTATAGTACAAAAGGGAACCAAGTCGTTGAAATAAGCAAGACGCTTCCGAATTGAGATACATCCGAGAAAATCTCCGTGAAAATTTTAGAAAGAACAATTCATTTGATAGAAGTGACTAAGTTTGATAGTAAAGAACGCGGTGTTTTAGACTGCAAAAAAGAAAAGGATATAGCGACTCATTAGCATTAGATAACTGTTATTGCTGTAATTGGAAAACATAATAATGTTCATAGTTATTTCAACTTTTTACGATGACTTTTACGAAACATGATACTAAAATTTTCAAAATTGGCAAATGATTTTCCGTGGGGGAAAACACTTTGAAAGCTAATACTTAAATATTTATGAATGCCGTAGATAACGTTATAGATATTGAAACGGCGGTAGAGTATTGAATACAAATTGACCACGATTAAGGAAGGCAGTCTAAAAGTATTTAATGAGCAAAGTTTTTCACATTTCCGGTTATACATAAATTTAAAGAAAAGCGCGAGCGTACACCGTGTTGGAAAGAAGTTAACCCCCAAAGAGGAAACAGTTATCCCGCAGGACTGCAGAAATGATGGAGAAATTCTTCTGAGAGAAAGTTTTCCCGAGGGGGGACTTAAGAGTCTGACACGAACCGTTTAGGACCTATCGAGTTTCCCGAATTTTATAACAAAATGAATATTTAAAATTATTTATTTCTGTATTTTCATTTTTACTTCCAAATAAATTAATATATAAGTATTTTCATAATAAACATACGAAAACAGTTATTTAACGATCAACAATCCGAATAAAAACAAAAGGCTTGTTCGGTATTCAATCATATACGAGCAAACCCCATTATTCCAGTGTTAACAGAGTACAACAGATCAAATGAAGTTTGCTCAAAACCTGTTTTCTCGGCCTTCAAAAATTTTTTGTCATTTCAAAGCTTGCTAACATCGGAGAATCCGCTTTGGAGTTAGTCTGATCGAAACCTTTGTTCTTCAGTATCTAGTGACGTGTGATACCAGAAAATATTCGATACTACTTCAGTATCGACAGAAATTATTCGATATTATTGAGTTACTCATATGAATCGTTTTTCGCTTATTCGCTGTAAAAAAAATCAGGAAATTGTTTTTTATTTTTTTTTTTTCATTTTTAAGTAATTTTTCATACAATGGGTATGTAGGTAAGAACAAGAAAAAGCTGCCAAGACGTTTCAACATAATTGATGTTACAAATAATGTTTTTAGTTGAGATAAAAAAAAATTAATGGCACGAGAGGGATTCGAACCCACGACCTTCGGCTAGATGCGCCGCTGCTCTACCACTTGAGCTATCGGAAAACTCGTAAGGTGAGGTTGAGATAGGAACTTGTCCGAGAGGGTCGAGGTCACGATAGCTCAAGTGGAAGAGTAGCGGCGTATCTGGCGAAGATCGTGGGTTCAAATCCCGCTCGTGCCTTTTTTTTCAGCTCAACTAAAAACCTTAATTAATTGTAACGTATCCATTCGTCAAGTGGACCTCTAAATTAGTGAATATAATTTATATTTCTATTTTATCGTTGTCGATTTTTGAGAGAACTTATCAACGGATGTTTCTTTTTCAAATGTCTGAAAAGATAAGATTCCTACCGTATTCCCCAAAATTTACAAGATCCCGACGGTTCAGTTTTCTTAGTAAAATAAGCTCATATCTTACTTTTTGGGTGTGGCATGTTAGGTAGATAAGTATTGCCTGGAGACATTACGCCAAAATCTGTAATTCGTATAAATAAATGATTTCTTTAATAAAAATAATTGATACACCATTAATGTTATCAGCGTCAATCAGTTCCTTTCCTCTCACAGACTAACCAATACCACCACAAAATGATAATTATATTCAATCAAAATTAAAATATCAAGTGAAATATCTATGAAATTTGCTTACATGCTTGCCTGTTATTCAGATATCGTGAGATGCGGTCTGGTGTGATTAGGATTTCAGAAAAACATTTTCTTTATCGTGCCAATGTTTCAATCTTTATTGAGATCATCTTGAGGGCTCAAAGTGTTTGTCTTCTGTAGACTTGTGCCATTCTCGCGTGTCGTGTTGGGAGTGCCCTGGCACGATAAACAAAATGTTTTTCTGAAACCTACATCTTACGATATCTGAATAACTATCGTTTAACGGTCACTGATCTCTACACATACATGTCTCTCGGAAACCAGCTATTCCATAAAATTTGCTTATTTTGCCAACGATTGAAAATAAAATCAAGGCATGAAGCAGGGTATATTGTAGGAGCTCAGGGGTACATCGTAATATATCAGCAAACTTGTAAACTAGTGTGATACATCTTGGTATGGTAAACTCGACTAATTCAACTCTTGTGTAGTTATGTGTAGAGATTAGTGACCGTTAACGGATAATTATTCAAATATCGTGAGATGCGGTCTGGTGTGATGTATTGTAGGTATCAGACTCTCAACACGACATGGCACAATTACACAGAAGACAAACACTTTGAGCCCTGAAGATGATCTCAATAAAAGATCGAAACGTTGGCACGATAAAGAAAATGTTTTTCTGATACCTACATCACACCAGACCGCACCTCACGATATTTGAATAATAATCTTGTGTAGTTGATGAAAAAAACTATGATGCCGACGTCTAGACTTTTTCCATACCATGAGAAACCCAACAAACTGTACATATGGATTGGTTTGGGCACTAAACAAAAACCTGAACGATCTAAAACATCTCTGTTGAGTTCTGTTGTGTATAAAAAAAATGTAATGCCAACTGTTGATTTCACACGGAAGTATGGATGTTCTATGTAGGATTATGTCTTTTAGAGTATAAAATACAAATTACGCAAAATAACATGCTGGGACAAATAGTAAGAGCAGTTTTTTATGTAAGAAATGGCATCGACACTTCAACGTAAGTAGAAAGCTGATAACCCCCGATAACCTAAAGACTATAGCGTGGTTAAACAAAATATAAAGTGTTCACCTTGGACAAGGGATTTCCGGAACTAACGACCTTAAACAAATAAATTTTACGACTTAAATTACGACCAATTCCTTTATGTATCGAAGGTTATCATATTGACGAGGTAGATACTATCTTGGATCTCGGGGTTATTTTTAATAAGAATTGTGATTTTTGGGACGATATCCGTGCCATTAGAAACAAATCCTTTAAAAATTTAAGATTCGTACTCAAGCAAACTGCGGACTTTAATTACTCTATCAATCGCTGGTGCGCACTCACCTGGAGTATGCCAGTGTTGTTTGGTCGCACAGTTCTTAGATGGGTCTTGCATGATAGGAAGGGTACAGGGAAAAGCCACCAAATACCTGTATTACAAATTATGCAATCACGGGAACTACCATCATTGCTCCTATGAAGCCAGATTTGCTCTTGTAGGCCTGGATTCTCTGGAAGATAGAAGAGTGTTGGCGTCAGTTGTGTTTCTGTGGAAGATCCTAAATAATTTTATTGATTCCCCGTAGATATTATCTTGTATTGGCTTTAGGGTTCACCAGCGTCAACTTCGGACCCATGAATTGTTTGGTACTTCACAGCACAGGACCAAATATGGGTTACGGTCTTCAATCTCCACAGCTGTGACTTAAATAAACTCTATCAGTACGGACCCCTTCTCATCATCACTTTAGATCTTAAAAAAAAAATATTAAACGTCCTTTAAAATGTAATTGACGGTTTATTTATTACTTGTGTTGTGTTGTTTATTAGTCTATTTATAATATTGATTTTTTGTTAAAAATGTGCCTCTTTGCTTTTATTTTGACTGATCTTATTTTTATACCGTTTTTTAGTATTTTATATAACGATTGTTTTATTGTTTTACTTGACTGTCCTGTGCTTGAGCACCTAACCTGTTTAGACTGTAAATAAATAAATTAAAATTTTACAATTAATTAGATGGACAATTTAGTCTTTATAATTTTAAACCATTAGGTTTTTCATATTTCACAGACTTCACAAAACGCACTTGATATTGTAGCCCCAGCACTTAGCCACTCAATATTCGCAAGCCTCAGACGGTTCGAGTTGTTTGAAAAACTAAATGAACTAAGCACTTAGTTAAAATGTCTAACTCACACGAGACGTGTTCGATAACCAAAAGTTGAGATAATTTCCTCCACATACGAGTTTATCCGTAACGTTCTTAGACGAGATTTTATCGATGCACTTTCAAGTTTTCAGAACTAAGGTAGAGTTAATAGGCGAACTTGGTTATGAGAAAATATCGTCACTGATAAACTTACGTCCAGCATAAATTGCCTATAGCTGTAACGCCTATCTGTTTGTATCAATTATTAATGAAGCACGATGTTATCTACGTTTAAAGTTTTGCCTAAAAAGAGTAAAGTAAAATTATCCCGAGAAAACCTTTTAAGATAATAAGTTGTCAAACTTCTCCATAGAATCCATTCCAAATTATAATTCCCCTATAAATTATAAAATAATGTATTAGCATTGTTTTAAAACATTTTTTTTAAATGTTTCTTTTCAGGCGCTAAATATGAGCCCGAGCTGCAAAACAACGCCTACAAAGTATTCATGAAACTGACGATACACTCAGTGACTCCGTCCGACTTTGGATCTTATAAATGCGTCTCCAAGAATTCGCTAGGCGAGACAGACGGAACCATTAAATTGTACCGTAAGTATTAAAAAACATTTATTATCTGTTTTAGCCTCTTAAGGTATTAAGAGTCTGGAAAAGAAATTTGGGGCAATAAATAAAATACCGTTTTCCACGGATTGTTAGTTTGATGTTTGTCGGTCCTAAAATAATAAATAAAATCCACAGTTGGTAGGTTATGATGATATCTAGTATTACAAAAATAAATTTACTTTTTTATAAAATCATTGAAAGTAAGTGCGTTTTTAGCACGATTCTTTACCTGAGAGATGAAATTTTTTAGAAATGCCAACTTACAAGTGTACGTGTAGTAATGTGTGGTAATTAGTGACCGGTGATCGATATTTATTTAGAAATCGTGAGATGCGGTCTGGTGTGATGTAGATTCGACACGACACGCAAGAGTGGCACAATTACACGGAAGACAAACAGCTTGAGCCTTGAAGATTATCTCAATAAAGATCGAACGTTGGCAAGACAAAAAAAAAGTTTTTCTGAAACCTACAACACACCAAACCGCAAACCTTAATTAATTAAAAGTTTCCTTTTATTGTTAATAAAAACGAAAATAATTAATAATAATACATAAAAGTAATAAACAACACATTACAATCAAGTGAATTGCACTTTGACCGACCAAAGATCCGTTGCAAATTAATTTACCCTGTTTATCATTTCTGAGTATGAATTCCTTGACAAGCAGTTCAGTTTCTGTTGAATTGATACCCACCAACCTTATAAAGCCGCCCAACTTGGCAACTTTCAAAAGCCCAGATATATTGTATGGGGATCGTGAACACATACTGACAAAGTTAATAAATTCAGATTTTATACAAAGCCAGTTATTGACATAAACAACGAATTCAATTATTGTTAAAACAAAACAGGCGAAAGTTTGATATTAAACTGAAAAAAAGGTTACACAACAAGGCGGGATTATGTTCAATTATAAAATTATTTTTTTCGCTTCTTTATGAATACATTTAAAAAAATTCATTATCTTTTTACTATAATTTTAAAGTGTTTGATAAATATTAAATTGTTCACACAAATGCGTTGATAAAACAATGTATATTCATTTTGTAAAGTTTCAAAGTAATGTATTCTGGCCAACTCTAACTCTTTTGAAATTCATTGAGTTGTTCCAGCGAAATAATTTACCATTAAGGAAAAGCCAAGAAATTAATTTTGTATATTTATTACTGAACATAACCTGAAAAATCACCTCAAAAATAATTAATGAGTAAAATTTTGAATTGTTATTAATAAATATTAATTTAGTTAATGAAGGAGAATCGCTTTTTATTGGGCCAACTCAATTCCAAGTGGTTAAATGACGACCTGAATATTTCATCTATCAGAAAACAAAACCACGTCTGTCGTCCATTTTTATTTCAATGTAAATTAATAAATTACAATTTCCGTAATAATCACACGAAAACAGGTAATTTACCTAAAACAATTGGATTCATAAATTTGGGATTGTGATATTTCCAAAACGGCACCGATCCGAATCAATAAAACATGGTTTTTCAGTATTTAATCATTTACGAACAAACGCCATTAATTTAGAATTAAACAATGAATAAGATAATGATTGCTGAAAACCAGTTTACCCTACTTTTAAAAATTGTTTGTTCATTTCAAAGCTTGCTGACACCAAAGAAATCGTTTTCGATTTAGCCTGGTCCATAACTTTGATGTTCCATGTCTCAATAGTATGCATCATTTTGTAAAAATTACATATTTACATGTAAGGTATTGGTTCTGGTAAAAAGTCAGTGTGACAAGCGGGATTCGAACCCAGAACCTTCGGCTAAATACGCCGCTCCTCAACTGTTCTGACGACACGAAACCAAATTCCCTTCTCAACCCATTTTTGCCATTTTTCAATTTTGACAAGGATATGTCTTATGGCTGGGGGGTCAGTCCGAAAGTTTAACACGGAAATTGTTACCACGACCATGCCGTCGGTGCACTGTTTACCAAGGATACGCGAGAACGAACTGGTGGGCAGGTGGTTTTAAAGTCGCGACGCGATTGATGCTTATGACGCCTGTGACGCGAGAGGATTTACGCTTTGATGCATGTGACGCGACGCGATTAATTCTTATGACGCGAAGCGATTGACGCATGTGATCTGACGCGACTCACGCTTATGACGCGACTCGATTGATTCTTATGACACGACGCTCATGATACCTGTGACACGACGCGACGCGATCGACGTCTGTGACCTGACGCGACTGACGCTTATGAAACGACGCGATTGATTCTTATCACGCGACGGGATTGACGTATGTGACGCAACGCGATTGCACAGATGTATCTGCATGCAGTGTAGATACTCGTTCCATTACCTTAAAGATTGATAAATTGAAAAGAATTTACTTAATCAATCGGATATGAAACCTAATCGATAATGTATATAACAAGAGAATTATAAAATTTTATGTTAGTCTTAAACCCAGCAGTCTAACCTTACAGTGTTTTGTTTTTAATTTCTTTATAAACAAATTAAGAGAAACAAAACCAAAATGACATTGACTATAATTATTCAGATATCGTGAGATGCGGTCTGGTGTGATGTAGGTTTCAGAAAAACATTATCTTTATCGTGCCAATGTTTTGATCTTTATTGAGGTCATCTTCGGGGTTCAAAGTCTTCGGTGTACTTGTGCCATTCTTGCGTGTCGTGTTGGGAGTGCCCTGAAGATGATCTCAATAAAGATCAAAACAATGGCACGATAAAGAAAATGTTTTTCTGAAACCAACATCACACCAGACCGCATCTCACGATATCTGAATAATTATTTATTAACGGTCATTAATCTCTACATATTTGACTATAATCTCAAAACAATGTATATTCATTTGGTAAAGTTTCAAGGTATAGCATTCTGGCCAACTGTGTTTAAATCTCTTTTAAAATTCATTGAATTGTTCATGCGTTAGTTATGCGAAAGTTATAAAATTAATTTTGTATACTTATTTCTGAGCATAATATGCAAAATCACTTTAAAAATTAATAATAAGTAAAAGTTCGAGTTGTTATTAATAAATATTAATTTAGATAATGAAAAGGAATCGCTTTTTATTGGGCCAACTCAATTCCAAGTGGTTAACTCGCGACCTGAATACTTCATCTATTTGAACACAAATCCACGTCGGTCTTCGAGCAAAGTAAAACTTTTCTCATTAACAAGACAGTCACCTCCAACACTGGATAACGCCAAAGGGCCGCATTTTACACAATTCTTCGGTGAAACGGTTGAATTTCAGTTCCGGCCTGGTTGAAAAGAAATTTTATTCCCTCTCGGGGGCTTCTTAATTACAATACTTGTTGCGATAACTCACTCAGAACTTGCCTGTTTGTTTCCAGGGATTCCGAGTCCATCTACAACTACCACGACCACTGTTACCACAGAGGAAGTGACCACGCCTTCCAAAGGTAAAATCACCATTCCTACAACCCCAGGTAAAGTATACCCAACACATATTTAAATTACGTAGTTTTAGATTTTTATAAAAACAACTTTGCCAACATGCATTAGTTAAGTCCTTGTATACGTAGGTTATATAGTGTTTAATTTTACACGTATAATTTTATTTGAAAAATATTCAATTATTAGGGTGGTCTTTTTTGATCACTTTGGTATTTCTATCTTTTGTCAAAATTGGGATACACGTTCATCATCCATCTCCGAGAAGGAATTTTAATTAAATTTGTCACATTTACAACAGCATTGATCGTAATCAAATTCAATCTTGCACAATGTTTTTACAATCATTTGTGAATTTACGTACTGAATTGTGAAAAATATTTGCGTTATAGTTTCTCCTATTATCCGTAATCTGTACGTTACAGTCAGATGAATGTTTCCCAATAATACAGATAAATTCCAAGCAATCCGACTATTTCGTGTACAAACCAGTGAAACTGACGTTGAACAGAATTCGACGAATATGTCAAAAACAGAATTGAGTTGTTGACTTTCTATCTGTGCGGATGTGAGATACGAAAATTCATCTGCTGCTATCAACAAGTGCTGACCATTTGCTAAAATACAAAACTTTTACAAAAGCGTCTGTGATTTTACTAAGACTAATTAAAATGGCGTTTCTAATTTCTCTCCTTCTCACGTTCTTTCCGCTGAATGTGCCCGGTCTGAGAGAAGTGGCGGAAAACGTCTTGTTCACTAATTTATAACTATGTCGTTCAAGGAGAGGAATAGAATGCCTTCTATTATGGTCTACAGCTATATAAAAAAAGAACAACCCAAGTGCTAAAACATTTAAGGATTACTTGTAACAATGGTTTTGTTGTCAAATATAGAGGAAAATTAATATTTGTAGCTATATCAAAAGAAGGTAATGACACAATTCGATTTGAAATTAGTCAGAGAATCCTTTTTCCTAGAAAGAATCAAATTACCAGTGTTTCTTGTCACTTTCTGCAATTCCAATAAAATCAAACAAATGAAAATAACAAAGCTTTTAGTTGCATTGTTGCTTGTGAAAGGCTTCAAAACTTTTCTGAACTCGCTCAATGCAACAAGTGTCAAGCCTTTAACCTTGTAGCCCAACATCGTTGCCTGAATGCCTGAAATGTGTTGGTTCACAATAGGCGGTAGCCGAGTGGTTAGCGTGAGAGACTCTCGGCTAGTAGACCCCGCGGTCGCGGGTTCCATTTCCACCGTCGCCTCTGACCCTTTTTTCACGAATAAAAACGAATACGCAATATATTGTCTGGCTAGATATGCACAGTTCATGAGGTCATTTCAAAAAAAAAAAAAAAAAAAGAAAAGAAAAAAAATGCTGCCTTGTGTGACGTACGTTTCAGAATTTTTTTCTTTATCGTGCCAACGTTTCGATCTTTATTGAGGTCATCTTCAGAGATCAAAGTGTTTAGTTTCCTAATAGATGTTTACCACTCTCAACACGACACCCTAGAATGACTCATCTACACAGAAAACAAACACTTTGAGTTCTGAAGATGATCTGAATAAAGTTCGGAACGTAGGAACGGTAAAATGTTTTTATAAAACCTACGCCACACCAGATCGCATCTCACGGTGTCCGAATCAAACAGCATCACTAAAAACTACACAAAATTATTAGTTAAGGTTTATTTTATTTTCTCTCAAATTGATTCCACGTTATTTTTCCCCAATATTACATAGTAAATAGTGTCAGCTTAATATCACGAGTGCCAAATACAACCTGAAACCTCTAGTTAATTTTGTACGTTCGCGTATATATAAACATATATTATGATTACAATTTGGTATTATTATTATTATTATTATGTATTACACAATTAATTACGGTTTTTAGTTGAGATGAAAAAAGTTAATAGTGCGAGATGGATTCGAACCCAAGACCTTCGTCTAGATACGCCGCTGCTCTACCACTTGTGCTATCGTGACCTCGATCCACTCGGACATCAACTTCCCATCTCAACCTCACCTTACGAGTTTTGCCTCCCTTTGCCATATTTCAAATATCGTGTAATCTGTTTGGATTCTCGACGACAATTGAAATGGCGAAGCCCTAGCCTAAGGTCTAGCCGAAGGTCGTGGGTTCGAATCCCTCTCGTGCCATTAACTTTTTTTCATCTCAACTAAAAACCGTAATTAATTGTGTTATATTAATTGGTTGAACGGACCACGAAACCAGTGAATTATTATTATTATTACTCAAACAGAGTTGACCCATTAATGTAATTTCAAATAAATTGACTTTTTTCTTTCCATATACTCCTATGAAATATCTTTCTTTCTCTGCATTTTCTTCCTTGCTTACTTTCTCTCACTATCAACATCCACTATATTTCTGTGCATCGACAAGCTAAACGTCGCAACAGCAATACAATTCAGCAGAATCAATGGTGCTTTGTTGGTTTAACCTATTGCAAGGTTTTAAACGTGCGGCACTAATTCCCATTAAAGTATAATAAATGTAAGAATAAAATTTTATTAACTAGGTTATTTAGAGCATTTGTGATTAATTATTGAAAAATATAATTATTTTTTAATTAACATTTTTTTAAGTTGCTTTTCAGATCATAAGTACTAATTTTTAGCGTTGATTATTTCGAACAAAATTTATTAATTGTCTTTAGTTTTAAAAATATTTCATATAACAAAAGCTGTCAATACCAATTGTACTTACTTGTGTATATAAATGCAGAATAAAATAATATTTGTGTTATTTCAGTTAAGAATATTTATTGAAGCATATCCATTTATTTAATGGTTAATAATGAAATATTATAAAATATTTATAGCTGGCCAAGACTTTTTTTGTGCATTATTGGCCAAACCAATTTCAGTAAGTTTGTGAAAAACAAAAATTCAGCGTCGGGTCAAACCGCGCCTTGTTTATCAGCCAACGATGTGAATATTCCAGTGGTTTAAAGCTCCGTCGGAAGGTGAATTATGTATTATAACGTTCACGATTATTTTTCTTTCTTCCCCAGTGGTTCCGGAAGTGAAATCAGAGCGGAAACGGCAAAAAGAGAAAAAGAAACTCGCACAAGTCAACGATATCCCGCCGTTGCCGGATATGAGAGGAGGGGACGCACCAAAGCCAGGTGAGACTTAAAAGGAGAGGGCGAACCTCCAATTGAATAAATAGGTGACAACAGAGTTAATTTAGAATTGCCAATTATTTGAATTCAATTTTTTTTCCCAATTCCTAGAAATACTGAATGGGTTTTGGGGAAATTATTGTGCTATGTAAATAACAATTAATTTAAACAAACTTGATTTAACAGTGCTTTATTTTATTTTTAAAAATTTTTTTTTAGTAATAACTCGCAATAAGTCGCATGTAATGTACGTATATATATATACTCACATACACAAAGGGGCTGAATTTCTCTTGAACCAATTACGCTTTAAAAAAATAGGTATTTAACAATTTTTAGTCTAGTTTCAATTTTCCCCTTTTTTGTAATAAAACTCCACAGGGTTAATTTACAAATTATAAAACCTAAAGCCGGTTCAACTTCGAAATTCTAAATACGACCCTATACATCCTGCCATATCATTTTAAAGGATTTTTGTAAGCTAAAATCAATTGAATAAATGGATTTTAAATTGTAAAAAATGAGAAAGTTTGAAAAAAGACATTCCATTTTTAATTCCAATATTTCCGTCCATAGTAAAGTAAACATTAATTGCCTTTATTGTTTACATTTTGCCATTATTTGCCAAGCTGGCATTATGAGGGCAAATCTTAATTACTGGAAGTAAATAAATGTTACAATAGGACACATTCGTTGCATTTTGTGTTAAATTCAAAATGAAACAAAAAACAATTTTTTTCCAATTAAAATCGAGTTGATATGTACGACTGCTTTTTTGGGGCGTTGGGCCGGGAAAATTATGAGCAGTATGAGGTACCATTTGCTGTTCCATCATTAAGAAACAGGCAGCGTAATTTCGTTGATGAGTTGAAGATTCTGCTGTAAGTTGGCCAAAATCCGAATTCCATTCTCAAAAACGTTGGAAGGGTTTTAAGTTTTCCAAAAATAAAATTAGAGATGTATTCCGGCTTTACAATTTTAATCCGTATCGCTCTCATCCTGTCCAGGGACACTGATTGTGACAGTCGTCTGACTTTCCTTGCTTTGGGAGGATGAAGAAAACATCCTACGGACTTATGAATCCAAGTTCACCTCTAATGGCATACTAAATCGTTGGAATTATCCAACTTTCCAGGGTGGGTGGATCGGACCAAAACTGTTCGGTTGGCCTCTTTGATCACACGATTTAACTCTACACCACCGAAATTCAGCCGGGCCATCTGAAAAGAACACACACACACACACACACACACATACGCAGATATAATGGATTGATTCAACTAGTGGATTATCTGGATAATAAAAACATCTTATATATTACACGGATAAAAATCCAAAGAGCATAATATTATAAATAAATTTAAGTTATTTATTGCTGGTAGTACATAAATTTTGTTTTCTTTATAAAGTTAAACATATTTTTATACGGAAACAAAACCCTTCGTATCAAATGTAGTACATGTTCTGTCAGAGCACAGCAAACAAGTGTTTTTTCTTTCTTTATAATGTTCTGTTGTTTGTTTTAAGTATGATAATATTACTAAGTTTGGTTTTAAATTCATCGCTAGTCAAAAAAAAAAAAACTTTTTAATTAATTAGACGTAGGAATTAGGTAGTTTCAATTTTTTTCTTTTTGCGCAAACAGGATTTCTCGAATGAGGTCCATAACTTATTATTCAAGATGCCACACGCTTTAAAAATAAAGTAGAAAAGGGTTAAAAGGTCGGATGGGAAACTTTCCCGTTTGAACATTTCCAATCAAACTGCAAGTCCTCGTTGAAAAATCTGAGACAGGCCGTCAGTCAGAAAGTGACGAAAACCCATTTCCTACGGAGGATAGGTCCAACGGTGCGAAATTAAATGGACATCAATTTGTCTTCGGCAGGAAACTTTTGAAAAATTAATTGAGGGATATCGCACGCAGACGAGATTTATACCTTTCTAGAAGTTTCTCGCGTTGGGATCGAGAAAACGGAAACAGTTGAATTTTTTTAATCTAGTACATGACGGGTTAAAAGGAAAAAGCATCATATAGGAGAAATATATAACAGGGGGGAAATTTATAATCAAAATCGTCCATGTATATATTACATTTTATTGTTATTGGGTCAAGTTTTGTTGTATGTACTAAATTTCGATGTTTTACGTAAAATTTATTGAAATTTATATACGTTTTCTCGTATAATACACCGGCTCTTCCACCGTTATTCTATCTAATAGACCAACTGATCATTTTCAAAAGGAATTCGTACTAATTTGTCGGAATTGATCAAAATTAAAAGAGGAAAAGTCCCGGGTTGGTTGCGTCCTCGTGAGAATTCCTGCCTTTCTCGTCTCTAAAGGAGCTTAATTAATTCAAGCGCAAAGTAACCGGGAATTTAGCCCTGCCTCCATTAAAACACAATTTGTCTAATTGTAAGATATAACCTCGTGCGAACCTTCCGACCTTTTCCCGCAGGAGTCGAGGAAGGGATAATTCTTTCCCAACTAATTGTAGTTATAACTCCGCGAGGCTCATTTACAACTTTTCGCGTTTTTTTCCCTCTACTTCCAAACTTCCTTCACTCGTTAAAAACGGCACTCTTCTCTATGGAATAATAAATAGTCGCAGTTGGAAAATTACGCGGAGGAATGATTTCATTGGAATCAAGATGCGGAAAAGTTAATAATTTATTTGATGCAAATTTCTCCTTAGTAATTGAGAAAAAGAGTAGAATTTCATATTCGATATGATTATAAAAAATTTATTCATTACTGATTTCATCTTATTGCATTATTTCTTCATTAGTTGGTTTACTTATTAGTAAAGCTCACCATTTCTTGACGGAGAACTAATTCTGATCATCATTTTTCTAACAAAGGAATTTTATATTTATTATTTAATGAACAGCATGACATGAGACCCGTCTGAGTCTGGTGGATTTAAAATCTTAGAAAAAATTCTATAACCGCCGAACCAGCGTGACCGATGAACTAAAGAATAAAACCATCGACCCCGATCATCCAGAAAAATGTGTAAAAGGAAGTCTGCGGAAAACTGACCGTCTGCGGATATACCATACCATTCTTGCTCGTGGGTTTCTCCTCACCAAGAAAAACGGAGATGCCAGACACGGTTAAAAATTGTGGAATAACTCGATTCCATATCTGAAGTACGTTTACGGTCTCACGTAGAAGTTGTTCCAGTTGCTTGGAATTCCTACTTTGAACGAATGTGTTTATTCGCTTATTAATTCAATTAGGTTTCGTGACCCGATTAACCAAATAACTTCTTTCAATTAATTAATCTTTATGCATGGTAGTCGTTGAGATAAAAATGTCAGTGCCACGAACGGGATTCGAACCCACGACCTTCTCGTGACTTCGATCCACTCGGAGACAAACTTCCCAACTTGACCAACGTTTCGAATTTTCCATCCTATTTGCCGTTTTTCAAACTTGTAATCTATTCGATTCTCGGCTACAAATAAAATTGCCACGGAGAGATTTAGTGATGTTATACTTCAGTTTACTTATTAAATCCATTATATTTCGTGGTCCGATTATTGGTTGAGATAAATAAGTGAGTGTCACGAGCAGGATTCGAACCCGTGACCTTCGCGTGAGTTTGATGCACTCGGAAACAAACTTCTCAACTCAACTCACCATTCGAATTGTTCTTCCTTATGGCATTTTCAAGTGTCGTGTAATATATTTGATTCTCAGCGACAAATAAAATAGCCCCGGAGACCTCCATTAGCTTCTGAGGTCAGATTGACCAAATAACTTTTTTCAATCATTTAATTTTCATTAAAAGGCATTGGCTGAGATTAAATTTATTTAAGTATTTTCTAACGTGAGGAAATATGTTTGCGTTGCTACATGGGATATTCACAGATACACTCCTAGGTTATTCGGTATTATAAATATTGACTGCGTGATAAGTGGCAGTCACTGGCAAAATATCAAAACCTTGGTGAATACCAGATTTTGTGAAAGTATTTATTTGCGTAATTGTTTAAGTTTGAATAGACACCTGTATAGAAAATACCGAGCACTCACGACATGCCGACGCAATCAGCTTAATTATGATAGTGAATGCATGAGTTTTACATTGCTGCAATATTGTTTTAAGTGACAAATGTAATTTTAGTTGTAAGGGTGGTGTCTCAGCAGTATTTTGAAAACACTTAATTTCTTACTTCAAAATTAGATTTATTGATCTTTTGAATAGTATGAATTATTTGAATTGAAAAATTAAACTTTACAGTTAAAGCGTTTAAAAGAATGTAAGATGGCTCCAGCAGGTATGTAATACCAATTCCTTGATCAAAATTCCAAATACTGGATAAATTATAAAACATGACCAGACAAACCATTTAGGAGGATATGTTTTGATAGAACTTATTTAACTTTTTAAACGCTTTTTTATGGAATATTTAAATATGCCAAGTGGAAAGTGTTTTCTTGTTACAAGTCACACTGTTGGTTTGGCTTACTGAAATATTCATTCCTAGTCTTATTTTTAGTTCGATTATGTTTCGGATATTGTGGAACTTGTTTGTTTGAGAACGGGGAAAATTGAATGAATGGAGTTTTTTTATCGAAAGACCCAAATCAATGAACGCTATCAATATGATTTTATTAAATACCACAGATTTCTCGATAATATGATTAACGGCTGAAAATAGGCGCTTCAATATCCCACCCGGCTTTTCCAAATTTAAATTTTACGCGAGGCCCATGTTTCATGTTATTTTCGAACCCTTAAGTGCGATCTTGAATACTTGAATTAATTAAATAGCAGACAAACGAAAAAATTAAATTTCAGTTAAATTGAAAGTAGTGCAGATGTGTTATTCCTTTGACGAAAATAGACTTGCATTTTTAATGTATTAATCGATTTGGAATTTAATGGTTCTGACCTTCATCGTAGAGCACGTTTCCAAACTCAGATCGTTAAATTTCTTCTGCCGCCGGGATAAAATAGTTTTATTGACGTATCAGAAAACCAAGTAGCGGAGCTTCGAAAGCACACATTTCATTCAGAGTTTATACTTCTTGCGAACTTTGGCATTCAGCCGATCTAATCCATTTCTCTAGAGATCTTCTAGGGGAAAAACATGAATTAAGACCATCTGGGGGATAATGTATGCGAAACGCTGTAAATTTTCTGTATTCAGCGTACACCCAAAATATTGTGGTAATTTCAATAAACATATTGAAGGGGTTGGTGTCCGCAACGGTTTAGGCGTTGATACGGTGCTCATCACTGTAAGGTGAAGGTCCCGGGCTCGAATACAGCGGCCGTATATGCGAAGAACACGACATACTTAAAAAAAAAAGATTGAGGGCGTGGGTGACCGCAACGGTTTAGTCTTTGACACGGCGCTAATCACTGTAAGGTAAAGGTTCCTGGTTCGAATCCAGCGGCCCTGCAGTCCGACCAGAACCGAATACACACGAATAGGTATTTTTCAAAAATACTGGTACAAGTTGTTGATATGACCTCTGCTGTTCGATCCCTCGTTCAAAACAATAACGGAAGATTGGGCCGGTTATGTTATATTTGTATATAAAAAAAAAACTCTTTGTTTAAACTATTTTTCTTTTTTTAACAAAAAACACAACAGCTAGTGTAATTTAAAAATTTACCTAATAATAAAAGTGTTAAAAAAATTTCCTTTCTCTATAAAGTTTAATTTACCTTTGTTACCATTAATTTATATTTTATTATTTTATGTATCGTATATACATTCTACAAAGCGTTCAACGTTTATTCTACTATGTAAAGTAGTCTAAATTGATTTGTAAGTTAAAGTTGAGTAAAGTGTTTTTACTTAATTAAAAAGGCTAATAGATGTAAAAGGCTTGCATATATGCTGAACTTACAGAAATCTTCAACGATAAAAATTTCTCTTTCAAGTTAGGAAAATTTAAACTTGCTCCTTTACGGCCGACTTTGAATTAACTTTTAAACAAAATAACAGGTATGCGGTAGCGTTCTAAGGGGGAAGCGTAATTTTCTACATTGTTGTTTGAACGCAAACATTTGTATTCCGTTGAGATATTCGTTCGAGTTGGTCTTTGGAAACAAAAATCGTTCAAAAAAAAAAAAAAAAAGATCATCCTTGGAAATAAAGGAAAAAGAAAGATTTGCACCTTCCGTTTATTCGTAATTTTTAGTAATGTCAATCAATCAAATAACTTACGAGTTTATATTAACGAAATATAACCAACGTGAGCCGTTTGTGTAATTTCCTATACAGTGAAAAATGGCAAGAATTGCAATGTAAACAGACAGAACAGAATTCAATTAATGCTGTCGGCCTGTTTAAGACTTTCCAGGAGAAACTTGTTTAATCACGTTTTATTAGTCACTAGATTTATGTTCATTGAAAATTCACGCCCGCAATTGTTAATTGTTCAATGTTTCCTTTTTCCATAAATGCCATCCGAACAAACACGTATTGTACATTCCTAATACTAATTGTAAAGCAAAAGTAATCTATAAAAATTATTAAAAAATTGATACAAATAATTATAAGAAATAATCAAAGGTAGTAGTAAATTATGTTTATTATTTTTCAAAATAGTTTATATTTGTTAACTGAATTATTAAATTCACTAATTTCGTGGTACGCTTGACCAGTTGAGATATTACAATTAATTAAAGTTTCTAGTTGAGATTAAAATAGTCAATGGCACGAGCAGGATTGACTTTTTCATCTCAACCTAATATTTTTCCAACTATTTTCGGAGCCGGTGGTCGTGGGTTCGAATACGGCTCGTGACATTGGCTTTTTCACTTCAACCAAAACCTTGCATAAAAAATTAATTAATTTAAAGATGTAATTTAGTCAATAGACGACTAAATATAATGAATATTAATTAACGATTTTTTCTATAAATGTTTTTATTGAATTTACTTAAACTACTGTTAAAAATTCGTGATTCTATTCATCTAGATAGTTTCGGAGTTTTCTATTGTAAAATATTTCTTTTACCAATTCTAACATGTCATATCAAACTCGTAGTAAGAAATAGGATTTATGGATGTAACCCTAGGACTCGACACCTGCTGGTTGACCTCTGCTTATCGCATTTCCAAAAAGCACAGGCTTCATTTTACACGTTTATATTTGGATTGGAAAAAATTAAAAGAAAGTTTTCCTTACAATTAATTTTGGCTATTAGTTGAGATTAAAAAGTCATTGGCACGAGCGGGATTCGAACACACGATCTTCGACTTCATACGCCGCTGCTCTACCACTTGAGCTATGATGTCCTTGACCGTGAGGTAACGATTTTGTTTATGTCATAATGTATCTTTTAATCAGCTAACAATTAATTAAGGCTTTTAGTTGAGATAAAAAAAAGTGAATGGCACGAGTGGGATTCGAACTGGGTTGAGATGGGAAGTTGGTGTCCGAGGGGATCAAGTGGTAGAGCAGCGGTGTATCAAGCACAACGTCGTGGGTTCGAATCCCATTCGTGCCATTCACTTTTTTCATCTCAACTAAAAACCTTAAGTAATTGTAATAATATTATTATTCGGTAACCGTGAGATGCGTTCTGGAGTGACGTACGATTCAGAAAAACATTTTTTTTCTGTCTTTATTGAGATCACCTGTAGGGCTCAAAGTGTTTGTTTTCAGTGTAACTGCGCCATTCTTGCGTGTCATGCTGAAAGTGGGATGATTATTTGTAAGTTTTGAAAGTAATATATGTGATTGAGCTTAGTGAAACTAAGTTATCCTAGGAAGCAAAGAAACATAGGTACAGTAATAAAAACATTTATTTTTAGTAGCTATATTTTACAATATATTGAATAAAATCATTTAAGTTGTTATAGATTCGTTATGATAAGGTTTGATTTCTGCGCACATTAAAAGGTTTGTTTAAAAATGTTTGTTTACGTAATAATTTTTACAATAGTTCGAGAGTCTAGAGAAAGTACACTAGGCTAAAAATATTCAAAGAAATCAGTATGGTTATGTTTTGCGGAAAGGGGTAAGGTTATAAATTCATTGACAGTGAACTATTTCAATAAAGATGGAAAGTTATGTTTGTCATGTCAACCCTTATGGTGTACATGTTTTTAATTAGAAAAGAAATTGTAAGTACGGCGGCCCTGCATTCGACCATTCGCTCCTTTATAACTTAACCGCGTATCCGCTTTTTGGGAGTCGTCTCGCCCTGAGAAAGGGTGTGATGTGTGGCCGAAGGCGGTGAGGTGGAAAGAGAGAATATACAGGATAAATAAACTCCTCAGACGACGTAGTGAGCGTTTTCGAAATATAGCCCATCTTAGGTCCGGTTAACAAGTGGTAACAACTGTCCAACTCGAAGAAATTTTGCGGAGGCAAACCTGGCATCCCGGAAATTCAAATCTACACAATGTGCCTTTTGAGAAACGGTTAACCTTGATTGTTGTCAAGCCAGTTAATTTTTAAATCATAATTTTCCGCCGAAGTTAAAAATTTAGTGTTAAAAATAAATAATTTTTTTCCTTAAAGTAATACGTTTTTAATTTCATTTCTAATTTCGCTATTACGTTTTATTCTCTTTTCTTTAATATGATTTGGTAAAGCATTGTTTTAACCAGCCTACGTAGCACGGCAGATTTTAAGTGGGTAGTCTTCTTTATAAATTTCAAAAGAAAAATCAATCGTATAATTGAAACGAAACATCGGTGAAGTTATAAAGGAGAGTGTTCGAATGCAGGGGCGACGTATTTACAAACGGCTTTTTTTTTTACCACTGCACAGATTAGCTATCGCGTATATATGTGTAAATTATAGCTTTACGTGAATTAATGGCGGCACAGTAATCAATCATTCAGTTGCAATAAATATAGAAGAGATGAAAATTTTATCAGTAATTTCTTTTTTATAGTTAAAAGAAATTGAACTGCAGAATAATGGTAGATTTTATTTTATTTTTTGTTTATTGCGAGAGGGTTTTCTTTTTACATATTCTATATTCACCACGGTCCTTTTCTGCCAAAAATAGTTTTAACATGTTTTTGGTAAGAGTCCAAATCTCGCCCATGTGTCTTACTTGGGCATTGTGTATTTATTTGGGTTAAACAATTTGGAGAGAATTGTTGATATATTTTTCTGGTGATAATGTTCAGACATTTGTCACGTTTTAACGGTTCTTTGTGGTAATTCTCTTAATGTTTTTTCGCTTTGGACCGAGATCCATTTTCACTTTTACATGAAATTTCTTCTGGACTCTATAACCTTACTTGTAACTTATTTTATAATTGAATATTTTTATTAGATTTTTTTGAAAGGTACGCAATTTCACACTACTAAAAGTGGTGGAAACAGCAAGATGCTGCTTCATTGCATTATTTTTTGTAATAAGCTAATTTGTGTAGCGTTTCCATACTAGGTTTTAAAAATATTGAACTATATTACTTACGGATTACTTTTTTAATTTTGACTTGCATTTTTCGACCAACCTGTATTCTGTAGATAGCCGAACCTTGTGGTATATAATGAAAATTTATATTCTTCCTGAACCTCTTCTAATCGAAAACATGACCAAACCTCACATAAAAACATTAAATCATTGATTTGTACCTTAATCCTAACCATAACTCTAACATAAAATCCAACCTATCCATGTCCTAAACTTTAACCGTTACCCCCTAACATAACCTTAATGCTAACCATAAATCCTACTTAACCTCACCTGTCCCTAACCATGAACCTAACATAATGCTCATTTAACTCTAAACCCTATATAATTTTCCTATAACCAAAACCCAATCCAACCGAACCTAGCTCAAGCGCATTCCCCAATAACGCAGAACCGATCACTCCAAAATGGACAAAAAATTATTTTAAAATCTAGCACTAAAACATACTCATGCTAACATCAACTCTCACTACTTATAATGGTTACTTTTCGGAACTTATTACTAGTTTTTTATTTTTTTAGAACAAATTAAATGTGGTAATAAAACGGGAAGGTTAAATATTTTATTTAACATTGTACATTGAGTAAGAATGGTAGGGCGATAATGATTAAATTAGGTGCAATAAAAATTGCAAATGATAATGGCACAATGGCCGAAATTTATTCTTCATAATTAGGCAGGGAGTTCTGAATATCTCAAACAAACCTCAAAATGTAATAATAAAGTTAATCAATAGATGAAGGATAAACAATTATTTATTAATCTTCGCAGATGTCATTAGACAGGTGAATAAAGAAGAAGTCGAATTGTTGGGTTGACCAAGCTTTCGGCACCTTATACGGACTAGGTTCCATCTCGACATTTTCGGGGTTGTTGGAAGTATACAAAAAACGGAAAAAGAAAGCGACCGTTAGAGGGCGCAGAACTGAATACACACAGAGCTTGGTAACCTTCACTAACCATAACAGTCCATCCAACCTGAGGTGACAGTGTTGTCGTTCTCTCTCTCACTCACTCACTCTCTCTCTCTCTCTCTCTCTCTCTCTCTCTCTCTCTCTCTCTCTCTCTCATTAATTATAATCTTTTGTACACAGTTTCTGTAAATAGGTATAATTTTAGCCAAAACTACCCTCTGTGATTATAAATGTTACCTCTAAGAAATTGCTAGTCAGAACAAAATAGTTAAACCTTTAGCCATATGGATTTTTTTTATTAGCGCGGTACTGTTAAACTTTATTATAAATTATTGTTTTTGTTAATTATAAACACTGCATATTAATAATTACTTACAATTTTATATAGATGTCTGTTTTCTCCATGTAAAATGTAATATGCTGGCCATGTGCTTCATAACCTTACACCCAAAAGGCTTTTACAATAGTTTTCCATATTAATAGTTTTCTGCACTCTTGAGAAAGTATGTATATTATTTCATTTTTTTAACTCTTAATTGTATATTATTTATTTTAATTTTTAATATATAGGTCCTTATGATGGCACTATAAGTTTGCGAAAGCTTGGTGATCTCGATTAGCCTTCCTCTTTCTTCACTGTCTAATAACCTCTACTAAGATTGAAACTCATACATTGAAAATTAGTTCCGTGGGGCTCTAAACAATTGTTGGAAATTATTTATCATGATTTGGATATGGAGTTCAATTTTTTAAAAAAGATGGCTCCTACTCACAGTAAGTTGTTTCGCAAAAATCCGGATTTCGAGCCCTTCAACCTGATGACGAGCTAAACGGCTCTAAATCCGGATTGTTGCTAAACAACTTACTGTGAGTAGGAACCACCTGATTTAAATTATTGTGTTCACCTAGTTTTCTACTTATAGTGCCATCATCAGGGCCTATATATTAAAAATTAAAATAAATAATATACAATTAACAGTTAAAAAAATTAAATAATATTCATACTTTCCCAAGAGTGCAGAAAACGATTAACATGGAAAACTATTGTAAAAGCGTTTAGAAAAGGTTATGACATGGCCAAGATAATAGATTTTACATGGAGAAAATAGACATCTTTATAAAATTTTAAGTAATTATTAATATACAGTGTTTATAATTAACAAAAATAATAATTTATAATAAATTTTAACAGTACCTTGCTAAAAAATCCATATGACTAAAGGTCCAACAATGTTGTTCTGACGAACAATTCCTTATAGGTAACATTTCTGATCACAGAGAATATTCTCTCTAATTAATTTTAATCCTTTGTAGATAGTTTCTGGTAGCTATAATTTTAATATTGTAGATTATTTATTTTAATTTTTTATAAAAAGACCTTATAAGTTGCCGAAAGCTTGGTGAACACAACAATTAGTCTTCGTCTTTCTTCATCTGCCTAATGACTGATACGAAGATGAAAACTTTACATAAGTTACCTGCAGGTTGATCAACAAACATAACATATTTATTAACATAAGAATATAATGGTTCTGCAGATGGCAAAAACCCTCAACTCGCTTGGCAGGAAGAAAATGGGAAAAATTAATAGAAATATTAAATGATGGGGTGAGTGTGGTGTTCAATGCTTTCCAAAAGGATAGTTCCTACTCACAGTAAGTTGTTCTGCAACGATCCGGATTTCGAGCTTCTTAGCTCATCATCAGGTTGAAGGACTTCTACAACCACGTCTCTCGACGTGCATTGCCAAAGGCCAAAATTAATCTTCAAGTTTTATGCTCCATAGATCGACAAAAGTTTTTATTTAAATTTTTTTTATGGTTTTCCTTGCTAGAAACACAACAATAAAGGTAGAAATGAATGCTGGATAAAAAACAACAAAACCTAGAATTTTGTCAGAAACGAGCAAGAGCACGGGGATCGAAATTAGGGCTCATTCATTCAAAATATGTCAGCTTTTATTTTGCATATGAATTCCAACAGAAAACCGTCAGATGTAGAATGGAAGGATAACAGAAAACGGGACGTATTTCATAACCTTCCGTCAACTTTAATCTATCAAATTTCAACGGATTATACCTGTCCGTGTGATATCGACAGCGCTTATTTGGACGTCCTCGGTTATCGACATGTGTCATCGATATCTGCATTGTCGAAACATCAGGCCGAGGGCTTTGCAAGGAAGATAAGCTGAATTAGTTTTCGGAGCGGCCGACGATCCTATCTCGCCATCGTCTTCCAAGCAGTTGGGGCGGAATTATTTGATTACCGATTCCGCTATCGGGAAAATCATATAAACAAGCCGTCAATATCATGCAAATGGGAGGGAATTTTTACCGGTGCTTTCCTCTGAATTGGAATAATTTAAAATGGGGTATCTCAAGATTTTGCATATCCCTACATCGCCCTTTATTTCAGAAAATCGGCGTCTTTCCGCTTCGCCGAGCAATTTTAATTCCGTTCCAGCTCCCTTATTCATGTAAAACCGCAAGCCATTTGCTATAAATGAATAAGACTCCGGGTTATAAAAATATCGAAAAAAGATTGTACCATCATTGTAAAAAAATGTCAGAAGTGAAATAACATTTTGTGAAATAAACGATAACATTTGAATATTCATGTCGTTTAAGTAAATGTTATAATATTTCAACTAATTGTACAATTTGGCTCAAAAGACACTGTCTGATTTTCTTCTTTAACTCAAGAAAATTAACCATAGTTAGTACAGAAAATAACGATTTGTTTATTAAAATAATCTTCATTGGCTTCATTGCACTCTCCCGACGAAAAGTACGATAATAAATCCTTTAAACCATTCTTGATTATTTTGCATCTATGTTGTTTTCTACTTTCATCTGATTAGCGCAAATGCTCCTGAAGAGGTTATCCGTTGTCAGTCCGGCGAGTTTAGAGGATATGGTAATGGTTGTCCATTGTAATTTTGATAATAAGCTAGTGATCAATATCTCAATAGAGGAACGGAAAAACAAAACTGGGTAGTATTTTTCTAACTTTTAAATCTCATCGTTCCACAATGTAACTGGCTTCTGCTGTGAAAGTTTGACCAGATAACAAAAAATCATCGTGCATTGGTTTCATTTATTGAAATAAACTACATTTCTTTAAAATCATCTCTTCAAATGAGAAGCATGCCAAATAATTTTAAGCATTGTTATTAACGTCACCTATTCTAAATGGCAACAAAGGGGTCTCATATGATAATATGAGTCGGAGGGAAAAGGTCATATTACACATTGGTAGTTTGGATAAAATTTTGAATGGAATTCAGGGTTGGGAAAAATCCTAAGTTTTTTATCAGTGGCAACTTTTAAATTATATTATCGTAACCATTGTTGTTTACAATTCAAAGTGATTAGCATTCTCAAAATGAATTTGCTTTTAGACAAGAAACTATGGATAGATCACCAAGTTTGATATCAATCTAACTATGCAATGTGCTTGGGGTTTTTGATGATTTTTGATGAAAAAATTCCATGTTATTAGTACGCTATCCTTGAGTAGGTACGGATACCATGTAATGTGACATGATAGTACAATCATAAAATTTCGAAACTCAAAACCGCCAACTCCCCTCATTGATTTTGACTATTCCATCATATAACTCAAATTTAATACTATGACTCTAAATTATAAAAATATTTATTAGAAAAGACTTATTATATCAAAGCAATAAAGAGAAACGAAACACAAACAAATAAATTTAATCGAAAAGAATTCGAATCGCATTCCACCTGGATAAGGGTTGTTGACGAAGCCATTTGGAAAAAAAAACAAAAAAAAACAGTATAACTTTTTTCTCGAAAATGGCTACGTCTTTGTATTAGCTACAGTAATTATTCCGAAATCGTAAGATCCGGTCTGGCGTGTTGTAGGTCTCAGAAAAACATTTTCTTTTCAACGTTTCTATCTTTGTTGAGATCATCTTCAGGGCCTCGGATTTACAAACATTTAACAAATATATGTAGTATGTGGAAAAAAGTGGATTTGTACAATACAAAATATATTTTTTATTACTTCACTGTTTTCGTGGTCCGTTCGACGAATTAATATATCACAATTAATTACGGTTTTTAGTTGAGATCAAAAAGTCAATGTCACGAGAGGGATTCGAACCCACGACCTTCGGCTAGATACGCCGCTGCTCTCCCACCTGAGCTATCGTGATAGGTTCGAATCCCTCTCGTGCCATTAACTTTTTTTCATCTCAACTAAAAACCGTAATTAATCGTGATATATAAATTGGTCGAACGGACCACGAAAACAGTGAATTAATGATTTAAAATGAAGTAAAGCTTCACTAAAGCTTTCCGTCGCCATTTCAATTGTCGTCGAGAATCCAGATTACACGACATTTGAAATATGACAAAAGGAGGGAAAACTCATAATGTGGGGTTGTGATGGGAAGTTGATGTCCGAGTGGATCGAGGTCACGATAGCACAAGTGGTAGAGCAGCGGCGTATCTAGACGAAGGTCTTGGGTTCGAATCGCACTATTAACTTTTTTCATCTCAACTAAAAACCGTAATTAATTGTGATATATTTTTTATATTCAAAGTATTTCTACTCATTCGAAGGGTTGGTCTTCTGCGTAATTGTGCCATTTTTGTGTGTCGTGTTGAGAATGCCAGTGAGATATTGCTGTTTTATGTTTATATATGTTGTATTTTGAAGTGGTGGGGAAAGGCAGTCGGTATAGAAAGGACATTTTTGTATAAGGCGTCGGCTTCTTTGAGGTGAAAAGAGTCGACGAAGGGGAAAAAGTGAAAGGAAAAATGAAAAAAGAAAATGTTTTTCTGATACTTAAATCACACCAGACCGCAACTCGGAATAATTATCGCCCTACGGTCACCAATCACCACACATTCGCTACAGTTATGAATAATTATTAATAAACCTTAAAAGTAAATTCATTAATTTCACCAACGCTTGTCCAATTAATACATTACAATTAATAAGGTATTTAGTTGAGACGAATAAAAGTCTATGGCTCGAGCGGGATTCGAACCCAAGATCTTCGGCTAGATACGCTGCTGCTCTACCAGTTGAACTATCGTCACCTCGATCCACTCGGTCGGGTTTTCAAATGTCGTTTAATCGGATTGGATTCTCGACGACAACTGAAATGTAAAATTGAAAATGGCAAAAGGAAGGAAAACTCACAATACGGGGTTGAGATAGTAAATTGATGTCCGAGTGGATGAAGGTCACGATAGCTCAAGTGGTAGAGCAGCGGCGAATCTAGCCTAAGATCAAGGGTTCGAATCCCGCTCGTGCCATTGACTTTTTTTCGTCTCAACTCAATACCTTAATTAACTGTAACTGATAAGTAGTTTTCTACCAGTAGATAAAAAGTGTAGAAACGCAACCAAACGCCAATGATACGTTGCATGAATTGTGAGTAAATATGTATGTCGTACTGCGTAAATTTTGAAATGCAATTAAATTTGACTCTTCGTTTTATGCCATCATTTTAAAGAAGTTACCTCCGTTGCTGGCCGGGTTAATCTTACTAGTTATGCACTTATTGACCTATTGAAAACAAAAGTGCTGATTTCAGCATACTAATTCAATTTTTCCCAACATTCCATGCACATATTATTTTATTAGCAATTAGAAATTAGTATTTTCATTGTGATAAACGCGTTTTTTACTTGTATGCTTTTTAAAGTATTTTTTTGATACATTTTGGTGATAACAACAATTTATGTCATTCTTCTGGGTGGGTGAGCATGCGTTTATTAAGCTTTATCAAATAATTAAGAAAACTACACTATCATTATGGTGACCAGAATCTTATTCGCAGTGCAGTAGCAATGCTGCATTATGTCGACCAAAAGATCTTAATCAATAAAAAAAGAAAGAATATTTTCTTTACCAAAAAATCATTCTTGTAGAAATTTAAATATTCATGAAAAATAAAAATGCACATTTGAAAAAGTAAGAAACACAAAACTGTACTTTTTATTTTAATATAGATCGTAAAAGCTGCTCCGTTTGCCAAATCCCTTCCGAATTTGAAAATAGAAAGATAGTGTTACAAGTAAGAAAATGTCCTTAGATTGTGTGCCTAATTGTAAAAGGAAAAGTGGTCAGATTAGTTTTGGTTGGAATGAAAAAGTTAGTGTCACGAGCGGTATTCGAACCCACGATCTTCCGCTAAATATGCCAATACCCTAACCACTTCTTTTTTTTTTTTTTCTTTTGCTATTTTTCAAATTTAGTGTCCATGAGAATCGAAGTCGCGTTAGTTCAAATGCTTAATGGAGAGGCATATTTAGACAAAGATCGTGGGTTCGAACTGCGTTCGTGATATTAACTTTCCCATTTCAACCAATACCGTACAAAAAAATAATAAATAATTGAAAAAAAAAATTGTAAATAATTTTCAATTTAACAGAAAGTACATCAACCTTTGGCGTATAATAACTGAATGTTGGTCGTTTCTCCTGAGTTTTAAAGTGTCAATCAGTTACCATTGAAGGAACGCAATATGTAACCCTTGAACATTTTTACGTCCTAGAATTTTACGACGCATCGTTAACCTGTCTCCGACCTCATGGCTGTTTTCTAACACGATAAGCCCGTCATTAGATAAATAGACGCCAGACTAATAACGCAATAAAGATAACATGCCAAGTTATCAAGTAATGAGAGGCCGGCTAAACACGCTAATAAAGCAAGTTAAGCCAGTCAGTAATAATTCTGTAACAATCTGTAACCAATCTCTCACAACGTCTTGTTTAAACCATAATATTGTCAATCTTTTAATAAAACAAAACATAAATTCATTTGGTATTTTTATGATTAGTCATCATAAAAGTGTGCTTTCTCTATTTAAAAGTTTATAGAAGTTAGAACAAAAGGTTCTTTTTAAATATTTTTGAATCCATTAAGTTTCGTGTCCGATTGACAAAATAACTGATTTCAATTAATTAATGTTTATGTCAGTAATTGGTTGATATTTAAAAAAAATCACTGTCAGAAACGGGGGAGATGGGAAGTTGGGCTCCGAGTGGATGGAAGTCATAGTTGTAGAGTATGTAGCCGTGGGTTCGAATCTCGCTCGCGACACTGACTTTTTTATCTCAACCAATACCTCGCATAAAGTATAATTAATTGAAATAAGTAATTTAACCAATCGGACCATGCAATCTAATGGACTCAATAAGTAAAGCAAATTAGTACCTCACTAAAGCTCTGCACGTCTATTTCATCAGTCGCCGAGAATCGAATCCTGATGACACGAGATTTGACAAATAGCAAAAAGTAGGGAAAATTTGAAAGGTCGGTTCAGTTGGGTCGTTGGTGTCCGCGTGGTTCGAAATCACTCGAAGGTCGTGTGTTCAAATCCCGCAAGTGACACCGTCTTTTTTATCTCAAACAATAATTGGACGACGAAATATAATGTATTTAATAAGTAAACTGAATTATACCTTCACTAAAACTCTCTGTAACAATTTCATTTGTCGTCGAGAATCGAAGGATTACACATTTGAAAAATGGCAGGTAGGAGGGAATATTCCAAAGGTGGGTTGAGATGGGAAGTTGGTTTCCCAGTGGATCTGAGCTCAAGTGGTAGAGTAGAGACGCATTTAGCCGAAGATCTTTTTTTTTTCTTTTTTTGCTTTTTTACGAGGGTTCGCAACAGCAGAGGTCATATAAACCCTCAGGGTGCCGGTGTTTTTGAAAAAAAAAGCCCATTTATAAGTATGTCGGGTTCGAATGCAGGGCCGTTGGATTCGAACCCGGGACCTTGACTTTACAGTGATGAGCGCCGTGTCAAAGACGAAACCTCGCGGCCACCGACGCCCCCTTAGCCGAAGATCGTAGGTTCGAATCCCGCTCGTGACACTGACATTTTTTTATTCCAACCAAAACTAATCTGACCACTTTTCCTTTTATAATTAGGCCTTACATAAAGATTAATTGTATGAATGAAATTATTTTTAGGTTGTAAGTATTTAATTAAAAATTTGCAACCCAGATTTTACAAAAACTATAAATCTTGCCGCACAAATGTTTTATTATTTTGGTTGTTATCATAAATTGTAAAGGGATTTTTGTTTCTTAATTAGAACAGTGTGTTTTTGTTTATTTTCCAACTGTAACACCCCAAGACTCAATGAATTCATTCGTTTCGAAAACATACCTGCAAATTAAACAAAACGACCACAAAAGGAAACCATTTTAAGCTGTTATAACATGCGGTAGCAAACACGGCTCATCCTCCCATGAGAAACCGGTAGCAATTCGTGTATTAAAATTTAAATTACGTCCTCTAGTAATTACCAGCTCACTGAATTCTCGGGTTTTCACACCATTGAAATCTAATAGTGACATTCAACGCCTTTGTTCGACGCGAAAAACTTGCCACAAAAGCCGTCCACAACTTAGCCGTCTAGGTTCCTAATTAAGGTAGTCGCCTTCTGGAAAGGTTTCACATGAAATCCAATTATAAAAAGGTTCACGCAAAATGCGCTTTTGGACGTTCGGATTTACCGGCATTTTGAGTCAGTGAACAATTAAGTAATCCCCACGAACCAACAGCTCGCCACATTCGTGTTCAAGGTTTTTTCTTCTCCAGAATATAATTTCTTCTTGTATAACGAGGGGATTTACAGAGTGTCAAAAACACGCAGCTTTTAAAAATAATTCCACGAAAAGACGGTAGAAGTATTACAAAGTAAATCAAGATAATCCGAGATGTTTGTAATTGGTTTTTTTACAAATTAAGTTTATGTCCATCTACCTTGTTGATTTGGTCATTAAACTGCTCTTGTTTTCAAAATTTTTAATTACAATTTTGAATGATATGCAATGTTTGGTTTGTTTTTCAAAACTATAGACCAAAATAAACCTATAAATTAGTCGTTTGGGATCATTTTTTTTCTCCTATTGCAAAATTATTCAGATATCGTGAGATGCGGTCTGGTGTGATGTAGGTATTAGAAAAACATTCTCTTTATCTTTTTCTTTATTAATAATCTCTACACACACTATTGCAAAATGTTTTATGATAGTTATTGTGTATTTTAGTTAAAAACGTTGTTATTTCAGTTCTATTTTCCATCAAAGAAAATTTCAAGATACAATTAAAGATAGGTAATTTCTGTCACTCAGGAAGGCTTCTAGAAAGACAACCCGTTCTCCATTGCGTACCAGGAGTCAGAAATACTTGAGAATATGTCCCCATACTAATCTTAACTATAATTCTATGCAGTTGTAACTTTTAACTAAAATTGAGTATCGTTAAAATACTTTTCGACCAAAATATTTTTCCCTATAACAGAAATTTAAATATACCATTATTGAATCCTTTATCTTAAGTACCGTACTTAGGATAACTGTACACTGATCTTAGCTAAAATTCTATGCAATTGTAACTTTTGACATAGTTGACAAAAATTGAGCATCATTAAAATACATTTTTCGGCAAAAATATTTTATCTAGTACCAGAAATTTAAACATTTTAAATTTTACATTCTATCCAGTTGGAACTTTTGACTAAAATTGAGCATCATTAAAATACACTTTTCGGGAAAAATATTTTATATCTCCCATACGAGAAATTTAAACATACAATTATTAAAGCATTTACCTTAATTATCGTACTAAGGATAACACTTAGTATAACATTACATTGCCGAAAATTTCCAATATACAAACAACCCAATAAACAAACATTAATTAATTTTCATTATTAGGCAGAATTATAAGCCATGTTGGTAAGCCCAGATTAATATATTTTTACCTCGTTTTACATCGAGTTAACTGTCCATATTCTCTCATGCCTATAATTTATTATGATCAATGTTTTTTTTTTATATATCGATCTCAACATTTTAACATATGATTTTTCCTTTTCGAATGTCGGATAATAGGTCATCTAAAAAATAAACAAGCAATTTTTCTTTCAATCCATAATGTTTCCGATTTATTTTAAACCGTTAAAGCGTTTCTTTTATGCTTAAATAGGTCTCTTTAGACGTTACTCTGAAATGATGATTTTGTATAATAACTTAAAAATAAATTCATTTTATTAAATGATGTAATAAGGTTATTCACGAAACTATCTATTCGGTGGAATTAACGAAAGAATGACCATCCAATAGTAATAAAAACAATCCAGACAGATAATTAAATGCAACTAAGTAGGGCTATCAATAAGGAAACAGTGTGGTTGAACAGAACACAATCTTTGAAGTAGAAAGAACTAAATAATATCTAGCTATTAGCATATTGATCAATAACAATTAGTTTGAAAGGTTGAAAGCGGTGTCCATGTAAATGTTAAAAAAACTGGTTTGGGTTGTTCGAATCCTAAAATATCATTTGGTACTTCCTATATAACGTATTGCATTAAATTAGTTAATGTTAAGTATATGACGATTTTAAAAAGGGAATATTAAGGGAAATAACATCAACCAACGGATTCCATGTTTTCTAAAAATATAGTTCTTACTCACAGTACGTTTTTGTGCAATGATCCTGATTTCGAGCACTTTAGCTCATCATCAGGTTGAAGGACTACGACCACGTCTGTCGACGCGCATTGCCAAAGTGAAACCGCTGATACTCCTCCAACGCGACGTTCCCATTACCAGCTGATTTTTTAATGACGTTTGAACGTGCGAAAGGCGGAAATTATATCACATATAAATATTAGAATGAAATATAATAACAATTCAAATAATTAGTTTAATTATTTGGTTGCTTGATATTATTTATGTACATTATTTAAAATGGGAGATAGATCAAGATCTGTTGTATTATTAATGTATTTATCATCATGTTCAATTTTACATTTTGTTAATTTCAAATTTCTCAAAACAATCTAGTTCTTTCTTTTTGTTGAAACTCTTGCATTTAGATTTGAATTGAAATTATGTTTTTTTTTTAGATGGACTTTAAATTCCGAAAATTTGCTCGATTTAGGAAAGTGTTCTTTTACTCTTGTTTTTATTTCTCTACCGCTTTGTCCTACATATTTAATATCACAATCATTACAATTAAGTTGGTAAACCCTACTTTTTGCCAAGATGTCTACTCTGTCTTTAGGTCTTGAAAGGATGTTTTTAAGCGAACCCGTACAAGCTACTCTAAACCCTTCTTGTTTAATGTTACTAACTTTTTCTGAAAATTCACCAATGTATGGCAAACAACGGAAACCTAACGATTCATTTGTGGCGGGGTGACTCAGTCCTATTGTTGATTCGTTTAAATTTAAATTTTTTTTATTCTTTTAACTAGCAACCTACCAATAAATATTTTTCGATACCCGATTTTTTTGCTAAAGTTTTAATAGTTATTCGTTGTTATAGTTATCAGGTGTTAGTGGAAGTTTTAATATTCGGTCTATCAGCCAAATGAAACCAACTGCCTTTTGGGACCATAGTTTTGGGTTTTCTATATACGTCTATTTCTATTAGGTTGGTTATTATGGACAGTTTTAGGTCTAAAAATTCTCCGGATTCGTAGAGTTTGATATTTTGAACCTTTTCGACCTATTCTTGCTATTTCACTTTCATCGTAACTTGCAATTGCTGTAAACGTAGGTTAAGCCCAGATATATAAAGGCGTCCAAGTTAACTCACTTAAGAAATTTTGGAGCGATGGTTTATTATCTAATGACAGTGAGTCTGTTCTGTAGCCGTATCATTTTTTAGGTTATACAGTCTATTTTTTAACACTTCTGTACTTAGCCGATTGATCGGAATCGATTGATATAAACGTCTGAAATCCTGGAATATTATAAATAACAACCAGAATTAGGGTTTCAATAAACAACGTTATTTTTTAAATATAAATGCAGATTTAAAGTATAAATTATGTACAAACAAATAGTAATAAATAAACGAAGTCGGTTAAGAAGAGAGAAAATCAAAGAGAGATCATTTATTCACTGGTTACAGGTTGGTTAAGGCCCGGTAAACCGTGAACAGGTTGAAGTTGCGATCAAAAGGGCCCCCGCGGCTAATGGAGAAGCATTGTTCTTACAAAGATCCGTCAGCTATCGCCGAGGCAAACACCGGACTGCCGCGAAAATTAATTAAGGAGCGGATACACATTCGCACAAAGGAGCTAGAGACGAAAGTGCCAATTAATTCCATGGAGCGATGTTCAATCCACAAACCCAGTTGGAAAATTCAACTCGTCCATGTCGGCCAGCGAAAACATTGGACGATCCGCTTCATACTTTGCGAACAGAGTTTAATAGACCTGACTGCCGATTCAAATATATTATAAAACTGCGTATACTATCACGCTTCCGTTCCTTTAAAGTAAAGTTTTCCATACAAGAAATGGTTTTCTCTTAATCTTCTCCCAGAGCCACCCGCAGTGCTGCGGATTTCAATTTCCAGACTGTAAAAGCAATTCTGTAACGCATCAGCAACTACTTTACGAACAGACGGTACAAAGAATTATTTCGAATGCAGTCCACAAAATCTTGCCAGTAACAAAAATTGACTTTTCAACTATGGTTTATTGTACCACTTTCAGATCGTTCTTTCAGTCAATAAAAACAGACCTTGTAAATTATTTTTTGATAATCGGATCAATACTATAAAGTGTATATTTTAAATGGGATATAGAATTAAAACAACTGAAATATTACCAAATGATTTCAGGCTATTATTTTTCTTCCTACTTCCATACAACTCCTAGTGGTTAATCTTTTGCTTAATTTCTGGTGAGAAAAAGTTAGGTCTTTTGAATAAATGTGAAAATGGTTTCGATAATTTTTTTCTTACACAACTATTTCAAATCACAATATTTCTTTGTGTTTTTATTCAAAAATTCACATAACTGAATTAATTATAATTAAATGTTATATTATTTGCAACAATTATAAATGCCTGTTATAAATGAAACCCATCTTTTTATTTATATAACAATTAAATTTTCAAGAAATAATTAATAATTTAAAACCTAATAAATTTATGTGAAAGAGTTGTAAATGACTTCGAAATGAAAAAAAGCTTCTCATTAACGATTTCTAACTTGGAAAAATTACACAAAATTGCGTCATCAAATTAGCAGATGAGCTCCACTGAAAAAATAAAACAGAGATTTTTTTTATAATGTTAATGACCCGAAGTAATTGGACTAGAAGCGTACCTTTGAAGCGTTTTCAGCGGGGGATTTCAAATACGCTTACGAATATAATTGTTCCATTTTACCTTTTGCTTAATAATATCTTTTAATTCTTTTTTACAAAATCATTTCAGTGTTTTAAATAGATGCGGATTGTCCATTTTTGGATGCGATATTTCTTAATAGAATGGTCCTAAACAATGAGCTTTAATTAAAATATTGCAGATACGACAAGAAAAAAATGGGTTTCTTCTGTGCGATTTCAGGGATTCTAACAGATCAAATTTTAAAAAATATCGGACAAATACGTTTAATCCTGATTTGTTGTTATGTTTATAGCGGATTACTTACACATTAGGTATACTCTGAAGCAAAATTATTTCTGACGTACAGAAAAAATTGGGGGTCGAGGATGAAAGTTCTACCCATTTTGTCATTTTTCGAATTACTATTAATTACGCTTTTATACACGATGCCTGTAAGATGTTAACTCGTGTTAAGTGGAGTAGAGCTACGTCCAGTAAGATCGTAAACGTTTGCTTCATGTGCGATGCGTAAACATTTCCAAAGTTTTGGTATTGGATGAAATCAACGTTCATGCCAGTACCGAATTGATTATCATCAGAACTGAACTTTATCTTGCACTAATGGTAGAACGACCCATTCGCTCATTTTATTGAGAACTGCTTCAACTTATTGCATTATTTCTCGAACGAATTTTGCTCCAGCTGCTACCCATTACTTTGAGGTTGTGGTGTTTATCACATCGACTTGACCGGCAAGTTCTCCTGACCCGAATCCTATAGAACACTTATGTATGGGGCCTGATAAAGATTACGTTTTTTATTCACGAGCAATATCCAGTAAGATCGTAAACGTCCCCTTCATTTCTAAGCATGTTATAGGTTAATTTTTTCGCACCGTTACGCGAAGCGATTAGTAGAACCCAAATAAAGCTTTAACAGTCCTTGTTAGCTTGTTGTTGGTTGTTTTGGTTTTCTTTTCTGTTAAATTGTAAGATGCCAGAAGTTAATGAAAAAGGAATATTAATGGACTCGTCCATTCAAAATGCCCGTTTTTTCCTTATTTTTATAGCGGATTACTTACGTTATGGATCATATAAAATAAATTAATTCCTGTAGTACAGAAAAGATTAAAATTTTGGTGGGCGAGGGTGAAAGTTCAACCCAATTTGTCATCTTTCGAATTACAATTAATTATAAGTTTTACGAATTCGTACAAGTCTATGCACTCGAAAAGCACACGGTTCAATTCGTGCCGACATACCTAACTTGTATCCTTACGTCTAACAGCCCACAACTTTATAGGATAGGATGTGTTTGCGTGTATAAGTATAGGTCACAAATTAACAAAAACATGTATTAGTCTGATTTAATTCATACGTATTTAAGAATAAAAATACGTGTAAACAAAAAACAGCTGTTAACTTCATGGCTGCCATGTTGGTTACCTACGGCCTTTCGTTTAGCAGTGCGACTACGTTTTCCACCTAACAATGAACATTTGATCGAGCAATGTTAACTAGCCGATTGTTACAAGTCTACGTTATCATTTTTCTCGATCTAACAGAACTTAACGGAATTAACATGGTTAACAAAAAAATACTGAATAGCCCTAACATTTTCATGGGCTACATCGGGATTAGAGCCCAGGTCTGCTTCCATTCATTCCGGTCTGACGACCTAAAAATTAGGACAACGTTGTTCGCAATACGAGGCATTGAAATTCAATTAAAAAAATGTATTTATTCATCTTTCAATATGGATAAATCTTCTATTAATCTTCAAAATAACATGGTATTAAGATTAAAAGTGGACTTAAAACATAAACACAATATTAAAAATTTGTGGTTTACCTTTATAGAGTGTTACAAACCTGTTTACAATATTTAGATTGAAAACAAAGAATATCTGTTAAATATCATCCTTTCCAGCGCCCAATTAAACGAGTCAATTGGATTTTCAACTTGTTTTCTTTGATGAAACAATACATTTGAGCAAAAATAGTATTGTAAATATAGCTTTAAGTTGAGAAAGTATAGCTCGGGATAAGCTTTGCGTTATGTAATCAGTATGCTCTGAAACAGTATTCAGAAGATTTCATGAGCTCAGCACAGACCCTAAACATCAGGTTCCCTACTACTGGACAACCAAAGCGACTATTCATACACCAACATCTTGCTCAGAAAGTTGGACAATGGTGCGCTGTTCTATTTACAGTTGAGTACCGGTTTGGGTTCTGCCATCTTACGATTGAAACCATGTATGAACAAGACTTGGAAGACGCTTTACTTCATTTGCGATGCGTAAATATTTTCAAAGTTTTGGTATTGGGTAAAATCAACGTTCATGCCAGTACCGAATTGATTATCAACAGAACTAATCTTTACCTGCATTAAAGGGATATCTTGTAGAAGCTATGGTCCCATTCGCTCACTTTATTGAGAACTGCTTCGACTTATTGCGTTAATGCTCGAACGAATTTACCTCGAGTTGATACCCATTACTTTGAGGTTGTGGTGTTTAACACAACGAATTGGCGAGCAAGTTCTCCTGACGCGAATCCTATAGAACACAAATGGGGCATGATAAAGAGACAGGTTAGACCCTATTAGCAGCCTCCAACAAGCCTTGAACACCTTCGAACCGCTCTTCTTGGAGAATGGGATTCTGTTTCTCAAGATGAAATCGCTAATTTACCCGACACCTAGGAGACTGAAGACTCTCCGCAAGACTAGAGGATACGTGTTTTAAACTGCAAAACCAGGTAACAAATTGTTCATAAAATTTTGATCTATCCTTAAATGATTTTCTCGTGTTTTAGTAATTTTCTTTCTAAACATATTATTTAAATAAGTTTTTAAAACAAATTTTATGAAATATTTAATTGGCTTACATTAAATTAAATATGTTGAAATTGTTATAACGAAAAAATATATGTATATAGTTGGAAATAAACTACAAAATACGAGTGTTCGGTTTTTTGACTTTAGCGAATTGGCAAAGCACCGTCCTATTTTCTGTCTTGCTTCCTATAACTAATTAATAATTTTTATTCAAATATCGTGAGAGGCGGTCTGGTGTGAGGTAGGTTCCAGAAAATGTTTTCTTTATCATGCCAACGTTTCGATCTTTTATTGAGATCATCTTCAGGGCCTGGGATTTATGAATTTACAAACAATGTTTACATTTAACAAATACATTTAGGATGTTGAAAAGTGAATTTATACAATGGAAAATATGTTTTCTATTCAATCAAAATATTTCTACTTAGTCAAAGAGTATCGTCTTCTGTGTAGTTGCGTCATTTTGGCGTGTCGTGTTGAGAGTCCCAGTGAGAATTTTGCTGTTTTATGTTTATATATGTTGGATTTTGAAGGGGTGGGGAAGAAATTCGGTTTAGAAAAGCCAATTTTGTATAAGGCGTCGGCTTCTTTGAAGTGAAATGAGCCGACAAATGGAAACAATGTGCTGGCAATGTTTCGGCCAGATTATCCTTTCAGGTTTATATGGAAAGGGATAAATAGGAAATGGAAAGCTAGATTGGTGGACAATTACGCTATGTGAAAAGTATTTGAATGTAAACCCCAGGCTCTGATAATTATCTCAATAAAAGATCGAAACGTTGGCACGATAAAGAAAATGTTTTTCTGAAACCTACATCACACCAAATCACATCTCACGATATCTGAATAAGTATCGATTAACGGTCACTATTCTGTACTCATTAATAATTTTTGCATTTTTAATCTCTAAGGAAATACTGACAGAATGTTATGCATAGATGATGTTCAAAAATTATTTACTATTGTGCTATCGTCTTTATATAAACACATCAAGTTCATTTAGGAGGTGTTTTCTTCCTTTCGGAAGAAGGGGTGCTCTGGAAAATCATCCTGCCCTCTACATGCATTTTAATCTGAGTTCTATCTATCTGAAAGGTAATATAGAGTAAAAGTCGTTTCCTGTCTTCTCTCTTTTGCAGAGGCCCGCAACTGAGACAGGATTGCATCCATTACGGTAATCAGTATAATACTGTTGATATCCTTCCCCTTCTTACACTACGTAACGTACTGTTCTATCCTCCAGCACCGACCACGTTATACCTCACTGAAAGTTCAAGACACACCTAAATTGTTTAAAAAACTCTGTGACACTCTGAACACTAAAAATTCCTGAAATATAACCTTCAACATTTAACCTCAGTTTACAAAAATGAACTAGTCTGCCACTAAGTTCCAGTTTTGAAAGTCTAAATTTCTTAACTATTAATTTGTTCAGATGTTTTGATTAAATTATTCAAGTGATTTCTATGAATGTCATTTTAGATGTTCACGGTACACATTTGCAATTGCATTTACATAAATCTACTTGACATTTACATAATGATTATGCAATCTCCGTTATATTAATATATCGTGATTAATAGAACGAACGTTGATCTGGTTGCATTGATCATGTTACTCGAAAGTAAAATTTTTCGTAGCCCCATGAAATTAGACGTTTGAAATTATAATAAAAACTGCAGTGCGCTAGATTTTATAGGGCGCTTGAGTTCTTAAATTCTTGAGAAATTTCACTTAAATGTTGCTGACTCTGGATAAATATTCAAATATCGTGAGATGCGGTCTGGTGTGATGTAGGTATCAGAAAAACATTTTCTTTATCGTGCGAACGTTTCGATCATTTATTGAGATCATCTTCAGGGCCTGGGATTTACAAACATAATTTACATTTAGAAAATGCATATAGAGTATGGAATTTATACAATGCAAAAATTATATTTTATATTCTATCAAAGTATTTCTACTCACTCAAAGTGTTTGTCTTCTGTGTAATTGTGCCATGTCGTGTTATGTGTTATGTATTTTCTAAATGTAAATTATGTTTGTAAATCCCAGGCCCTGAAGATGATCTCAATAAAAGATCGAAACGTTGGCACGATAAAGAAAATGTTTTTCTGATACCTACATCACACCAGACCGCATCTCACGATATTTGAATAATTATCCGTTAACGGTCACTAATCTCTACACTCTGGATAAATTTTGAATCTTTATTGCTGCATACTTTCTAATTTACCAAGTATGTAGTGGTAGATAACCTGCTTTGTAAGCGGCAAAAGATTGTGCCTCGAGACGAGCGGTATGAAGGTGAATAACGAACTAGCGCTTATCATAACCGTTTTATTTCACTCGATCAGACTGAATCGTTTTACCGCGTGCATACAAGTTCATTATTTCATTTGCATTGTTTACTGGAACCTTAGACTCTTTCGGTTTTTCGCTTCACAATATCTTTATTGAAAAACTCACAAGTGATTGGTTTTTATCAGTTCAATTCTTGGTTCAATCAACATCATAAACGTTCATAGTTCTTCTGTTAGGTGGGTTGCGTTTTTGAAACAAGAAGTAGCACAGATTCAAGAAACAGCTCTCCACAACAAAACCTCAATCATAATTAATTTAAATGAAATCACAAAGAAAATAATGAAAATTTATCCCCTTTTCCAAATACTCCAAATTAAAATAATGTATATTTACAATTAACTCAACTCGTTCAACTACAATCAACTCGTTTTCAAGGTAAAGGTTTTTTTTAGTAAAATCACTATGTAAAAACAAAATAATTTTTTTCCAAGTATTTACGTGTGTGTAGAGATTAGTGACCGTTAATCGATAATTATTCAGATATCGTGTGATGTAGCTTTCAGAAAAACATTTTCTTTATCGTGCTAACGTTTCGATCTTTTGTTAAGATCATCTTCAGGGCTTCAAGTGTTTGTCTTTGTTTAATTGTGCGATTCTTGCGTGTCATGGGGCACTTTTTTTAAACCTTCATCAGATCAGACTGCATCTCACGATAACTGAATAATTACCAAATATTTACTTTCATCTTCTACACATGTTTCCCAACGCGTGGCCAACTTTTTATGCTCAAAATAAATTGTTCGGAGCTTTCAAATGAAACAAGATCTGAGAATGCTTTTCGGTATGAACATCCGTTTTTTAAGATTTCCTTTGAAGAAATTGTCTAAATTCATAAGCATAACCTGGTGTTGTTGTGGAGCAGTGCAAGACCTTTCAGATCTACCAATGCAGTTGTTTTTTGACTAACTGTTTCTGCATTTTGTATATATCCTTGCTGTAGGATGTAGAGGTAATAGCCTCACCTCTAGGAAAAAACATGTAGTTAACGTTTTGGGTGTACATTCGATTTTGGCATACCTGGTTTCCGTCGATTACCCACTGCTCAGAACAACGCTGATTGTCATATGCAATACATTTTTCATAGCAGGTGATCATTCTTTCAAGAAAAGGCTCGTTTTTTTCTGGCAAGCAATGAAACGCATGTCTCAAGGTGCTTTAATTTCTGTAGTTCAGTGAGCTCATGCACTCATGACCAATATTCTACTTTTCCTGTGTTTTTTAATTGTCTTGACTTGTGGCTGCAATTACATTTATTTGTACTGCGAGTTCTCTGTTTTACAGTGGTTTTCTTCCACCTGTAGCTTAAGGACATCGTTGTTAATTAAATTTTGTGGTCTTCCTCTGGGATCGTTTTCCAATTCCAATCCAAAACTTGATAACCAACGGGGAATGGTTCTCATTTTTTCATTTACACTCCCTAACTCAAACGCCTTACTTGCGTTCTTGCATCCTCACCTGCCGAATGACCGAATTTAAACTTGTAAAGAATGCGACATGAATAAGGCGTGTTGTCATGTTATTTGTATATATACTAAAAAGTGTGAAATTGATTGGGGATAACCATTATAAACGAAAATGGGCGATTAATAACTGATCAATTATAATACGTAAACAACAGCAAACAGCAGAAGAACTGTTATATCTTCTCTGAAACAACCCAATACAAATAGTGGAAGTTAATCCATCGATTATACCTGTTTGATTGTCACTCCCCAACTTTTCCTACTGTACCTCCGTCCCCGGACGCCTCCTTGTATCACCCGGAAGTAGTTATTCCTAGTGACATACTCTCTTCTTAGGTTTAATAGTATTCTTGAAAAATGAGGAAACGTCAACACTGTTTTGAATTTTCATGGTTTCGGCCTCTGTTATGAACGTCGAATTTTATGTCCAAATTGTAGCCGATTTACCTAAATTCAAAAGTAATCATTTCCTTTTGCACAATAAAAAATAATTAAAAATTCCTGAATTATACATGATCAATAAAAACCGTTATTATAATAATGAGTAATATTGTAATGTACTTCATTTAAATAAATAAACAAAATTCTGTTTTATATAAACATCTTATAAATCTTTTTGTAAATTCAAAACTAAATATTTCCTTTTGTACAACAAAAAATTTATTATAAAATACGTGAATTATGCGTGAACAATATAAACCCTTATTATAGTAATTAGTAATTTTATAATATAATAAACTTAAACAAATTTAAAAAAAAATTCTTTTATATATATATCTGCTGAGTCGAGAA
>CM077103.1:9768786-9786570 GCA_039619505.1 Cimex hemipterus | reverse complement strand
ATTAACCAAGTCTGGGGCGAGGGTTGTGTTAATGAGTGCACTGTGCAAAGGTGGTTTAAAAAATTTCGGGAGGGAGATTTCAGCCTTGAAGATGAAGAAGGTCGTGGAAGGCCTTCCTCTCTTAATGATGATGTTCTGCGATCAGTGGTGGAAGAAAACCCCAAAACAACTGTTCGACACTAGACGTTCTGGACAGTGGCTCGACAAAGGAGAAGCTCCAATACATTTTCCAAAGCCCCAAACTCATCAAAAAATGGTAATGGTTACGGTATGGTGGGCTTCATTTGGTTTAATACACTACAGCTTCTTAAATCCTGGCGAAACCATCAATGCTGAATCATACTGTAACCAAATTAATACCATGCATCAGAAATTGGCAGTAATGAAGCCCTCTTTGGTCAATCGGAAAGGGCCCATTTTGTTGCATGACAACGCTCGACCACATGTGTCACGTGTAACGTCACAAAAATTATTGGAGCTTGGCTATGAAACTTTGCCTCACCCACCCTACTCTCCGGACCTCTCGCCTACTGACTACCATTTTTTTAGACACCTGGACCACTACTTACAACACATAATATTCAAAAATCGAACGGAACTGGAAAATGCATTTATTGACTTTATCAATTCTAAAAATTCTGAATTCTACTCAGACGGAATTAATAAGTTACCAACACGTTGGGAGAAATGTATTGAGAGTATGGGAAATTATTTTGATTAAAGAACATTGCTTTAAAGTAACTAGTTTCTTTTTTTTTTGTTTAATACCAAAATCCTGCATTATTTTCCGGACAACCCAATATTTCACGCAAAGGACACTGTTTAGTAATTGCATCGTTCATTTTATATGCTCTCAATTAATGGTTCAACCCATCTCCCTAAATTAATTTTCATACTTCATAAATTGTATAATTGTTTTCATTTTTATTGTTTGTTCTTCTATTTTGATTTACTTAGATTAATTCTTATGGTTTCTTTGATCAATGATCTTCTTATCGCCGGAGTGGTTTCTAAGAGGACAATGCCCAGCTGTCAGGATGTCACACGGCGCTGAAAATAATGTTGATTAAGTACGCGATGTCATATCAGAGTCTAAAGAACCAAATAACAGGATCAATGATACTTCACATTTTATGTTTTTGTAATTTCTATGTTCATGTTCAATTCGATATTTTTTTAATGGAGGACCAAAAACTTTCGATGAATATTTCAATCACGTTAATTTTCAATCTCCTGACATTTTTTTTTTTTTTTGCTTTCAATTCATTTTTATTGTGTTCCTAACATTGAACTGTTTATCGCCTGTAAAGTTGAATGGATGTTTGACCAATGTATTTTAATCAATGGACCAATTTTAATTGCATACCACCAATAAAATTTCATTGATTGAAAATATCCTTCTTTTTTTCTTGACAAAAATCCAAAATATTTAAAGTATTTTTGTTAAATCTCAATTAGCAATTGCTGTAATATTACTGTAAATATTGTTTTTAATCGATTAAAATGAGTAAAAGAAAACTTATGTAAAAATGTCCTACGATTCTTTTGGGTTGTTATTATGTTTAGACATATTTTTTTAGAAATGTTTTATTTCGCGATAACAGCTTATAAATATACAATATTTAACATATATCTATCACATTCGGATGAATATATTTATAACATTTTTTTATCCTACTAGTACCCTTCGAATGCAGCGGTTTCTGCATTATTTCCACCCATTTATTAGATTTATATTGATGCTTCAATATCTGTGTGAATTATCCAGCCAGAATAGGTTCGATGTGAAAGGTTTTTCTCTTGTTATTTTTCCCACGACACTAAAACCAAACATGTTAAATTAAAATTATGAAAATTTTCTTGAATGCAATTTCCTCTCTTACCTGGAGAATTATCACTACCTATGCCTATAAATTATTCTATAATTAACATTGACTTTTCTCTTTATTGTAACTTCGTAATGACTTGTAATTAATTGCTTGTTTCAAAGGGTAACTCGTTTGTAATTTTAAAAGTAGAAAAGATAAGTTGTAATATCTAACGATCTTAATTATGGATGAAAAATCAGCCTAGATTTTTATCTGATGTACCAAACTTCATCGATAAAAGATATTTCAGCCGAAATGCTTTTTAAAAAGAAGTAATTTACTTGTCTATCTGGATAGGTATAAAAAGAACTCCAAGTTTTCCGTGGTTGAAAATTTATTCCGATTTTTTGAATTATTGGCGTTCGAGCTCAATGGACCATCATCAGCACTAAACCTTGAGGGATTTTTTATTTCATAATCATAAGCTAGAAAGCACATACATCCATGATTTTAATTTTTTTATATAAAAAGTTTTATAAATACCTGAAATATGCCAATAGTATATTTATATTCTTCTACCCTATTTTTTGGTGTGGGGATGTCGTCAATTTTTTTTTAACTTTCCTTTAAGGAAAGCTAATTTATGGCCTCATTTAAATCATATTAGCCATTGATTTATAAATATGGATAATTTTATTTAAAAAAAACTTAAAACGTTAATTTCATAAACCCCACCATTTCTCCCCAACCATAGAGACGAATAGAAAAGCTATAGACCTAGTGTGAGAGGAGATAGGTCTGACCGGCTCATTCTTATTGAAGAAAAGATGAGAAAAAGACGTGGCCCCTTGTTAATTTTTGAATTTTTTATAAAGCGTCATACGTTTATGTTTTTTGATTTTGATTTCGTTAAAGGTACATTGTACATGACACACACAGTGTTTCTGTTGGTGCATGAACTAGAATGTTGGTTGATTTTCCCTTTTGTATTTTTCGTATTCTTACTGTAAACAATTATCTCTTTATAATTTGTGATTGATCATTTATTTTTTATTAATATAAATTGTGATCAAGCATTGATATTTTTTATAATTTGTTATTACAATATATTTAGTTTAGAAGATAAATTTTTAAATTTCATGATTGACAGAGGTACGATCCGTCGACTATAAAAAAGGTGATCTTTAGCTACAAACTATAATAGAAACATATATTCCTTTAGTTTTATTATCACCCTATTGTGGCAGTATATACATTTTTTTTAAATTTATATCTATGCACCTACCTCTAGTCGTTATCCTCCCCTCTCCTTGTAGTATATAACTATTATAGATGGTGATTGTATAATTAATTGCCTTTTTTAATCACACCTTGATAAAACGGGAAGCCGAATTAATGAAAAAAGAGCAGTCTATCTTCACAAGTCGGTCCAATTATATCGGTCGTGGCGGGAAAACGTTGATATTCTCTTTTCATCCTGAAATCGCTCCACTTGTTACGTCACGATCGGGGAATGTCGCATTCGACTGGGGTTTACATTTAGTATGCATATAAAACTCATACATTTTTCATATCTGATTTCTGGTTCATTGTTTTAGTTTCATTTTTAGAAATGTATAAGGTTTCCAAAATTTCACGCTTTTCCAGATTTATTTCTTTGCCTAATATCTTTGAATGTACGAGGTCTACCATATGTTGCTTATGTTTAAAATGGGAAAATAGAGCGGTTTCATCATTTTCATAATGTCATTGGAGTGATTTAGTAAGGGGCAATTTACTTAACATAGTCATGGATTGGTGTAAAAAGTTAACAGATTTAATAAAACTTTCTTAAATTTTCTCTGAAATCATGTCTAATTTCTTGCATTTTCGTTCCCCCGAAGCTTTTACCCCTTCAATACATGATGAAGGGCTTTGCTTTTGTTGCATTGAAAGCCTTTCTTTGCGGTGTTTCCCACGTACTCGTTAGAAGGCGCAGGATCATCAATTCTTGATCCCAGTGAATAAATAAACCCGAATGTGTACCGAAATTATAAATTAACGTACTTAAATACAAAAATATTCATTTTTATTAATGGAATCTTTATAATTTGCATCAACTGCGAATAATATTTAATTTATAAGATAAATTTATATTGGATTTATAAATAATTAATATTGTTGAAAGGAAGAAAGTTCATTTTAATATAAAAATAATTATGTCATTATATAAAAGGAATAATAATTATTGTTGTAAAGCTGGCTATAGATTTACCGTATTATACTGGGTCAAAAAAATTGTTCGATTTTTAGGATAAAACTGCGGTTATACATACAATAAATCTCTGTTATTTAAGCATACTAAATAAAAATCGAGTTTATTTTTATAATTTATATCAACATTCAACTGCTGATGCCTTCTGTTCTATCAGTTAGCTGGTTTGTAAACGCAATCCTATAGAGTGTAAACTTTGAAAGATTATTCATGAATTACAGGTCTTATAAACCTTCCTTGAGATTGTCGAGCTAACTAAACTGCGCTAGTTATAAAATTTTTAATGGAATATTTGGTAACTTGGGTACATCCTATTTTATAGAATTATGATAGATCATATTTCCAAAAATATGTAATATTATTAATGTTTTAAATGGATAGGAAGTGTAAATTTTGCATTATATTTTCTTAAACCATTACTGTATTATATTCCGTGTATTATATTATAACGACCTTCAAAAGTTGAGCGCGAGTGCGCGAGAATTCGCCGGATGCGCAGAGCTTCCAACCAGACCCGGTAGGCGCGGCGAACAGAAAAGGTGGCTTTTTTCGTTGTTTGTGCTCTTGCTTATTTTCCCCGGGGACCGCAATTAGACATCATCTGAATTCGGCGGCCTATTTTCACGGAGCGAGATCTTTCTACACGTCGGACGGGACAGGAGTTCGACGATTATTCGCCTGGAAACTCTTCAACGAGCTGCGAGAGTAATCTCTTGTCCGCAGAACATTTTTATTTTTATTTGTCCGTTTTTTAATTGATTTCTTAGTTATTGTGGGCACAACGATTATTTTTTGTTGTCTTAATTTTTTACAAAAAGGGCTTATTCAGCATTGTTTATTTTTTATTATAGAAATGAATGATACCTATTTGTTTTATTAAATTTTAATTTTTAAAAAGTGTTTATTGCATTTCACTATTGCTGTAGTACTTTTTATTTCACCCGAAACAACTCTCCTGGTACCACCAAAATTTTCTTTTATAAAATTTTTTTATTACTTTTTCATTAGATTTATAATATTATATTATTATATATACTTATTATATTATTATTACCATTATAATGTATTATATATAATATTGTTATATTATATTACTTCATTATTAGAGAAACATAGAAGGTGAACGCTTTTTGCGTTCAATTCAAAGAAGAATACAAAACCTATGCTTCTATAAAAAATGGCTCAATTAAAAGAAAGAGGTTAAATAAATAAGGTTGATCTCAAGAAATTAACATAGAATCCTCACCATTTTTCAGTACATCATAGTAAAAAGTAAAATATCACTACTGACTACATGAAGTACTCAAGACAAATATCGAATATGACCTATTGGATAAGAAGAAATAAGACCCAATATGACCTCTCGATCACTATCATGTGGAGCAAAACTCAAACAAAACATGCTACAGAAACATTAAGCTGGATAAAAAAAATTTGCAAAGCTATGTATCACAGGGGCAATGAAAACAACCTTCTTAATTGTACTAGAAACACCGGTCAATTTACCTCCTTTGGAAAGAGTTACACAAGCAGAAGCAATGAAAAACCCATTTACGCTCCAGAGATAATCAAAGTCATTGGGAAGTAACCACTTCGGGCATGCAACAATAATCAATAAAATCAGTCACCTATTCTTAGAAATGGGAATTGACTACATAGACTAGGAAACACTCTTCACAACATCGTATAATCTCAACGGACTAAAAGGCGAAAAAATATTCAGAAGATTATCATATGTAATAATACAGCGTATAGATGAAAGAAATAAAGGAAAACACATAAAGGAACCGGATCAGCCGATTTTTAAACACCCCCCTAAAAATGAACAATCAAACTCATTACGAAAGTACACCAAGTTGTTGAAGCTGAAATACATGCCATCAATATTTGTGCCTTGGAAAATCGTACAATCTTTCTAAGGTCGGTCAGTAATAGCGTATGAAAAATCACCTCAAACTAGTCAGCGAATGGAATCTACAAAACCTAGGGAGCCAGAAAAACCTGAAAAAGCACTGGGCAGAGGAGGATCCGCAAAAAAAAGGGATACAGTAAACCTCGATGGGCGCAAGACACAGTAAGCTAACCATTAGTAACTTGCTAAAACAAACCTCATCGAGACTGACAATCGAGACTAGAGTTAAAGGAATGATTAGGATTATATACCAATCACACAACTTCACAACGTAGGGCACGTTTAATGATGCTCTCCATTTGTGGATTTTGATAAGAAAGAAACAGCCAACCATACCTTTTTCGAATGTGGAGCAACCATTTAACGGAACGGAAAAAAAAAGGAGGAGGAGGAGGAACGGAATTGTCGCAACGACAGTCACAGACCTAGTAAAGTTTAATCCTTTTTAAAAGAAGTAAAGTAAATAGAATAAGCCAGATGGCTGCGCTACTTGGATTGATGGTTTGATGATGATAAACCTACATTTCGTAGTCTTGGTTTATCATCATCAGAACATTTCCTTTTTTTATATTTATTTTTGGAACGATGCGATGTAATCATGGCGTTTCGACCGACCTTCCTCACCTAGTTTTGCAAGCAAGGATAGCGGATTTTTAGCACTATGTTGTAGTATGTTTTTTTTTACTATTTTATAACAATTGTTTAATACACTGTGAAAACCCCTTAAAACATTGAAATAATTGAATACTAATACAACAAGCTACAAATTGAAAGAAAGAAATTGTGGTCGCTCAATAAATTTCATTTTCCGAAATCAGTGTTTTTACACTTAATGGAAACTGTATGTTTATTTGTGGGGGAAAATTGTGAAGGACCTGAATTGAAAATTAATGTTCCGATTAGTACATATTTTATTTACAAATGTTTAATTGCATCCGGGTGTCGTCACAGTCTAGAGTACAAGAGGATTTGAAATACAATCAAGCATTGGGAATATCCGAGCCTTTATTTAACATGAGTAGGAACACATATATATTATAAATAATTAGCTATTGAGAATAATTATCCCATATAGCCCCATAGAATAAAAATGGGATCTTAAAATATTATTATTGCAATATTCTATCATTCATTATCAATTAAAAATATGGGTTATAATTATATACATTGTGTTTCTTACAATAAGTTATTGAAATTATTTTAATAAACTATCACTTGTTGTTTTAATACATAAGAAAAAAAATATGAGGACAAGACACATGTAAATATTTGCGTAAATAAAAGGACAAAACCCTTAAAACAAAATATTCATTTTTCTAAGGCTCGATAATGTTTATTTTACTTAACTTACAATACATTAATTACATGCACGCTAGTGCGGCCTTAACACTTATATTAATCTTAATATTACACAATAAATATATAATAATTACGATATAGCAAAATATATCAGAAAATCATTTGGACTGACACTCTGACTAGTTCAAGCTACGGATCGTAGCAAACACAAACTAATATGTAATAAAATATTATTGCGTTCGAAATCGCAAAATGATACTCATTTCCGATCTAAAGCTTATAATATGGATAATAAATAAACAGTTCGTAAGATAAATAAAATTTTGGTCGGGGCTGGAAATGGCACGGGACACAATGTCGTTAAAGATCATTTCTGATTGTATTGTCTCGACAACCCATAAAAAGCCATGATAAATAACACGTTATTCTAGATTTTCATTCCTTTATGTATAACAAAACCCTTTTTGTTTCGATCGTGCGAATAAGGTGAAATAGTTGTAGAATAAATTTTAAATTAATTTTTAAACTTTATTTACATATATACGTACTTTTGTCTACTTTCAAACAATACTCGTGTTATAAAATAAATTGAAAAATACAAAAAATTTGAGCGAATACGGGCTAAACATTTTTTTGTAATTGTGACGACCATTAAAGCAAGAAACCTCTTTTTCAAAATAGTAGAATAAACAAACGTAACCATAAAATTTTCTTATATCTTTATTTACTCATCGTGTGTAATAGGAATAAGTTTTATGAGAAATAAATATGTTTATTGTCTAACTTTTAAAATCTAAAGTGCTAGTCTGACTCCATTATTATTATTATAAATAATTATAAATATTAGACATACAAGTCTATGGGGAAATTTTAAATTATGGAAAAAACTCACAATTTTAATTAAAAAAGAAACATAAATAAATTTTATAATTTTATTAAATTTAATGTAATTTGGCCTTCCGAATTAAGAATTTGAAAAAGACAATCAAAGCTAGGATGGCGATAGGATAAATTAGATTATGAGTGAATGTTTGGAGTCAGAGCTTTATAGCACTCAGAAGAGATAAAGCTAACCTAAAATAAAATGTTTGGATGTTAGGGCGTGAAATAACCTTAGCCGTTAAAACGCCCTTAAAAATTAATAATAATTTAAACAAATAATATTAACTTATCTTTTTAATTTTGCAGTACGATATCAGTTATAAAAACAATTTCTAAAATAAGATAGACTCAGTTCCTTCCTCCATGTTTCTAAGAATAGATCCCCATTATCAGGACATTGTACCTGTTGTAACTGTTAAGAAAATATTAAACTTTCGTGAAGTGGATATATTTTTTGATTTAAAAAAAATTAAGTGTTTTATATATTTTTTTTAAATTGCTTTGTCAAGTCTATCGCGATAACTTTTACAAAGGGAATACGATACAATTTAAACTGTCAGGTATCAATTTTCTCATGTAAGTAATTGTAAAATAAGTAATATAAATTTCGACTGAAAACAATATTGGAGCCTTTAAAATACTATACTGGAGAAATAACAGCTTAAGTGTATTTTTTTAAATTTCTTAATTTACTGTAGCTTAACGCGCATTAATATGAAGTAGAAAGTAAATGGGATATTTTTTACTTTTTATACATATTTGTTTGCACACACGTTTTTTTTTGATAAGGATCCGCTCGAAATAGGTCGTTTAAGTATAAAATTGATATTTTTTTTTCAGTTCAGTAGTATCGGGAAATAAAAAAGGCGCTGATGATGTAGAAGACTCCTTGGAATTAATAAACTATTGTATCTCAATTCATTTAGAATAGAAGAAAAAGGTTATCTTTCTTTAATGGAAATCACAAATCAATTTAGCAAGAAATATTCGTTCTTAAAAATAATTTAATTACATACACATATAAAACTAAATTTACACGAAATAGCTTTATAACTTGTTCAAAACGTAATTTTTAATTTAGTTAGGATCTTCATTTCACCATTCCCATAGAAAATCACGTGAGTATCGCTCACGTCGACAGTCTTTAATATATCTAAATTATCACGAAATCGCCCTAAATGTTTAAAGTCGTCGCCCCATTTAAAATCGAAAATGACCTTTAACTGACACACCGGCGCCAAAACGGCGAACCCCTCTGCCAGAGAAACCGCCCTTTAAAAAATTGACGGTTTTTACATCCTTCTCGATTTTAAAACCGCCGGTCCTGTGTTTTCAACGGAAGAGCTGGAAGGAAATGGCGATTAGCAGCGTGATAAGGGCCGGACATTCCTCCGAGCCTGAATTGTCCTCGTCGTCGAAGTCCTCGTAAACTCCGGGCTTCAATTCTGAAACACAGTAAACATTAAATGAGACACGTAATAAGTAAATTTAATAAACTACTTAAAGACCTGTTTTTCTCGGCTTCAGATTTTAAAGCAATTGTACAAGGAAAAATAATATAAAAAAATCAGGTAATAATGCACAAGCCCTAAACATTACAAAGCTTGTTAAGAAATCTCATATATCACTAAGGTTCAATGTATTTTTACGCGAGAAGAAATAAACGGGTCTCTTTTTGTTTACAAGTAATTCAAAGAAAATTGTTGAAAATTCCTTTTATTACTTCTTAATTGTGCTATTTTTTTCTGAAAGATGAAACTTCTAAATTAAATTTCTTTCATACCAACATATCACATAACCTGTTTATTAATTAACTTGTTTAAAAACAATACGAATAGATGCATTACAAATACACTACTAAATTAATGTGTCCATTTTAATTTTCGGACTACTTAGACAATATTAAATTTATTCACTATTTTTCGTGGGTTCCTTGCCCAATTAGTATCATTAAATTAATCATGGTTTTAAGTTGAGATAAAAAAGTCAATCTCACGAGCGGGATTCGAACCCACAACATTCGGCTTGATCGAAGTTTCGAGCGCAATTGGTAGAGCAGAGGCGTATCAAGCCGAAGGTCGCGGGTTCGAATTTAGCTCGTGATATTGACTTATTTATTTCAACATAAAACTTTAATTAATTGAAAAAATTGGTCAAGCGGCCCACGAAAACTAAAGAATCCAATAAGTTAAAATGAAGTATACCTTCACTAAAAGCTCTCCGTGGTCATTTCACTCGTCACCGCCAATCAAATAGATTACACGACATTTTAAAAATGGTAAAATGTAGAGAAAATGCAAAAGGGGCGTTTAAAATGGAATTTTGGTGCCCGAGGGGAATCGAAATCACGATAGCTCAAGTGGTAGAGAAACGGCGTATCCAGCCGAAGGTCGTGGGTTCGAATCCCACCCGTGACATTGACTTTTTGATCTCAATTTAAAACGTTAATTATTTGAATTAAATTTAGTACAGTTCGTGGTCCGATTGACATCTTTACTTTTTTAATTAATTAATCTTGAGAATAAAAAAGTCAGTGTTACGAGCGGGATTAGAAAAACGGAAAAAAGAAGGGAAATTTGATAGGTTAGGTTGATATGGGAAACTAATGTCCGAGCGGATCGGATTGCTCAAGTGGTAGAGGAGCGGCGTATTTAGTTGAAGATCGTGGGTTCAAATCCCGCTCATGTCACTGACTTTTTTTTATCTCACCAATAACATTCATAAAGATTAGGCAATAGTGCTATAACAATTTAAACACAGATCATTGCCCAATACCGAGAATTATGCAATGATCAATGTCTAAAGTTATTCCTTAATTATTGTTAAACGATTTTACCCTCACAACAAGTCTCTCGACGTGAATTGTAAAATTGACCCGCCGATCCTCCGCCAACACCGCGCCGCAATAAGAAGCTGAATTTTATGCTAGTCAATTTTGAGTGTACGGATAAAACGAAAATTGCAACACAACGAAATATTCATTTGTGGTGAAAAGTTGAAACAAAAGTAGGAGATTTTATTTTCAAAGTATATTTTGAACGGGTTCACACATTTGAAGAAATACTAAACCCGCATGGTTTCAAAGCCGTGCCGTACTGTAGGCCTATTGCGCCGTTAATCATCCGTCTCATTAAAATTGTCTACTTGCTGTGATATTTACGTATATTGTACGTCATTATATCATATCTCAATAAGTTAAATAAGAGTTCACCTGTGTTTTTATTTTCTAATTATAGTACTCACCCGTTTTTAATTTCATAAATTTCATAGTAAATAATTCGTTTTTAAACTTTGTTGGGATGAGGTTAATGATGAATTGTTATTTAAACGTCCAGAAAAACAATCCATAGCGACACTTCGCTTAATTAAAAAGTATTACAAAATTCAGATTGCAGAAATGTTCAATCTGTAGATAATTATAATTAACCTTTTCAAACCACTATGACCCACGTTCATTTTAAATACTTTTTAATCAGGCCAACTCTCAATATATCTCCATGTTTTTGAAACACTTTTGATAGGTATACGACGAGAGTGCATTACTTAATGACATTTTTTAATTAGATTTTGAAATTAAAAAGATTGGCTTTTTTCAATCTCAATGTTACAAATAAATAAAGAGGATTTGTGGCTTGTTTTCAAACTTTTATGCAAATGGTTAAAAAATTAAAGCTTAAATGTTATTGTACAAATTTTCCTTTAAAATTTGACTATTGATTTGTAGTTTCTAACTATAAAATAATTCAACCTTACTATCTTTAAACACTAACAAAACTATGTACTGCCATATAAAAACATCTAAACAAAAAAAGTTATATTCAATGACGACCTCAATTGTAGCTTATGAGTAAGAAGAGATAGTCATACATATCATATTCGTACGTAAAGCAACAGCTCAAAGGAAGCAATCAAAGTCAATGACCTCATAAACTTTGGGTGAAGTATAGAGTTGATTGCCGTGAACTAACAAATAAAAGAGGGCAAGAAAATAAGAGGCTACAGTGCTTGCGAACAGAAAACCCCGACTTTCTACTATCCAAATTCATCGTCATTTCCATATTTTATTCTTAAAGAATGGTACGAGAGGGATACAAACCCACGACCTTCGGCTAGATACGCCGCTGCTCTACCACCTATGAATTTTTATGAAATATGGCAAAAGGAGGAAAATTCGTAACATGAGGTTGAGATGGGGAGTTGATGTCCGAGTGGATCGTGGTCACGATAGTTCAGGTGGTAGAGCAGCGGTGATCTAGCCAAAGGTCGTGGGTTCGAATCCCTCTCGTGCCATTAACTTTATTTCATCTCAAATAAAAACCGCAATTAATTGTGATATTAAAAAGACTTTTCAGACATAAGGTTTGGGATGAAGGCATCGCATTTAAATATAGGAACTAATTGTATTACATGAAAATCTAAAAACAAAAGAACCAATCGGACCACATTGCAATGTGGTCTATCAGGTGTCATTTGGTGAATGCAATGTAAACTATGTATTTCAAACAAAACAAAAATTGTCTGCGCGGTTGAACTAACACAGGTTGGATTGCGACTATAAAAAAAAGATATCTGGACTTGCTACCCATACGTTAAACAATAATCACTTTTTCAAGTTCGATTACCCGAAAATTTTGTCCGTGGAGTCGAACATGTAAAGGAGATTATTGACCGAAAATGTATATATCAGTTTCACCCCAAATACTTGTAATCTATAAACTGATAGATTGGGATCCATTTCGGGCTATGCAGGTCTCCTAAATGAATACAGGATTTCTAAACAAAGGAGGGAAAGGAGAACATCGCCCTGGTGACGATTATTGTTACCTAGGAGAGATAAAAACCTTTGTTTCCCGTAACCTCTGTTTCCCCCGTTCATAGAGAGTTTATGTTTATCGTTTTTTGTTGATTTGATCTGTGATCCTACTTTATTGTTGTTTAAATTTTAAAATGAGTTGATTGTATATATATAGTTAAAAAACGCTTCCTATGATCACTTGTACCTGTTTTATTGGACTCTTATGAGGTAACCTTTCTTGACCGTTTTTAATTTTTTTGTTATTGTAATTTTACCTATAATTTTTAATTATTTTTGTTTCTCAATTTAGATGTTGAGCCACAAAAGTCATTGTACTTCTGTGCCCAAAACACCATGTTATTTTAATTCCTATTAAGGTTTTAATGTTAGATATTCAATTATTATTGTAATTTTTGTTTTTCATGCTATAATTGTTTGGTTTATGATAATAAAACAGGCCCTGAAGATGACAGTATAAAACTATATGTCGAAAGCTCGGCGAAAACCGTAAGGAAGTTTTCTCTGTTTGACGTCATTCGAAGATCCTCTGAAAAGAACTTATTTTTATAAAAGTCTATGCCGGGATTTATACCGATTACCGTCATAATGGCAAATTGTAGTTGGATGCCGACGCCAGTGTCGGCCACAACCTTGCAGAAATCTGGCCCTGGGAAGATTTTAGTCCATAATCACAGAGTTTAATCTTTAAAATTCCGCAAGAGCGATAGAAGGGTGGAAAGTGGTTTTATATGTACATAATAGCGGTTTTAATCAGATGAAAAATAATGGAACCGAGCTCCCACCATTCTCTCTTATTAGACTCATAAGCATGCAAACACATACGAGTTGGCAAACTTGCCGTTGGGTCATTAAAAGAGGGGCCGGGGCATCACAGGCCATTTTCAACCATTATCCCTTCTTATCACGTCGAATAAATCAATAGGACAATTCACTAATCTGGCCATTCTCGCCCCCACAACGTAAACGTTTAATACCAGGCGTGCCTGCGTTTTGGTGTGTGTGTGTGTGTGTGTGTGCATATAATGTGAATAATCAAGGCGGTTATTGTTTAGTAATTAATTCACGACCGATTTCTCTCGGGGAATAGAGGTTTTAGCTTGATAACAAACTCCGAGCTGCTTGGTGGTTGGCCAAATGGCTAAATATTCATGACAAAAAAAAAATCAAAATCCAGCTGCATCTCGTTTCACATTAAACTGAAGGCGGGTCATAAGGCCAAATATGGATCAATGGGTCCGTTCGACTGTCCAATGAAGCTAGAAGAAATTGTAGAAAAAGACACGCCAGGGAATTCACACAAAATTTTTGTACCAATGTTTTTTACAACTTTCGTCTTACTGTTAGTTTTATAACAAGAAATTAATTGACTAAAGTTATTTTACTTAATTCCAAGACCTACGGGTTCACTAGACCTCTAATAAGAAAATTTATCACTTTCTATCATCAATTTCTATTTAGAAGTGAATACTATCTGAAAATTTATAACCTCTGATGTTTTATTTTGATTTTCTTTTAATTTAACTTTTCCGATTTTAGAGAAGAAAAAAACAATACGAAAAATGATTAAAACCTGTTTCATGTACTTGCTTAATTGAATTTTAAAATTTCAACAGAAGTGATCATAATGTATTTTTTTAAATTTAATTATGGCCGATATTTATTATTATTATTATTATTATTATTATTTAACGAAGTGATTCAGCCAAGACATTATTGTAATATTTAACAAAATATGTATGGATTCAAATTATATATTTAAAAATACACATTTTTGACGAACCAAAATCAAAAGTTGACTATTTATACTTCAAATTAATTACAAAAGATTAATATAAGTTCACTAGTTGTCGTGATCCACTTGACCAATTAATATATTATAATCAATTAAGGTTTTTAGTTGAGATAAAAAAATCAATGGCACGAGAGTGATTTGAACCCACGATCTTCGACTGGATACGCCGCTGCTCTACCACTTGAGCTATCGTGAATTCGATCCACTCTATAATATCCAAATACGGATTGATTAATTGAAAGATGTTTTTTGGTCAAGGGGATCACTAAAATTAGTGAATTTAATGAGTAAAATATTGCATATCTTCAATAAAGCTCTCCGTGGCTATTTCATTCGTCGCCGAGAATCAAAGAGATTACACGACATTTGAAAAATGGCGAGAAAGAGAGAAAATTCAAAAGGTGCGTTTGAGATGGGAAGTTATCGCCCGAGTGGATTGAAGTAACAATAGCTCAAGTGGCAGAGCAGCGGCATATTTAGCCGATGGTCATGGGTTCTAATCCCGCTTGTGACGCTGACTTTTCTATCTGAACAAATACCTTGAATACGGATTAATATAAATTTCGCAAATCTATGTGGACTTACGGTATCGAATTCTAGGGGGTCAACTAAACATTCCAACTCCCAAGGCAAATTTAATTCATTATTGTTTAATGTTTGTTAAATTTATAATGTAATATGTAAATTAATATTTATATGTAACCCTACACCGAGACCTTAATAGTCCCTTGGCTGTAGAAGTAGCGAACCTATAATTCCATTAAAAAAATTACGGCAATACTTTCCCACACAACCTAATCCTTTGGGACGCTATCCGCATTTCCACTATCCACCGAGATAAATCCCCTCTGTCGACTGGAACGCCACACGATCCTTACTTTCTGACGAAGAAATTTGAAAAAGTGATATCTTTATTTATTTCATTCTGTAGGAGTTTCACCATTGGGTGTTTGAAAAAAGAAATCCGTTATACAAATAAAAATGTTTGATTAATCCCTCGGTAGAAAATCGCCGTTTTAGATAATCTAACGTTGTCGTCATAAATCAAATCGTAGCTCTTGAAAAATCCATTTATGGGGAAGTGGGAAACAAACCTTTAAATTTCCGTAAAGACGGCACACTTATACAACTATCAATTTAATTTTTACTAAAACCTGCTAAATTTTAAAAAATTGTTACGGTAGTGGAAAATTTCACGGTAGACCTTGGTAAATTTTATAACAACTTCTTCGTTTATTAGGTTTCTTGCTATAGGGTCTTTTCTTTAATTACATTGATTACATTGATACAGAAAAATGAAACAAATCACATAAAAAGTAATACAATAATCATAGCAACATCAAAAGCAGAAATATTGCACCATATACCTACATTAAATCCAGGCAAAAGAAAAAAAAGGAGAAGAACAATACTACGGAATTTGGAAAACCTAATAACAACTTTAACTTAATAAAAAGAACACAAACAATTCAACTTTATTCGGCTGTTCATTTTGCTTATTTTTGTTTATCTCTTTTTGTATTTTTTGTTTGATTTTCCTTTTTTTTGTATCTTTTATTAGGCTAGAGTTAAGTTTTAAAACTTCTGTATTGATGTTTCTTTTGTGACTGTGATTAGTTTTTCTTTCTTTTTGTGTTGGTTTATGATGTAAAAGTTCGGAAATAACATTTTCCCTGGACAAAAGGTTGAATTACGAAATTAACCTTCACTCCCCTTTTTTGTCACACCACTTTTTCCCATTTAACATAGAATTTCTGCATTCAGTTTTAATGTAATTAAGGGAAGGTGTATACCGTTAGAAAGGTTTATTAATGATAAGCGTTATGAAATTTTCCAAGCTTTCCCAGAACAGTTTCACCAAGGTTGCAAATTGAATATTTTTACACATTTTAAATTTAAAAGTTTCTAAAAGATGTTGCATTAAATTTTTATCAAAAATCATATTGAAAATTCTAGTAGATTGCCTTTTTAAAGAAAATTTAGCACTATTTTCAATGATTTTTTTCGTATTTATCCAAAATTGGATAGCTCAAGAGCAAGGAGTTACACCGTAGATAGCAGAACAAATATAAAACGTTGAAAATGTTCTAAAATTCGAGAATCGGACTAAGGTCAATAAGTACTTTTTGCTACATTTGAGGTGTAAAAGCACCTGACGAATTTTGTTGTATGAAACTTACCACCAAGTACAACGGTAGGCAAACATTACACATATAATACATATCCAATAAAGTTCTTAGTTTAAAAAAAACTTACTTTGAAGGAATTCTTCGATTCTATTTTCAAATAAATTACACGGAAAAAGAACCACCGTAGCTCATTTATGAAACCACGGTTTAAAAGGGCAGAGGTCTTTTCTAGCCTTTGAAACAATTATTATCATCAAATCTATTACTCGCTCTGTTTTCTGTGTTTCGTTTATTTAAAATTACATTACATATAGTTTTCTCTAAAAATAGAAAACTGACATCATAATTTATTTTCTTTGTGTTACACAAAAGAGTTGAATAGTTATGGTTTGCTTTGATCACACGAAGTTTAAAGTTTTGTGTTTGTGTTTATTGTTTAGAAACTTTGTGATGTGTATCGTTTGAAAATGTTAATTAATTATAATGTAAATGAATATTAATATTATTCATTAAATTGTTGTAATTAGTCGTCTTGGCTTTTATGTTGCAAATTAAATCAACCGTAAGAAAAATTCACTTCTACGGAATTTCATCAGAACTTTGACACATTTATTGTTAATTACAAAGGTTAACACAAATATTAAGGTTGCGAAGAATCAATGGCGATTAGTGACAGTCAATCGTTAATTATTCAGAAATGTGTAGAGATTAGTGACAGTCAATAGACAATTAAACAGAAATGTGTAGAGATTAGTGACAGTCAATCGATAATTAAACAGAAATGTGTAGAGATTAGTGACAGTCAATCGATAATTATTCAGAAATGTGTAGAGATTAGTGACAGTCAATCGACAATTATTCAGAAATGTGTACAGATTAGTGACAGACAATC
>CM077103.1:9747028-9768776 GCA_039619505.1 Cimex hemipterus | reverse complement strand
TTCAGAAATGTGTACAGATTAGTGACAGACAATCGACAATTATTCAGCAATGTGTAGAGATTACTGACTGTCAATCGATAATTATTCAGAAATGTGTAGAGATTGCTGACAGTCAATCGATAATTATTCAGATATCGTGAGATGCGGTCTGGTACTTATGCCATTGTTCCAATTGTGTAACTCTCTACACAACACGCAAGAATGGCACAAGTACACAGCAGACAAACACTTTGAGCCCTGAAGACAATAATGATCGAAACGTTGGCACGATAAAAAATGTTTCCCTGAAACCTACATCACACCAGATCGTATCTCACGATTTTTGAATAAGTTGGAAAGAATATATCGTCGATTATTATTGTATTACTATTATAGATTTTTTTAAAATTATAATTTATCATGTATTAAGGTCATTTTTAAGAACATCGTAACTTATATTACTTTTACTTTTTATTGCCATTTTTATTATTGTTAGTATTTTTAAATACCAACAAGGTACGGTTCAACAGTCCTTACCGTGCGTATCAGTTTTGTTTCTTTCTTTTTTAATATTAAATAGGGTTTACTTTTTCTCCTAAGATTCCGTTTAAAATTTTGTATGTTAAGTTGTGTTATCTAATAGACTCAATTATTTTATTACATTTATTGTGCTGCGTTTTATTGATAAGATGGTTGTGAATGAGGAAATGATCCAAAGGGTTGATCTGGCCTACAAGCTGCTGTGGAACTTTAAATTTTTGGTTATAATAGAGGGATCTATTTAATTACAAAGTATAAATGGAATTTATATTTCAGACTGTAACAAACAAATTGAAATGAACGAGAAGGAGGCGATCGACTTTGGTACCTGTTGAAGACAACAGTGCGGAAAGGCTAAAAGGCAGAGGACAGAGGCCATTCCATTGGGAGACAGCGAGTAAACCACCTCGAACGTAGCTGCTTCAACTTGGCTTGTAAAAAAATCATCTTAGTGGAAGACATCAAGAAAACAGCATTCGTCCTGTGAGTTTGCCTATTCCATATTTCCTTAATTTTATTCCTTGGGGATTGCGCATACACAAATATGAATTCATTTATTTTTAACAACAGTTTATATACTTCTTAATTATATTTTAAGTTTTTTTTATATTGTTTCAAGAAGATTTTTTTTTTGTAAAAGTTTAAGTTTGAAGATTTCATTTAAAAGAAAAAAGAGTGTAAATAGAATTTTGAAAAAAGAAATAATCGAGTTGTAAAATCTGTTTCTTTTACAGTGTCTTTTATTTATAAATTTTTCCATTTATTAAAATAATTGTTAAAATTGTACATTAATTTCTTCATAAAAATACCCTAAAAGTCTAACAAGACTGGTGTTTGCTGTCACAGAAGAACGCAACATGTTTGAATGAGTTATAAAGTGGGTACCTCTTTTGATCGAAGTTCAATTTAGCGATGGTCATACAAACAAAGGTGAGACATCATTAACTATTTATGTGCTCTTTTGTACAATTATTTAGGACTTGCTTGGATTCCAGTTTGATCCAGATGGATTATTTTCTACGTGTTTTCATTTATTTACGACACTTTTATGATTTTATCGGGAATAAACTAACAATACCACTAGAGTGGGGCGACGGTGGCCGCAACGGTTTAGTCGTTGACACGGGGCTCATCATTGTAAGATGAAGGTCCCGGGTTCGAATCCAGCATACTTACAAATGGGCTTTTTTCAAAAGCACCGGCATCCTGAGGATTTATACGACCTCTGTTAGTCCGAACCCTCGCGGAAAAAACACTAGATACCCATTAAAAGGATTTACAAAACAAATTAATTTTGAAAGATTTCTTGGAAGTGGTACTATTGTTCTTGAATACATAAAAATATTCGTGCTACCGTTTCAGTACGTTAAACTGTTTCAACGGCTAAAACTAGTCTACATGTTAAGCCGACCTAGTTAAATTAATCGGTTCTTCGACACGCAGACATAAAAACACAGCATATTGAGAAAACAATTATATTTTTTTTAACTAAAAATCGTAGTCGATTCAATTCGAGTAATTTATAAAAACCTATGGCACGGGAAAGACTAGTTAACTGTTGCTTTGCAGTATTGATACAGGTTCAATTTAAGACAGGTTTAAGACCTCCGAAAACTATTTCCCAATTGAATGTGCAGAGGTAAGAAATAAGTACAGCTCATATAATTAGCTCCAACTAAATGTCAACGAATCTTCATTTTATAATCAAAAACCAAGGTTTCTACTCCTTTCATTAAACCGATTTATTTTAATCCTTTCGTGTCAAAATATCACTATGAACGGCTCTTATTTAATTAACGAATTTTCAAAACGGCCCTTCAAATTACTTAATGTGGAGTAAAAAAATACTTTCTGTTAGATTATACACCAAATTAACCGATTTTGAGAGATAAATTAAAATGGTTTGTTTAACCTTGGGAAATTATCTTTTTTCCACGATAAAATAGCATATGATAGCGTCTAATTATCATAAATCATTAAATATCAATCATAAATCATTAAATTATACCGTACTGTATATTACTCAAAGACAAAAACGGTCAAATTTTATTGTTTTTACTAAATGTATTTTTATCGTAATATTAATACCAACATAGTTATTTTTTTATAAAATTAAAATGCAATTAACATTTTTAATCTACTTTTTCCAGGAAATAAATTGTTAGTTGAATTCGTTCTAACGTGTGTGGTGATTAGTGACAGTTAGTCGATGATTATTCGAAAATCGTGTGATGTTGATTTCACAAAAACATTTTCTTTATGGTGCTAACGTTTCGGTTTTTATTGAGATCATCATCAGAGCATGGGATTTACAAGCAGTGTTTAATTTTAATAAATACGCGAAGGATGTGGAAAAAAGTGAATTTATATAATGCAAAAAATATTTTTCATATTCAATCAAAGTATTTCCACTCACGCAAAGTGTTTGCTTTCTGCGTAAAAAAAAAAAATAAATAAAAATAGTTTTGCATTCTATAAATTCACGTTCTTCCAAACCTACAGGTATTTGTCAAATGTATGCAATGTTTGTAAATCCGTAAATCCCAGGCCCTGAAGATGATCTCGATCAAGATTGTAACGTTGACAGGATAAAGAAAATATTCCTGAAAACTACTTCACACCAGACCGCATCTCACTATTTTCGAATATTCATTCCAACACTGAATGGTGGTTTAGTGAATTTTCTTTCGAGTCATCATAATTAAACAATTTTTATCAAAACTCATCAATTGTTGAACTCTTTTAATTTGGCTTACCTTACCATAGGTATACTGCAATAATTTTAAAGAAAAAATACGTATAGTATAAAATGCACCACTAAATAATACAATTTTATTTATTCTTACTATTTTTTACACAAATATTTCTGTTTGTATGTTCTAAATGAATAGATATAGAATAATCAAGATTAAAAATAAATTTCTTAATTAGCTATTTATTAGTTGGGTGATATCTCGGCCATTCATCATTTTGCACATAAACATATAGCAAAATGTATAATGTATATGTTTTTCTTGCATATAATATTAAATTTATGAGGTTGTTAGTTCATACAATATAACATTTTACAAGATTTTACTTCGTATGGATCTGGGCTATAGTTGTAAGAAGTTTTTGCGTTAGTATATTTTCTATATCGATTTTCAACATTCAGAGACTGTTGTTTGTATAATGAAAAAAACAGAAGTTCTTCTACTTTACTGCTTTTTCTCCATTTCTTAAATTATACAGCTTCTAAAAAGTACCTATTAGCAGGTTTAAACAGGAGAGAGAACGTGTACAGCAATAAGAAATCTCCTCCCTTTCATGAAATCACCATATCACCCACATTAGGCGGAAGAAGCGTCAGCTTTTTTCGGTTTTGTGTCAGCCAGTCACTTCCATCAAATCGATCCCAGGGCCAATCCAATCCGGAAGAAAACTGAGACTATTGTCCGCACCATCCCATTTTCTTTTATAAAGCTGACACCGCCAGCCGAGTCTAGGCCGAAAATCTCTACGGCTCTGTATTGAAACTATCGTTTCTTTTTTCATGGGATATACAGTTTATATTACTATCACGTTAGAAAGTAAATATATATTGAGTAAAAACTCTTCAGTTCCATAAAGACGTAAAAGCACATGTATCAGATTATTCCGAATATATTTTTATTTTAAGTAATCTCCCTTTATTTTCCTTGTTTATCGTGATTCAATTCCTTTTTCAATACGGTCAGTCTTCGGTTACTTTCAATCCGGAAAGGAAAACTTTTAATAAAATTAAAAAGAAAAATCTACAGAGAGATACACTAATATTTCACTCTGTTGGAGAGCAAATTCGGGGCCTAGGGCCATTAAAGTGATTAAAAACTTTCCCGAACTACCGCGGCTTAATTTCTTCGGGAGGGGAAACATCCCTCGACAAAAACACTGGCGTCATTAACAAAAGCATTCTGAGCTGTTTTAGTTTGTCTAAAATACCTTCGGAATTCGCGTTCGATTACTCGCCGGATTGTTAAAATAACCATTAAATGTGTTTTGCAATTTGAAAATAAAACATGACCAATTGCAATTTAGAGCAATTTAGCTCTTATGAGCCATATAAAAACATTTGTCCCTTACCTCTCTGTTTTGCTGACATTCCCGGGTCGATTTCGTTTGGGCCGTATTTCTTTCGGTTTTTATCTGAAAAGAAAATTTAATTGTTGAAAAACATTACACGATTTACGTCAACTTGATAAAAACATTCACATCGTTAAAAATAAGTGAAATATAAATTTTTAGCAGTATCCCTATCATCTGTGAATTTATTTACCTTAACCTTTTTTTATTTGAATTTTTTCTATAAATGTTTTTAATTAATTTATTTAAACTACTATTGAATCGTCCTGATTCTATTCATCTAGACATTTTCGGACATTTCTGTTGTAAAATATTTCTTTTACTAATTCTAAAATGTCATATGAAAGTCATAGTAAATCATATAACTTTAGGACCCGACAACTGCTGGTTGTCCTCTGCTTATCGCATTTCCAAAAAGCACAGGCTTCATTCTACCGGTGAATATTTTGATTGAAAAAACTGAAAGAGAGTTTTTTTTTACAATTACTTTAGGCTTTTCGTTGAGATAAAAAGTCAACGGCACGAGTGGGATTCGAAACCACGATCTTCGGCTATATTCGCCGCTGCTCTACCACTTGAACTATCGTAACCTCGATCCACTCGGACACCAACTTTCCATCTAACCACACCTTTTGAATTTTCCCTCCTTTTTGCCGTTTTGTCCGAGTGGACCCGGCTCTTTATACCCTTAAACGGTTGGAAAAAATGTGTTGTGTTTCGTGACCGTTAGTCAATGATTATGTGGAGATCGTGAGGTGCAGTCTTGTATGAAGTAGGTTTTAGAAGAAGGTTTTTTTTTATCGTGCTAACTTTTCGATTTTTATTGAGGTCATCTAGAGGGCTCAAGGGCTCAAAGTGTTTGTTTTCCGCGTAGATGTGTCATTCCTATCAGAAGTGTTGACAATGCAGTGAGATATCCAACATATTTTGAAGATGATCTCAATGAAGATCAAAATATATGATAAAGAAAATGATTTTTTAAAATCTAAATCACACCGGAACTCATCTCACGATCTCCGAATAATCGTTAATCATATTCATTATATTTAGTCGTCTATTGATTAAATTACTCCTTTCAATTAAATAATTTTTTATGTAAGGTTTTGGTTGAAGTGAAAAAGCTAGTGTCACGAGCGGGATGCGAACCCAAGACCATTAGCTCCGAAAATAGTTGGAAAAAGGTTGAGATGAAAAATTTCAATCTCATCTAAAAAGCTTAAATTAGTGTAATATATTAATTGGTCAAGTGGGCAACGATATTAGTGAATTTAATGAAATATACTTCAATTAAGTTTTCCGTGGCCATTTCACAGAATCCAATGTAATTCCACGACGTTTGAAAAATGGCAAAAAAGAAAGAAAACTCAAAAGGCGTGGTTGAGATGGGAAGTTAGTGTCCGAGCGGATCGAAGTTAGGATAGCGCAAGTGGTTGAGTAGCGTCATATCTAGTCGAACATCGTGGGTTCGAATCCCCTACGTCCCATTGACTTTTTTCATCTTAACCAAAAACCTTAATTTATTGAAACTTACATAAAAAGATTAATTGATTGAAAACGACGATATATTACATATAATAATTTATAATATTACTATTTATTTAATAATTTTATTTATGTAAGGTTTTGATTGAAATGAAAAAGTTAGCGTCACGAACGGGGTTTGAACCCAAGACCTTTGGTACGAATCCCGCTCGTGACGCTAACTGTTTCATTTCAACGAAAACCTTACATCCAAAAATTAATTAATCGAAAGAAGTAATTTGGTCAATCATACCATTAAATATAATGGATAATTAGGAATGTTAATATAATTAACAAGAGTATCATTTGTTTAAACTAATTCCCAAAACGAATATTAGTAGTGTAATAGTAATAGAATAATATTAGTATTGGCGGAGTCGAAAGTTTTGCTCGCTAAGAGGGAAAGTTCGTCGGGTTCACTTCGCTTCTTCCACGGCCGTCGAATCCTCTTTTAGCTTAGTTCAGAATGACTTCCATCCTTCACCCCCTGCCCGGCAGTAATCGTCGAGGTCGGTTACAACTTGCTCAACTTATAATCAAATCTCCCCCACCTAAAGTGTATGTCATCTTTATCTGGGGATTAATTTCTTCAGAGTTATCAGATGTTTAACCTAGTTTCAACGGAGTTGAGGCCCAGAGACTTTCGCACAACTTACTCGGCAGGATTTTTCTCCACGCGCTGTAGAAATCTTACAGGCAAGTTTTCGATATCGAAACCTCCGGTATCACGCAATTGTTCATTTTCATCCAATAATCTATTTGATTAGTGAAATATTTCCGACCTCCAGCGCAAATACTTAAGTTATTATTAAGTTATTACTTCTTACTTATTAAAATTATTAAGAAAAACCGACAGACATCTATTAAACACGGTTTCCTGTTTGAGAACGAATCTATTAAAAATAATGGATTGTCATTTGCATTTTTTTAATAAGGTAAATGTCCTTTTGAAAAGGATATTTTCGTACAACAAACGTAATTTATTTGGTAAATTCGGATTTTTTTTTTCTACGAGGGTTCGCAATAGCGGAGGTCATATAAACCCTCAGGGTGTTTTTAAAAAAATCCCATTTGTAAGTATGTCGGGTTCGAATGCAAGGCCGCTGGATTCGAACCCGGGAGCTTTACCTTACAGGGATGAGCGCCGTGTCAAAGACGGAACCTTGCGGCCACCGACGCCTCGGATTAAAAGTTTACATCTCTGATTTTAAAAGATGCCAAACAAATAAAGGGTTTTTCCAAGATTATAACCTAACTACTCTGATAGATTGCCTGAAAACACGAGATGTTATTTATTTCGGATTTTGTGTCTGGAAAATCACATAAAGTAAAAGTCTGGTTAGAATTAGTTGTTGAACTGCCTCAAAATTCATGACGCGAATTGATACGAGCACGTCGGAACTTTGCATATTCAGAAACTCTGTATAAGATAGGATTAGCATGAGAATCGGAACGGTTTTAAAACGACGACGGCACGAGGAAAGGCGAATTGGCCTCCAATTTACAGTTGATACAAATTCCATTTTCAATAAAATGTGTAACTACGAATTGAAAATCAACCCGCGCCGAGCACATACTCAATCGCCTCTCGCGTAATTCACTCGCGTCGACGTACGGAAATGTAATTGGCGGTCAGGGTTGGAAATTTTTATTTCAAATCGAACGCTCAAACGAACGTGCTCACTACAGATGAAATAGAATACTGACGGAAGTAGATTGGAATATTTGAAATTCATAAACCGGTAATCTTTGTTATCAAAAACGTTCATAGTAAATGTCGTAGAAACTGTCATTTTAAGGACATTTTCAATATGTTGATTTTAAATTTAATGGCAAACTGATTATTCATAACTCGTGAGATGCACTCTGGTGAGTTGTAGGTTTCAGAGAATCATTTTCTTTATCGTGCCTACGTTTCAATCTTTATTGAGATCACCTTCAGGGCTTCAGATTTACAACCATTGTTTAAATAAATAAAACATGTAGGATGTAGGAAAAAATGAATTTGTACAATACAATTGTTTTAAATATTCTCTCAACGTATTTCTACACACTCAAAATGTTTATTTTCTGGGCATATATTTTGAGTTAAATTCGAGTTAAAATGCAAGTGAACAATATAATAATTAACAATATTCAAATAGAATGAACCGTACTTTAAAAATTTTCTTGTTTGCTCATAGAACCCATATCATGAACGTAAACTATAAATATATAAATTTTGAGATAGAATCACCAAAAAAAAATTCCATTGAATGCTGTGATCTCGCAGTATTTCCGTTCATAATGACTATGGCTATTTATAAAGAAAATTCAAAATATTTGAACAATGGTTAAATAAAATTGGAAAGGACAAAAGGGAAAATATATTATCTTTTGGACAAAAATTTTGTAATATTTTCGAACATGATGTTGATTTACTTCCGCATTATTTTACCATACAAGTATTTTTGTTGTTAGTTGCCTTTGTCATGACTAAATCCGGAAACACACCCGATTCTACCCGACGCCTTGCCACGTTTTGGTGGGGTGTGCACATCTATTCGACGTACGTACACGTCGCATACAGTCCACAGAATTTGCCACGATAATCACGATAACGCATTTTTTTTTAACAAAACCTTGCAATAAATTGTCAGTTAAAGTTTATTAGTACAAGCATATAATAAATTGTTTATTAAATTTAATTGTTTTTAATAAAGTTACTCCTAATCATCATAATCAAACTATGCTTATAAAAACATATGCACTTTTGACCCTGTTTAATTTGGTTTACATCAAAATTACATGTATTTAGTTTGAAATAAACTACAAAAAATATGAGTGTCCCGTTCTGACGCTACTCGACATTACAAAATGGTGTAATTATACGATAAAAACTATGTCATACATGGTTTATTAAATTTTATTAGGACAACCATCTAATAAATTTTAAATAAAGTTACTCCTAACCATCACAATTAAACAATGTTTATAAAAACTTATGCATTTTTGATCGTGTTTGATTTGGTTTACATTAAAATAACATGTTATAATTAATACAATGACCAAACTACATGTATTTAGTTTGATATGAACTACAAAAAATATGAGTGTTCTTTTCTGATGCTACCCGACATTAAAAGAACAACATTACGAGAAAAACTATGACATTAATTTGTAATTAAATAATAAATTGAATGAGTGAAATAAATTGTTCCAATTTAAGTATATATACCCCCGAAGCGAGTACAAAAATTGTTAGTTAAGTTCATTTTATCGAAAAATCGTATTCTGGTGTTTTGATTAATTTTCCACCAAACCATTAAAATTACTTTTTAAATAAATACTAATTAATTTTTAATCACAGTTAGTTTGGTTTATATTAAAATAAGTATGTTGTAATTAATATAACGATTATAATACCTGTAGTTCGAATAAAAATATGAGTGCCCGGTTGTTTTGTCTTTGACTACTCGATGCGACCCAACGAAAATCTGGCCAGTGAGGATCGCAGAGCGTCGGGTAGGTTAGCGTGGCATAGCATCGGGGGTAATCCAACCATATGGAAAATCGGAGTTTGGATTTGCGTCGGGAAGCATCGGGTAGGGTCGCATGGCGTAACCTCGGGTAAATGTGTTTCTGGCTTAAATATACTTAAAATTTGCTTTTCGTGATATTTTACGCTGCGCATCCAAAACAAGGTAAGGTTTAGTTGAGTAACTTGAGGCTAATGTAAATACATTTTATTAATGTTTCAATCCAATTTGCTTTATAGAGATTCCGTTCAACGCTATTGTTATTGCATTTGTTCTAACCAAGGTTATTGTTAAAAGGGTATTTTCAAACTTGGAATTGGTTGTTTTATAAATAATTCTGTTAATACCGTGAGCTATTAAACACGAAGTGAGTTATAAATTATTTTATTTTAAAGTCCAAATCAACCCATAAACCGAGCCGTCAGCTGTTGAGAACATTCGTGTTAACGTGATCAGATTTGGGATTGAATTATCCGACGGATTAACATTAAAAAGGTATTGTTTTTTAAAATAAACGAGCTAAATGTGCCACATAAAACAAAAAAAAAAGGTATGTTTATGTATTACAATAACCCGACTGTGCAGGATTTGCTTTTTGCCCGAACGGTTCGCTAGAATGAATTTCCGGGTGAGAGTCACGCGTCGTGGGAGAGGGTTTGCTGGAAGTGGCGCCCGAAAAAGAGCCAGAGGGAGGCCCGTTCTGCTTAACGAACCGTACCAATTTTTAGTTCAGTTATTCCGACCTTCAAATAATCGGGAATTTATTCAGGGCGGGTCCAATTATAAAGGACAACTGCGCCGGAACTTGAACAGGCCGTGAGGCAACAAGTGGCCGACAGATCACACACGCTTTTCCCCCGGTTAAGAATGAATTGACCCTAGGCCTCCTCTAAAGTACTTATCCGAACACAAACTGGTCTTACCTTTATGCTTGGGCCTATGGGATTCCGGCCTCGGAACAGCTAAAACAAAAACGCAAAGCATTACTACATAAATAAACATTAGTTTCAAAAGTAAATCCATAATATCAATTTAAAACATAGCACATTATATTTCCCAATGGATGATTACACGTTTTTAAAAGAGAAGAGAACCTGAAATTCCAGTTGCGTTATAAATTTTCGATGGTGAAAACTATATCTACCATACAGTTGGCTTCATGAATTGTTTCAATAACGTGGTATGAACAATAAAATATTTAGAAAGACCAAACAAATCGAATAATGTCAAAAAGTACACTTTCTAGTATAATATTGTAAATTAACAATAGTTGAATATTTTGTGTAGATATTAGTGACCGTTAATCAATGATTATTCAGATATCGTGAGATGCGGTCTGGTGTGATGTAGGTATCAAAAAAATCTTTCTGAAACCAACGTCACACCAGAACGCATCTCACGATATCTAAATAATTGTTGAATATTTTAATATTTTTTCCGACATTTTAAAAAGTACTTAATGTCAGGCAGTTAAAAGTGGTTTTTATTTCATAAAATTACTTGTTTTATTATAATTGTTATATGATTACATAGGAATCGGGCAAAGTAATTTTAAACTGTAACCAGAATTTGTGTGATTTTTACTCATTATTCTATTATATTTATTATTGCAAAAAAAATTTGCATGACACTATGATGATGTTTTACTCAGCACGTAACGTTCTGTGAATTTTTCAGGCATTTTCCCAAAATCACCATTTCATTATTTGAATTTACATGGTGCAAAATATAAACTTGTATGCCAGTTTAAGGTGCTCACTAATTTGAAAACGAACTGTTAACAAATAGCTGGTGTAGTTGTTGGGGTTGGTTTTCAATTTGTTATCTCCGATTGGCCTGTCGCCAGACGCGTGTCGCCCAACATATTGGCCATCTGTTGCCCATTTCTGATGTTTGCCTCAGATCGGAATTTTATTCCACTATTTCATCCACCGCTTCAACTAAAAACCGCCCCACTGAAGATGAAGTCTCTTTAGATATTTGCTGTTTTTGCGAATCAGTCATTTGGTAATAAATTAAATGACATGTTACACGAGTTTACCAAAAAGAAAGAAGTTTGTTTAGCAAACGATTGTTATTTTTCGACAGTTCAATTTATTCTATTTTAGAAAAACAATACTTGATGATTAATGCTGAATGTTTGCAAAGGTTAAGGTCAATAATTATTCAACTATCGTGAGATGCGGTCTGGTGTGACGTTGGTTTCAGAAAAACGTTTTCTTTGTCGTGCCAACATTTCGATTTTTATTGAGATCACCTTCAGGGCCTGGGATTTGTGATGAAGTGTCCAACAATCTAGCAATCTTTTTCCTATTTAACCTTTTCTATATAATTCTGAAAGGATAATCTGGCCGAATAATACTGCAAGAAGCATTTCTTTTCACTTCAAAGTAGCCGATGCCCTATACAAAATTTTCTTTTTTATACCGGCTTCCTTCCCCACCCCCTTCAAAACCCAACATATTAAACATAAAACAACAAAATCTCACTGGCACTCTCAACAGGACATGCAAGAAGACAACCACTTTGTGTGAATAAAAATGCTTGGGTTTAATATAAAATATATTCTGCATTGTGTAGAGATAAGTGACCGTTAACGGATAATTATTCAGATATCGTGAGATGCGGTCTGATACCTACATCACACCAGACCGCATCTCACGATATCTGAATAAATATTCTGCATTGTATAAATTCACTTTTCCATATCCTATATGTAGTTTCTAAATATAAACAATGTTTGTAAACCCAAGGCCCTGACGATGATCTCAGTAAAACATCGAAAATTTGGCACGATAATGAAATGTTTTTCTGAAACCTACATCACACCAGACCGCATCTCACGATAATTGAATAATTATCTATTAACGGTCACTAATCTCTACACATCTTCTTTCTCGTGCAAACGATCTGAATAATAATGATTACCTGACTTCAAAATTAATATATTAATATTTTGATTGGAAAACATAAACAGTTAAAAGCCATCTGTTTCGGATGTACTACTCTTATTGCTTGTTAGCAATAGTCTTGGGTTCGAATCGCGGCTTAGCCGATAAGTTTTAATAAAATGCAGTTTGATATCCTTCGGTGAATTACAAGTTCAGTTCTCCTGTACTTTTTGTTTACATTAGATTTTTTAAATTTGAAGTGTTTGTTCTGCTAAAGTATTATTTTATACGTCCAATTTTGATTGTGTGATTTTTGTACGCCAGTTTTAGCTTGGCGTATTTTATTGTTTTGTATTTCCGCATCGTTGGATCGTTTAAGTCCTTATGTAGTGTTCATTGTAAAACCAACGTTCGATAGAGTAGGTGTTTTCAAGTTTCTGCGAGCTTTCTTGAAGCCATGGAAAGTCGTAAGGAAAAGAAAAAAAAAACCAGAAACGAAATGTGCTTATGCGATGTAAAACGTGTTCCGTTAAATTAATTATTGGGGTATTTCTGAAATAAATGGGAGCCGACATATTATTATGTTACTCAAAATAATAAAATAAAAAAATTAAATAATTTTCATCATAATAAAACTTTAATTGCAGAATTTGTCGTTACGTATTTTTTTAATATGTATCAATTTGTTGGTTTTCATTGAAGAAAAGAAATGTCAAATTCTGTAAAATAAATTGTCTATATTTTTATAGATATTTTTCACTTTTATGGTTAGTTATTTTGTAGTTTATAGGCATAAAATTTTCCCACATCGACTTGGCAGTTGGCAGTATAATTTTCAATGGAAAAACAATACGAATGATAACTATTCTCGGGCTTTTGCTCTTGTCTCGTTTATGTCTAGGTTTATGGAATTCAATGAAAGTATTTTTCAAACACTTCCCAACGTCTACATTATTTATTCTAAGATGTTTCGCTGCGGCTTGAAATATCGGATGCCAGCTTTTAAAGATTTCTAAAGTTTTCATGTTGTTGGACTGTAAGGAACCAGCGCTTCATAAAAAACTGGAATATCCTCAGGGGCTGAGTTTAGCGGTTTCCTCGATTCACTTTAAAGATCATGTTAAATGTGCCGTCACTTGGTACACTGTTAAAACTTGTTTGATTCGTTGACAATGATAAAATACTTCTGTTATCTTGGGAAACACCAATATTTTGAAAAGCTTTTATTTCTCGATTAACATTATGTCACCATAGATGTCAAATATTAATGGATAAACTAATTTAATAATTTTCCTCTAGGCTATATATTGTATGTAGGTGTATACAATTTCAGTCCAATTTGAAATATTGTATATATTGAAAAAGCGATTTGTCACCGCCCTCTAATTCTCTGTTGATGACTACGTGAGTCTACGTGGTAATGTTTGGATGGCATGCTGTCTATCGACCTTTCAAAGGGCTTTGTCTAAATTTTTTCGACCCTGCCAATTTGGAAATGGACGACGGTTTTTTTACGACCAGCCGTTGTATGAAACTCTCACATTATCATCCTAATATGCTCAATATCGTTTGATGTATTGAAAAAAAGAAAAAAGTTGGTAATAATCAAATATAAATATTTTTATGTTTATCATTTCGTTGCATATTATTTGATTCTTACAAATAAGGAAATTTGCACAAAACGAAACGAATTTACTGGTTGGTCGAATCCCATAATTTTATTTTGCCCAGCTCACCATTCCATCTGTCTATCTCATCAATTTTTTAAAGTGGGTATGTAAATAAAAGAAAGGAAAAAAGTAAAATACTTAATTTTTGTAGACTAAACTTCCAAGTACCAGTGGGTGTTGCGGTCATTGGGCAAATTTTTCAGACCATTATCAAATAAAACCCATGGGCTTTGCCGGGATTCGAACCCAATACTGTTTGTGTGGCTAATACGAGCCGGACGACAGTCGAACGTTCAGCATATCTACAGCTAATCGAACTATGAATCGATGGTACTCTACTCGATGTCCTCTAATAATATACATTCGTGCTAATAAAAACAATAAAAAATGATACATGTTAATCACTACAGAACTCTACTCTCATAATATCAGGTCATGAGATGCATCACGAACAATGTCAATCTAATTGATTTAATCGGTAGGTAGGAACCAAACATTTTCTTTCCGTATCCTTATTATTTTGGTTTGGCCCACAATAAACACATTACTGCTAATGGCCAAAACTCCAAAGATCGAAAAAGCAAATTGATCGAAAAGTTCAAAGAAAAGTTTTGCTAATACAAATAATAGTATTGTGTGGTGACTAGTGACCGTTAGTCGATGATTATTCAGAAATCGTAAGATGCGGTCTGATGTTATGTAGGTTACAGAAAAACATTTTCTTTATCATTATTCAGTTATCGTGAGATGCGTTCTGGTGTGATGTACGTATTGGGAAAACATTTTCTTTGTCGTGCCAACGTTTCAACTGGCACTCTCAACACGACGCGCAAGAATGGCACGTACGCAAGAAGACAGACACTTTGAGCCCTGAAGATGATCTCAATAAAAGATCGAAACGTTGGCACGATAAAGGAAAACACCAGACCGCACCTCACGATAATTGAATAATTGTCTATTAACGGTCACTAATCTCTACACATCTTCTTTCTCGTGCAAACGTTTCGATCTTTGGTGAGATCATCTTCAGGGCCTGGGATTTAAAAACCTTGTTTAAATTTAACAAATACTACTAAATAATTGGTTTGTCTATATTTGATAGATTTGATGTATTATTAGTAATAGTGGATGGTGTTAGTGTCATACAAAAAAAGTCTCTCTACCTACATTCCTTTCCCACCCCTTCAAAATCCAACGTACACAAACATAAAATACCGTATCTCACAGGGACAGTCAACACGACAAGCAAGGATGGAACATTTACGCAGGAAAAAAACATTTTGAGTGAGTACAAATATTTTGAACATAAAAAATTATTTCTTGCATTGTATAAATTCTCTTTTTTCCACATCTTACATATATTTGTTAAATTTAAACAATATTTGTAAATCCCAGGCCCTGAAAATGATCTCAATAAAGAACGAAACGTTGGCACGACAAAGAAAATGTTTTTCTGAAAATCTACATCACACCAGACCGCATCTCACGATATATGAATATTTAAAATCAGTGTTTTATTTTTCATTGTCCATATTTCTTTTTCCGTGTTCCAAAATAAATACGATACTCAAAGCGGTGAAAGAGAAGACCGGAAAAAATGTATCAATAATACAATTTACGCTTTGTAAGCAGCAACTTACAATACGTTTCCCATAAACGTGACGCTTTACGCTTAAAAAGGATTAACGGTATGAAGAAACTAAATATGCGAGGGATGAAAAAAGGAACAATAGTCGAAGGTTGAAGGGGTTGTAACGAACTGACCATCCAGGCCGTATCTCACTGTTTCTGAATAATTAAAAAAGTAGTATGTAAAAATATATATATATTCTAAATTTTCCGATTAAAAAGAGTAGGGATGAAATATAATAAACAACTATTAGTACTCAGACCTATTTCATATTTTACTTTTTGAAGTCAAGTTTTAAAGTAAAATATTTACAATAATATGTACCTTTTACTTTTCGTTTTGACTGTTTGAAATAAAAGGTTGAAAACAAGAAAGAAATCGTTTTTATTACGTTCTTTCTATTAGCGAGATTTTTAAAAAAGGACAACATTTTTGAATAAAATAAAAAAAATTAAAAAATTATACACTCTGGCCGTATCGTAGCTGATATCATCATTAAAACCATTCTCTGAAAATGGTACCGAAAACATTGGGATATACTGTGAATTGAGATTTAAAACAAAAGCGCGTTCAACATGGTGGTGTGTAATTATAATTAGCTACAGGTTGAACATTTCTGCAATCAGAATTAAGTAATACCTTTTAGTTAAGCGAACCAAGCAGTGCTTAGCTGGGCGTTTAAAAATCACGATTTCATTAATTTAATGCCAAAAATATTGGAAACCAAATTATTTACTGAAAATTAATAAAATTAAAAACTGGGCAGTATTATAATTACAAAATCACACATCGTGTAAAATGTTAAGTTATTATGATAATGTAATGAAATATAACGTGAATATAACCGCACGCAGAGAAATTTTAATGAGACTCTCTTGTGATAATGAACGGCGCATTAGACCAACAGTCCGGCAAGACTTACAAATCATGCGGGTTTAGTATTTTTTCAAATGTGCCAACACTGGCAAGATGTTTTAAAATAACAAGCTCCAACTTTTTAAAAAACTTTTTGACAAATTAACCGTTCGGTTTTCGTTGCTTGCCATTAATTGTGAACTATCAGATAAAATAGGAAAAATTCTTTTACAACGAGAAAGTTTTAGATTAGCTTTAAGAAATGCGTGATCACTTAGAAACAACACCTCTAAACCTAAATACAAAGATGACAAATTGTCAAACAGTCGGATTTACAAACTTAGTTGTAATTATTGCGATATTAAATATATAAGACAAAGAGGGAGAGAAATTAAAACGAGTGTTTAAGAACTCTTCCCTAAATCAAACACAAATTTGAAGACCATTTGAATTAAACAAAACACTATTTCAGTTTTTATTTAAATGCAACAATGTTATCCACTTTCAACAAGGGGAAGAAACTAGAATGGTTTCAGAAATTTGCAATAAAAAATGAAAAAATTAAGCGTGACAATAAATGCATAAATAATATCGCGTATTGGGATAATTACCAATTTTTAACATTACTTAAGATATTCTAATTAATCACAAATTTAAAATTGTTTTCTTAGATTTTATTAGGATAACATTTCGTCGGGTGGTAATTTATATTTTTCGCATGTTCAAAAATAAGCGGTATTAAATCCATCTCGCGTTGTCGGTTGATTGGAGGGTCAATATTACAACTCGTGCGGAGAGACGTGTGTGTAACGCCTTACACCTGATAATGAACGTTCATTAATGACTGAAATCCAGATAGTAGCGAACAATAAATCTATGAGTAGATCGAGCCTTTATATAAATTAATTATTGAGCAGAAAACGAAGACTTTGAGTGAGTAGTAATAGTTTGAATATAACAATTATTTTATTGAATTGTATAAATTCACTTTTTTCCACATCCTGCAATGTATTTTAAATGTAAACAATAGACATACCAGGCCCTGAAGATGATCTCAATAAAGATCGAAACGTTGGCACGATAAAGAAAATATTTAATCTTAGACAAAGTTCGCTAATCACCACCCACATATATATGTATAAAGTACCATATATACGCATGTATAAAGTGAATCTGATGTCTTATTATTTATTATTTCTCAAAATCACCAATGATATAATTATAATACAATGACATATTTAATTATCATTACGTGGTTTTAATAAATTCATTTATATCTCTAAATTAAGAGGAATTGAAACTTTTCAATATTATATCATAATCCGCAATAGTAAATTGAGTTAAGTAAACAAATGTAAAACCTCATTGGCACAACCAATTTTATTGCTTTCTCTCTCTCTCCCTCTCTCTCCCTCTCACTCCCTCTCTCTTTCTCTCTTGCTCTCGCTCTCTCATTCTCCCTCCTTCTCTTGCTTCCCCTTTATCAGCAGTTCTAGCATTCTTGTTGTTTTTTTCTTAAATTCTTTACGATTTTCCTCTTCATACTCTCCCACTCACTCATTCTCTCTTTCTTTTTGTACCTCACCATTATCTGCATATCTTTCTTTCTATTTTATTATCGATATAAAAAATATTTTTTCCTGTTTCTATCATGTTTCCCCTTTTTTACCCTTACCCACTCACTCTCTAACTTTCTCCTTCACTCTTTCTATTTTTCATTCTTTCCCACATCCTCATGCATTTCTGACATTATATATTTCTGTTTATATACATGTCCGCGCGTTTAAATAAATTAATTCCTGTATAGGTCAGAAACGGTCGGATACGATCAAAAACAAAACCAACGGAGGGGGCATCGTGTTTCCCAAAGGCCGAGTTTGAAATGACGTCGCATGCAGCAGTACATTATTCGAAAAAAATTTTTTTTTTTTACAATGGATACGAGGAATTTGAGGAGTACCCTCCTGAGCACTGCAGCTTTACAGCCTAATGTACGTTATCCTTGGCTCTATTTTTTTTTGGGGGGGGGGCTCGATACCCAAATGTGAATTTGCGCCCTCAGTGTGCCTGTATATTTCCATTGAATAAACTCATTTTTGAAGGGGGTTGGGACCAAATTCAGCGTCGCTGAGATCTGATCCCGCTCCTTCCATTGATGACAGCCGTGTCAATTTCTTTCAATTGCGACCACCGGTCCCCTTAGGCTTCAGAAAAAGTCCAGATGGGAAGATGGTGATCTTACCCACAACCGCGGGATCAACTAGCCGAGAGTCTGACGTCTTAACCATTCGGTTACCGCGGCCACCTTGTCTTATCTTCTTACATTATAGTTATTTAATCATTAAAAAGTAAGGGTTTATTGCATATTGTAGAAGTGTAGTTAATGCATTATGTTAGATTTTTATGGCTACGAACGAAGGTTAGCCTTATAATAATTAGGGGCCTTATTACAATTGATCTTTAATAATATGCACTACAGTTGGTCATGAGTTTGTTCGTTTATGAATTATATGAATATATGAAGATGATAAATGTTTTGCTAAATTTAAATAAATAATAAATCGCTACGGAACCCAATAAAGTTTGCCGGGAAAAGACCGACGGTTCAGCTTTGTTTCGTCTTCCCAATATGGCGTCGTGTATCTGACATATATCTCTGTATTTACTTTTTCTTTCTTTTTATATTTGTCTCTTCCATTCCTCTACGCTAAGTTCAATATTCCACCTCGGAGGGTTGCCGTTATTTTGTTATAATTTAGAGTTAAATTATAGTATAAATGTATAAATTGATGTAGTGAATTTTTTTAATTTGTATAAATTGAAATGTGTTTTATTTCAACAATTTATTAGATATTTTCAAATAAACAATAATTTTATGCTCCCTGGATATGTTGTGGCTTTATCTTTTATTGGTATCCCTCTTTGCAAACCACACTGTCTATTTGTCTATACTAAAATAGCAATATATTAATGTATAAAAACCATGTTACCGCTGAAACATACTCCCCTGATTCGAATTCATACCCTACCGCCGATCGTAAATCGATTTTATTATTAATTACATACTAAAACAAAGATTAATTTTGGAATAATTAAATTCGAATCAGACCGTTTATCGACGGTCGGAATATCGTGCCAAGTGTTTAGTTCCGGACGAGTGCAGTTGACGTGCAACAGTGAAGGCTTAATAAATTACCAGAGCAACTGGGGCAAACCGGTCTCCAGGTTTAATTAAAGGACTCCAACAAATTTCTCATCAAAGGTGTACAAAAATAAAACCCACACGTTGGAAGTATTAACAATAAAATATGAATACATGGCACTGTGGGAAAATTGTGGTTAGATTTATTTTTAACAAGACCTTAATCAATTTTATGATTTGATTTTTTATATATAAAAATATTCAAAAAAATTTGTTGTTTTGTCACTTGAAGAACGATTTATTTTAAGTTTGGTTATGTGCTTATAATTCAATGTTGAGGTATGAGTAAAGGAGTAGAAAAGAGAACATAGCAATTTGTCTTACGAATTAATGATTGTTAGCCAGTTGTGAAATTAAATTGTCCCATAGACACCAAGTAGTTATTAACAATTTATTTCAAGGCATTTGAAGTAGACGGTAATTGTAGCATAACGGCAGCGGAGAGGCGAAATCCGGAGAATAATCGGTTCCAATTACCGGTCTAACCGTACCCGTCCCGCCACTTCTCAAGCCAATATGAACTTTATAATAGACCCACAAACAAACTTCTCACCGGCTTAAGTTTCCAGAAGTTTATAAATCGACGCGTAAATAATAGGTAACCGTGTATATGTGGTCCGGAAGCCGGGTTAACCGGCAATGAACCGAGGCGAAAAGTTTTCTCAAATCCCAAAGGAAAATTAACATAATCGAGTAGGTATCTCTTGATAATGTGTCATGTTCATCTGCCTGTTACTGATTGCGCATTTGCGTTACTCCTTACTCTCGTTTTTAAATTGTAAATTTAACTCTTTTTTTAATCTATTTTCAAGAAAAAAATAAATTATTGCGTTTATCAACATTGCTTCAATACTCTAACGAAAATAACGTTGAGATAAAAAAGTTGAAAATATATAAATGGTACTTACGATAGAGTTTTATGGTTCCATCAGTATCGCCCAGGGAGTTTTTCGATACACACTTGAACGATCCATAGTCCGACGGCCCGACAGAGTGGATGGTAAGCTTCATGTGGACTTTGTAAGCACTCTCTAAAAGCACTGGTTCGTATTTCGCCCCTGAAACATTTAAAAAGTTGTTTATGTTAATGGCTGTTTGTCTAGTGCGGAAATTACAAAGCGATTGGAGCTTAACTTTCAAGTTATTTTACATTCAAGTAAGGCAATAATCGCATTAAAACGATAATGGAGTTAGCGAAACAACGTTATTAGCAAAATATCAACAAATTAGGGATCTTTAATTTAGTAAAACAATTTTCATCAACTACTCTCTTGCACATACTTAAAACTAAATAATATAAATAATACGATTCCTTGTTAAAAATAATGGACAACAAGAATATTACACATACCGCAATAAACATGGAAGAATTCCAGTAAAAGAATATGTTGAATATAATACGGTTACGTTAGAAACTCAAATTATTTAAATAATAACTGATTTTAAAGAACAATTATAAATCGAGGTTTTAACTTTCAACTTGCAATATATTTAAACGGGCTGTCAAAATTTTCGATTTATTTATTTTGCAGTGGTACATTTTAAAAACCAATGTAGCAATGTGTCTTGTTGTTTCAAACTGCTATTGCATAGTTGTAAAACAGGAATTTCATACACAATTTTATTTATTGATGTGCAACCTTTATTTCCCTTCCACTCTCTCATCTTTCTGGCTTATTTTCACTTGCACTTTCCCTCCTTCACATTCTTACTCTCTCACTAACCTTACCTTTTTTCTTCAGAGAGAAATTAATTTATATTAATTTATATATATATATATATATATATATATATAATTCTCTCTTCTCTCTCTCTCCCTCTCTCTCTCTCTCTCTCTCTCT
>CM077103.1:9733796-9746628 GCA_039619505.1 Cimex hemipterus | reverse complement strand
TCTCTCTCTCTCTCTCTCTCTCTCTCTCTCTCTCTCTCTCTCTCTCTGACACCCTTCGTCCATCTTAACGATTCTTACTTTGTATTTTAAAAAACATTTTCTCTACCTCTGAAAGTTCTATCTATACATCTGTATGTATATATATATATTTACACATATATACATATATTTACATACAATATACATAACATATATATCTATATTTATTTATTTATCCATTTATGTTAGCTTTAAATTCTTACAATTTTATCTCTTTCTCTCCCTCCCTCTTTCTCTCTATTATCTCTCTCTCGCCCTCTTTCACTCTCTCTCTCTCTCTCTCTCTCTCTCTCTCTCTCTCCATTAAAGTTTAATGTCAATAATCATGTAGTAGACAAATGAATTATTAGGAATTTAAATTTCTTTATTTTGTGAGATTTATGTGAGACCGTTATTTTATTACTGCTGACTGATATGCAAGAATTTTTATCCAAAACAAGAATAACTAATATGCTTTTATTTCATTCTGTTTGAATTCTGAATTGAAGGACGTGCAAATACAATTAGGATTTAGGAAACCTATTTACGATGTATGATTTAGCAGTAGCACAAATTTATTTTTTAGTTTTTATAGTAAGTTTTGTGATAACTTTTAACTTTTAAAAAATTATTACATTGTAAAATTACCTATGATACCGGAATTCGAACCTCAAGCCTGTTAGTTGTACAAATGGAAGTCAGATGGTTACAGGATTATTTTATATTGAACAGGATTATTTTAAAACAACCTATCACCTTGAATCCAAATTTCCTTTTTTAACAACATTTATGCTAATTTTTTTTAAAGATATCACATTATTTTCATTTCCTTTCTTTATTTATGACGTGTAATAGCGTGGATCTCTAGAATTTGCCTTTCCAAAGGATATGGTTTTAAAATTAAAACATAGATATTACATTTTTGCAGAAAGAAATGCATAAAAGGAAACTCATGGAACCAGGTCACCGGGTAGGGTCAGGGAACCCGTTTAAAACTGTAATCGGAACGTACTAATCCTAAATAAGTTTGCATAATCCGTAGGTGGGAAGTTTAAATCGAATATAAAAAGTTTTCCAGGCCAATTTCAACATACACAGAGTAAAATGCTAATATATTTAAATTGATTCGTAGGAATGAAAATATCGAGGAGATCCAAGGAAAAAATTGGCAATCCGACGGAAACAGAAACATTTCTCTAGCCCCTGGAGGCCCATAAAGCGTAAGAACGTTTTTAGAAACACTCGCACTCTCCTCCAAACAGAGAAAGAGAGAGCGAGTGAGATGGCATCCCGTATTGTTCAGCAAATCATAATAAAATATTTATTCGCCTTGCACGGAACCAATGTCTCATATCGGTTTCCGTTTAGGAAGTAGGAACGAGTCTCTTTTTCGTTGCCGACTCTTCTATCAATAACGAGCAGAAATTAGGTTTACATCACACTTTTAAATTAATGGCCTATTTTACAAGTGCAAGTGATAAATTTCGAAATACATTTTCTGTACAGGCCTTTTGAGAGAAGTCCCCATGTTAGTTATTTTCTTACATTACTATTTCACTAGACGAAAGCTAAGATTATTTAATAAAAATGTTGAGGGGAGTTTTTTAACAACTTTAACAATAAATTCATATAATTGCGGTAAGGCCTCTGAAAAGCAAAGAGCCCTAAACTCAGACTAACGACTGTCGTTGTTTTTCTGTATTGGGTTTATTTTATTTTATTTTTTCAAGTACCAATCATGCTTGGGGGCTAATTTGGGTATTAAAAACCTAGTTACTATGTCTTAATCAATATAATTGTGTAGAGATTAGTGAGCGTCAATCGATAATTATTCAGATATTGTGAGATGCGGTCTGGTGTGATGTAGATTTCAGCAAAACATTTTTTTCATCGGTCCAACGTTTCGATCTTTTATTGAGATCATCTTCAGGGCCTGGGATTTACAAACATTGTTTACATTTAAAAAATACATTAGGATGTGAAAAAGTGAATTTATACAATGCGAAATATATTTTATATACAATCAAAGCATTTCTACTTACTCAAAGTGTCTGTCTTCTTCTGCCATTCTTGCGTGTTGTGTTGAGAGTGTAAGTGAGATTTTGCTGTTTAATTTTGTTGGATTTTCCACATCTTATATGTACTCTTTAAATTTAAACAATGTTTGTAAATTCCAGGCATTGAAGATGATCTCAAGAAACTATCGAGACGTTGGCACGATAAAGAAAATGTTTTTCTGAAACCTACAACACACCAGACCGCATCTCACGATATCAGAATAATAATTATTATATTTTTAAAATAGTATATTCTGATAAAACAATGACAATGTACAAAATTGTTTATAAAACGTACTTAATATTGACATCCTTCATGCAAAAATGACTAATGACCAAACTAACCAAACTGTCTTTTGTTATTATTTTATTATAAATAATTTATAGCCAGTTCAATTATGCATGTGATAGTTTAATGTACATCCAAATATATTTTGTTATCGTAATGATTAACTATTCTAGTATCATACCATTCATTGAAACTTTTCTTGGTCGTTTTCACCATTAAACCCGGTTTATAATAACTCATGAATCACTTTTCATGAAGATCCAATTTTGGATGGAAAAGGAAATGTACCCATCAGGCTTGTTTCTATTACGCTCTAACAAGAGCCAAGTGGGAGTCTGGCCCTAATTCCATTTCGAAGATAAGGTTTTGCACGGAGCATTTTGGTTTCGTGAGGTCCCGTTCCAAATATCTCCAACCGCCCGCCCGAACGAATCAAAGTGACTTAGCGTTTCTTAAACTTTTTGCACAATTTACTATAAAAAAAATACACCGATGATATATTTGGAAAACAATTTATGGTAAATCTTGTTAAAAGCGTGCTGCTAATGTGGCGTTTTAACAAGGGTTATTTGCGAGCCAAGTAAATATCGTACGGCCGATCGTTAAAACACTTTCGAAATACGGTAACAACGAATTGATTCCCATGTTCGACCCATTACTAAATTACTAACTAATAATAAAATGGAAATCAAACAAGACGTGACGATCCCATATAAGCCAAATATGCATCAAACCGAAATTTCCATACTTAGCGGTTATTACAACTGATTTCCATTTAATTTGACCGAAGCTTATTACACGATTTCCAGGTCACCGGCTCGGAAATTATAGAATAGAAACATGTTTTATTCACAACTTAGCATAAAACCGGGATGTTATTGGATTGACTCATCCGCACACCGACGTTTCAATATTTATTTTTCACTCAAGTTGTGAGATGTTTTGAGCATAAGTAAATAGTCAAATATTAACGTATGCAAACATACATAAACTTTAACATTACGTCTTTTTTATGATGTACTTATATTGATACATTTTAAAAATTAGTACTGAGATTTTCATCTTATCACATCATAGGTACTATAATATGTCGAATCGGGACATGATGACTCAGTGGGTTGTATTCAGCCAATAATAGGATTATTTTTTACGAAGGTTCGCAACAGCAGAGGTCGTATAAACCCTCCGGGTGCCGGAGTTTTTGAAAAAAAGCCCATTTGTAAGTATGTCAGCGGCCCTGCATTCGAACCCGGGACCTTGACCTTACAGTGATGAGCGCCGTGTCAAAGACGAAACCTCGCGGCCACCGACGCCCCCCTAACCATCCCTAACCAATAATAGGAAAGCAAAACTGATAGTGCATATAACGTATAACACGGACTCGGAACGCATTTCTACGAAAATTTTACGTCGACTCAATATAAAGGAGTGAAAGAGGATTTAATACGAATGTGAAATGTATCTATTTGCGAGATAAGATTTAAGGATCAAAAACCGTTAAAGAGAAGAATGCCCTTACCAGAGTAAACGTCGATGTCAGATTCAATAGAAACCCTTTTTTAAATTATTACTTTGAAAATTGTATCATACACTATTATCTTTTCGTTACAATCTAAACTCTTTTATGTACATAATTATTTGGAGATCGAGAGTTGCGGTCTGGCGTGCCGTAGGGTTTAAAAATGCATTTTCTTTATCGTGCCAACGTTTTGAACTTTACATATGGCATTGATTTAAACTGAAAAGTCAGTGTCACAAGCGGGATTAGAACACAGTACCTTCGGCTAAATAACGCTACTCTAAATCTTGACCTATCCTGAATTCCATCCACTCGGACAATAACTTCCCATCGCAACCCCACCTTTCGAATTTTACCTACTGTTACTTTTTTTACTTGTTACTTATTAAATTCATTATAGTTCGTGGTACGATTGACCGAATAACGTTTTTCAATTGATGAATCTTTTTGTAAGGCACTGGTTGAATCCGCTCGTGACACTGACAAGTTTATGTCAATCAATGTTATTCGGTCAGTCGGACCAGGAAATATAATGAATTTAATATGTAACATGAATACGTATATACATATATTGTATATCTATATACATAAGTATATACATCAATTGGTCAAGCGGACGACTAAATTAGTGTTTAAATGAAACTTTCACGAAAGCTCTCCGTGTCAATTTCATTTGTCGCCGAGAATCGAATATATTACACGGCATTGGAAAAATGGCAAAAGGAGGGAAAATTCAAAAGGTGCGATTGCCATGGGAGGTTAGTGTCCGAGTGGATAGACGTCCCGATGGATCAGGGGATGCAGCAGCGCATTTAGCCGAGGACTGTGGGTTCCTATCCCGCTCGTGACACTGACTTTTGTATCTCAATCAATGCCTTATAAAAGATTAACTAATTGAAAAATCAATCGGACCATGAACTATAATGAGTTCAGATCTTTAATTGATCATCTTTAGGGTTCAAAGTGTTTGTCTACTGTGTTGCTGGGTCATCTGCGTATCTTGTTGAGAGTTCCGAAGTGAGAAATGACTCATCTACAAAGAAAACAAACACTTTGAGCCCTGAAGGTTACCTCAATAAAATTCGAAACGTGGTCTCAAAAAAGAAAATGTTTTTCTAAAACCTGTGTCACAACAGACTGCAACTCACAATCTCCGAATAATTGTTAATTAACGAAACACCAAACATTTCTTTTGTGTACTACTTACACCTCAGGGTCGACATGAAGAACATGTTTGAATTCAAACATAAAAATACCAAAGATTAATGGAATAATGAGAAAGACTAGAACGCTGATGGATCTAGGACACATAATGTACGCTAGATGGAGTATTCGTCCTAGAACATAATACTCAAAAGCCATGGAAATATACACCCAGTATGTTCCAGGCTTAAGATCAAACTATCGAAAGATAACCAATCATGTTAGATAGCCGGGGAGCTATCAGAGCACTAAACTCAATATCATTAGCTTAAAACAGGTTCTGAATTCAAAACTAAATTAAATATATGAGATATGCAAAATAAGTGTCCAAGAAAATGTAGGAGTATAGAACGGGAAACGACGACCCATCAAGGAAGGAAACTATTTCCTGAGCCCTTAGCTACCATTGGTATTCACAAAACGAATATTTTAAGCAAAACGTCAGGATGAAAAAGAGAAAAAGTAAACTAACATTCACCGTGTTCCTGTAGGTACAGAACTGACATAAAATTGTTTTCAAAAAGCGAATATATTAAGCACCCCGGATATTACTTTTCTATCTGACATTTACTATTAATTTTTTAAATTGACTGAGTTTCCAATTAGGATTGTTGTTTGCTGATATTTTTTACTTATGTATCTTCCTTTTTTACAATACAATAATCATACACAACGATGAAACAGGTGTTTTTCTACCAAACAATACTTCATTTCTGGATGTTCCTAATTATAAAACAAATTAAAAACATAATCTATGTAGGGGTCCAATCTTTGCAGAGGTAATTGGAGGGTAAAAAAATTTTATGCTGGGTTCACCGATCTTTCGGCAATTTATAGTGCCATCATCAGGGCCTATTTAATTACAAATTCAAAGAAATATAATTAACAGTTAATGTAAAAAAATCGTACACGTACTTTCCCAAGGATGAGGAAACAATCAATATGAAAAACTATTGTACAATTATAGTAAATGATAGGGTTTGGTCTGCGAGTTGGCAAACTCATGTTGAACTGGCACACGGGCACTTACTCGGTCTGTCTTCACTCGCGGGTTTATTGTTTGAGTCGATGAAACGCGTTTCGGCATTACTCCATCTTCAGTTATTACGCGTTTGATCGACTCACACAATAAACCCGCGAGTGAAGACAGACCCAGTAAGTGCCCGTGTGCCAGTTCAATATTGTACAATTGTGTGGGGTCGAGGCTATGGAACATATGGCCTGCCTGATATATTTTGACTGTGAAACAGACATCTATAAGAAAACTATAAACAATTACTATCAATTAATATTTACATTTGTCATTGAAACTAATAAATTATATTAAAATCAAAACTACCTTGCTAAACACCCATGTAACTAAAGGTCCTACATCATCTATGTTCTGACTAGCGATTTCTTCCAGGTACTTTTGTGATCACTTAAATATTCACAAAAATTATTCAGATATCGTGAAATCACACCAGACCGCATGTCACGATATCTGAATAATTATAGATTAACGGTCACTAATCTCTATACATTTACAAAAATTGCTTTTTTAAATTTATTTAAACTAGATTATTTACAGAACTATGTATAATGGAAATAACCCAGGGTTTGGCCTTTTTTTTTCACCCGTCTAATGACCTCTACGAAAATTGGAATCCTACTTAGCTTATCTGCAGGTCGATGAACGAACATCATAAAAACATGAGAGTTGAGAGTCCTCAACACTACACGCAAGACAGGCACAAGTACACAGAAGGCAAACACTTTGAGCCCTGAAGATGATCTCAATGAAAGATCGAAACGTTGGCACGATAAAAGAAATGTTTTTCTGAAACCTACATCGAACCCGACCGCATCTCACGATATATCAATAATTAATCTCTCCTTATTTCGTAATTAACTCGAATTGCTGCGAAGACGTTTTCAAACTTGTACTGTATTACTAGGACTTTTTACATTCTTATTGTTTGAAATTTAAAAATAGATTTTTGCCAGTCATCTATTTTAATTTGTACGTTTGTACCGTTTCACAAGGATTTATCCTTATTTCTATATATCAAAATGTAACCGTCATTTAAGAAAATATACCACTAATTAATTACAATTATTGTAGTACGACAAACTTTGTTTGAAATGGTAATCTTATGAAAGCATATAATAATTGGTTTGCACGGTTTCTCAAAGTTACAATGAGGGAAAGTTAACATCCAATTACAATTTGCAAAACATAGCACATTAATTAAAACGTAAGTATTAATTTTGACAAGAAAGTCGTTTTCAGACAAGCGAGTTTCTCCAATGAATAAAGACCAATTGTTATAAAATTGTAATGTAATTGTTATTCAATGCGTGTCAGAGTAGATTTTCAACGAGGACTGTTTCAAATAACTCTCGGTCGTTGTTGTTTCACGAAAGTGTTGTTGATTATTGTTACGTCGGAGTTTCGAGAGCATCAAAATATGGCGTTATTCCCACTGTTTATACAATAAACCAATGCATATTTTTTTTAAAAAATTGAACAGTCGACATTGGACGCATTATCAGTAGAAATAAATTACCGTGGGACTTTTTACATTTTATAAATTACGTTACTTATCACTCTAATGTATCTCACTTTTTTTCATTTAACTATTAGATAATATTTTTCTTCTTTTTTCTACAAAGGGATAAAAATTGACCAAGTGCACCATTCGGCGCTTGGAACATCTTAAATTGAATAGTTTCTCTACGGCCGCGTAGAGCCTACAATATTTATAGTTTCATGAATTCAATTATCCGGGCCGAATACTAACTCGAGTTGATTTCGTGGGAAACCGGCAAATCAGATTTGTTTGACGAGCACTTGCATGCAACAGTGATGCAATTATAACACCATGGGCAGATGTTCGGGCTGTGTTTTATGAACAGTTATGATAATACCGATATTTTCTTCGTTATTAATGAAATGATTGTTACTGAAGATTTTATCGAATATTGTATTGAAAAATATTTGTTTCTTATGTTGATGTTGTTTATAGTTTTATTTTACAACGTAAAATTTTAACTGCCATTCTCACAATGAGATAAATTATGGTAGACTGTTAAAAACTAAATATAAACATAACTCTACGGTTTTATTCACTTTAATTATTTTCAATTTATTTTATACACTGTTATACTTTCTTCATAAGCTCAAACTGGGTATAGATTCATTTTTTGAAATTTTGTTTCAGGAAGCAAGAACAGTAAATGTTATAGTTATATTTAAAGCGTTGTGGAATTTATCAATCCTCAATTTTAGAAAGTCCCCAACAATCCCAAATTTCATCTTTCAAAATTGGGATATTGATTATAGATTGTTTTTCGTAGATTAGACAAAACTGGACTATTTACAAATAAAATTGATTAATTTACGGTCTACAGCAAGCAGAGTAGACTTTTAAAAACATGGTTACTAAAATTTATTTTAACTCTATGTATAAGTAGAACGTTTTTTGAGTTTGGTTTTTCTTTTCTTTTATGGATAAAACTTGATTCATAGTTCATTATCTTAGGTTAACTTTTCATTTGAAACATTCTTTCTCAAAAAAAAAAAAAATAGTTTGACACCGATAAAGGATATATATAGGACAATATACTGGATTGTTTAAAGAAAAATTAATGTAATAGATACTTACTCAGATATCGTGATATGCGGTCTGGTGTGATGTCGGTTTCAGAAAAATGAAGCCTTAGACAAATGTATTATGTATAAATTCACTTTTCCACATTCTAAATGTATTTGATAAATGTAAACAATGTTTGTAAATCCCATGCCCTGAAGACGATCACAATAAATATCAAAACGTGGGCACGGTAAAGAAAATGTTTTTCTAAAACCTACACCACACCAGATCGCATCTCACGATGTCTGAGTAATTAGTTGTTATGAATATGGCCTATAAATAGTGAAGAATTAAACTACACATATATAGTTTATTCATTTATGGGACAGAAAAATGAACCCTTTCCTTATTAAATTATTTATTATTTAAAGATAGAATTTTTACAATATAAATTTAAGTATATCCAAAAAAGTATATACAACGCTGGAAAATTTTAGATGATAAAAAAAGAATGAATTATACATTGCTATAAAACATAAAATTTAAACAAATTAAACTTTTTATTTTTCAAATTAATTATGTTCAGCTGGGAGACAAGTCATCTATATAAAAAATTAAGTATGTGCATGTAAAATAAAATTCGATTTTAGTTAAAATAAAAGTCAAATTTGTATTGGCAAAAATGTAATTTAATTACGAAAATGGACAATGTTTATAGTAAAATGTTTTGAAAAAAGTTCAATCCAATATACAAAATGTTTAAATTTAACAAAGCTCTCATTTGGCTTTCAAAAAATTGGTGATTCAGAATAAATTTTACTTTATTTCAATATATTTAATAGTTTCAAGAAAATTCAATTTTAGTTATGTATATTTGATTGGGAAAAGGATATGGTGAGTTGGCAAATTTTTAATTACGTTCAATTCTTTTCGAAAATCGTTTGTTCAATACATAAATGCAATTGGACTAGAGAGAAAATTGGAAAGGCTGCAGGTTCAGATGGAGATGTGGTGTCCGAGAGCGTCGAATTCACGATAGCTCTAGTGGTAGAGCAGCAGCGTATGTAGCGGAAGGTCGTGGGTTCGAACCCCGCTCATCACATGACTTTTTTATATGAACCAAAACATTACATAGAAACAATAATTAATTGAAAAAAGTAACATGGTCAATTGACCAATAAAACGTAAATGGATTAATATTTAATAAGTAAAAGAAGTATCAATTGACTAAACAGCTCCCCTGGGCACTTCATAAGTCGTTATAATCGCATCTTTATTACATGACCTTTGAATATATCAAAAAGAAAGAAAATTCGAACGGTTGTAGGTTGAGATGGAGAGTTGGTTTCCGAGAGGATCGAATTCACGATAGCTCAAATCACCGGCGTATTTAGCTCGAATAGGTTCGAATCCCGCTCGTGACACAGACTTTTATATGAACCAAAACCTTACATAGAAAGAATAATGTCTTTTATATGATAACAGAATAGGCTTTTAAATATTAATGCAAATTTTAAATTGTCTATAGTGCATTACTTCATTTTAAAATCAATAGTTAAATTCAATCTTTATTTTTGAGTTGTTTACGAAGAAATAACAATGAATGTAGAATAAACATTCATTTGAAATACGACAGTCAGTTAATCGTTGGGAATCGTGGAACATTTGAGGCCTCTAATTGATTAATGTGTGTATAATGTCAATTCGTCTTCCTAAATTGACCGACGCGTCAACGTTTCGCTGAATCCGCGAAAAGCCTTTCAGCCGATTATAAAGGGACTGGTCTACTATTAAGGAGGTTCCTAATTCGTCTCCAACAATCGGCCTTATCCCATTAATAACGAGCGAGTCAAAGGCGATGGGAATCTCAGGAAATCCTTATCCCTCAAAGGTATCAAAGCGTGTTATTACAGCCATTAACGCCTGGCCTTAAAAGCATTACGCTGTATTATGAATTGATTTTGAATTTTACGATTCGATTGGGGAAGAATCATTCAATAACAAGCTGGATCGCTGCCAAACAGTCCCCCTACCCGCTTTATTTTGTATCCGCCTTTATTGCCCTTGCTCTGAAATGTTTATTGAGTGATTAGCAATTTCGATCGGTGCTCAGACTAAATTTCGACTTGTTCAATTCAATAGTATTTCACAAATTGCAAATAAAATCGACCCAAACAAGAAAAGAATTTTTTTTAAACTGGTATCATCAAGTGCCCGTAATTTTGCATTACGATCTATTGTCATCCATTGTGGATTTATGCTCAGGAATCAAAATAACTTCATTTTCAACGTTATTTCGCCCAATTTTCCATAAAACACTTTTCTGCACATAGGGTCAGTTCTTTAGGTATCGTAACAATACGGTTAGTCTGAAAACGAAAACTACCGTCCAACAACACCATTCCAATGATCTCTAAGAATTACTGAACTTCTAGTAATAAAAAATGTTCTGTCTGACAAATAACGTGTGATAATGATTGATGGAATGGGCGTAGTTGAAAAGTCAAGAAAACGATTTTCTAACGTTCCTTACACTCTAACATAATATTTCCTCCTTTTTTTATTTTTATTAACTTTTTACGAGAGTATTTTAAATGATGTGTTATAGGTACCCTCGGGGTGCCAGTGTTTTTGAAAACCTTACCGGGCTTGCAGTTATGAGTGCCGTGTCACTGACACCCCATTGGAATGACTGATTAAAAAAAAAAGTTAAAATGGCCTGAATTGTTTAATATTTCATCTCTGTACATTACCCTTCAACAATATTGTCCACACAAAACCATCATTAAAGTAGTTTTATTCATTTTTTCTGCAGGAGCATCCCACTGCTAGTTATTTTATTCATACTATTATTTATTTTAAATGAAATATGTGTTAACGATTATTTGGAGATCGTGAGATGCAATCTGGTGTAGTTATTAGAAAAACATTTTCTTTATCGTGCCAACGTTTCGACCTTTATTAAAATCATCTTCAGAGCTCAAACTGTTTGTTTCCCCTGTGTCATTCACATGTGTTGTTAGCACTCTCAACACGGGTCACAAGAATGGCACATCTACTGGGAAAACAGACACTTGGAGCTCTAAAGATAATCTCAATAAAGATCGAAACGTTGACACGATAAAAAAAAAAGTTTTTCTAAATCCAACGTCACGTCAGACATCATCTCATGATCTCGGAATAATCATTGCCTTACGGTCACTACACACCACTGGAACTTATTAACGTATTTTCGCATCAATAAAAAAAAAAACTCACCATTTGCAATGATTTCTCCTTTTTCCCCCGTCCAATAGTTTATCGACTTGGGGTACGCCTCTGAGTGGCATTCCAATGTCATTTTTTCCCCTTCCATCGCTCCAACCAGCTGATTTTGGATCCAAACCATCGGCGGAACTGGATAGAAAATCGTTAAATTAACATCCAATACAACGTAAAAAATAAAACAATTAAAAAAAACATACAGTGGACGATAAGCATAATCCTTTTACTGACGCTCGGAGGTACACCATTGGACGCTATGCACAAATAAGCGCCCATATGCAGACGATTCACCCTGGAGATGTTCAATATCGGCCCTTCCACAGTTGTCGCTAAAACAAACAATAAAAAGCATTCATTAATTATTTATTAATTAAAGTTTCGTAATAATTAGATTGTTGGATGAGGGTATTCAAGGGGAGCATGGCTGTACAATATTAACATTATTCTTTCCGGATTGTTCTCACTAGATTCGCGAAAATTGGTTTTGTTTTCTCTCAAACCCCTGCTGATCCACAACCCTGATAATCCTCATGTCAGGCCTTCATTGTACTTTGGTCTTGTGTTTTCGCCCTGACTTGCTTGAATTATTATTAATCTGCTTCCAGAGTTTTCTTGATTTAATTATTTTTCATTATTTTAATAGAAGAATATATATTTTATTTGTATTTGATAGGCATTAAAATCTCTGAAAAACTACCGGAATGAAGCGCCTTGAACACCTAAGATGGAATATATTTAAAATAAATCTACAAACAAATCGAAACCTCTCCGAATAATGAGTCCGAAAATATTTACTAGAAATTATTGGTTTTAACTTTGCCCAAATTCCCCAAATTCAGATATCGTGAGATGCGGTCTGATGTGATGTAGGTTTCTGAAAAACATTTTCTTTATCGTGCCAATGTTT
>CM077103.1:9712701-9733786 GCA_039619505.1 Cimex hemipterus | reverse complement strand
TTTTTACAATTTTTACATCACACCAGACTGTATCTAACGATTTATGAATAATCAAAAAGTACTATATAAAAATATATAGTTGTTTTAACTATCCGTTTAAAAAGAGTAAGGATGAAATGTGATAAACAACCACTACTGTTAAATGTTTTATTTTTCAAAGTAAAATTTTAAAACAAAATGTTTACAATAATATGTGCGTTTTACTTTTCGTTATGATTGTTTGAGATAAAAGTTTGAAAACAAGGTACAAATCGTTTTTATTTCGTTCTTTCTAACATTGGGATTGAAAGAAAGGACAATATTTTTTAATTAAAAAAAAAAGTATACACTCTGACCGTATCTTAGTATAAATTCGATTTTTTCACATCCAAAATGCATTTGCTAAATGTAAACATTGTTTATAAAGATCGAAACGTTGGCACGATAAAGAAAACGTTTTTCTGAAATCTACATCACACCAGACCGCATCTCATGATTTCTGAATAATTATCGACTAAAAGTTACTAATCACCACACATTTCTTTTGTAAATGTTTTGGAAAACGCTATACTTTTTTAAGATACCATACCATCACCCTCCATAGCACCTCCGTGCCACCAACCTAATGTAACTTCACCGCCTTCATGCCGAAAACTCTATGGGCTACATAGGGTTGTGTCTAGCCAAACGGACCACCAGTAATAAACATACACGACTAACAAGAATAGAACTGAAGCAATAAAAAATAACGACTTTTTAAAAGATAATACACAAATGTAAATTCTACCTTGACCGCAAAATACACATAAACAACTCATTACTAAAACCAATACGGAATATGGGCTCCAACCGACCGTCCAACCTTCGGTGAAACCCGACCCCAAGATCACGAATTCTCAGATCCATCATGAACGACCCGTTCTGTGTTTCGAACCATTCCATTATTAAAGTGTGGTGATTAGTTAGAGTTAGTCGATGATTATTCGAAAATTGCGGACTGGTGTGATGTTGGTTTCAAAAAACATTTTCTTTATCGTGCCAACGTTTCGATCTTTATTCAGATATCGCGAGATGCGGTCTGGTGGGAAAATGGAGTGAAGAAAACGTTTATCTGATACTTACATCACACCAGACCGCAGCTCTCGATATCTGAATAATTATCGATTAACGGTCACTAATCTCTACAAAATTTGTCTAAATCTTCTGCTGATTTCACCTATAACTATCGATCATCTAATGAAACCAGAGAAGACGTCGAAACGACTATTTTATTAATTTTTTAATTAAAATTTTTGTAGAAACACTGTGTGTAACTGCAATGAATAATATGGCGGCCATTTTTACGGCGTAAATTCTGTTGACTTGCGAATGGTGAGAAAACCCCTATCCGCAATAATAGGCATTAATCTGTGGATCTTTTTTGTAGAAGGCTATGTGTTCTCATCAGCTAATCTTACTGGGCGATCCATTTGTAACATTCAGAAGCGCCTAAATTTACAGTCACGTCCAAAATTATCGGCTTAATTGATCCATTCTTTTCTAATACTGTGCTATGGCAATAAACTTTTTTGTCAGGCCGTTTTGTCAACTCAGAAACAAATTAGAAAACCGGTTTGTGATTTTTATCATTGAGGCCGAAAGTATCTGGAAAAGCTTGCTCAGCAAACTGCTTTGGGAACACCTGAGTTAAGCGCTTTAATACGTGCTTAGCACCGCTCAGTTTTAACTGAGTCTGAGTAGAGAGGTCGAACGATTTCAATAAGTGTCTAAACACTTGCGAATATCGTTTTTCCATTAAAAATGCTCATACTACGTCTTCCACTATCCAAATAACATCAAAAGAGAAATGTTGTTTAGAATAAGATGAGTAATGAGCCTTTCATAGATTTTTGAAAACATCGACTGCCTTACTAGTGTAATGTAATCTTTTTTTTTTTCTTTTCAATTTTGGAGATTATCATTAAAGTAATTACCTGTCCTTTTCCCGCAGTTCCTCTTTGAAGATTTCCTAGACCCAAAATGCTTCAAAACCAACCGAAACCTGGTGAGAACAGAGGACTGATAAAATCATCGTAAGTTGATTAATTCATCTTAATTTCCGTTTTGAATGAAAATTAATAAGACATATTATAACACTGGAATCATGAAGCATTCCAGAAAAGTAATTATGACTGATTTTTTTATCCTGGTATTTGTTTCTTTGGGATATCATCTATTCCTTTAGAACACGAGCAGTCAAACAAGAAGAAAATACAAGAACATTCATCAAAGCTGCAATGATTGTTAAAGCACAATTCGGTAATTTGCATTAAAAAATCAGGAACTTTTAGGACTGATTATTTGGCGATCGCGAGTTGTCGTCTTGTGTGATGTAGATTTTAGTAAATCATTTTTTTTTATCGGCTAACGTTTCGACCTTTATTGAAATCATCTTCAGAGCTCAAAGTGTTTGTATTTCTGTGTAGATGTTGGGTTAGGTCTGACATCCTGTTAAAATCTTGCAATATAAATAAACAACGCTTATCGGGCTAACTTTCATTTTGAAAATTACTAGTGCTGATTGTGTAGCAGATTGGATAAGGCGAAACCAATTTCCCAGACCTTGGATAAGATTGGATTGCCAGGCCAAATTTAAAATTACACGTTGCACTGTGGGATATGCCGGATTGTACTTTAAAACTCAATCAAACACGGTTTTTGTTCACGCCACCTTCAGTGCTTGCATTGTCGCAGGTTGAGAGGCGCGAAACGCTTAAGAATGAAACTGAATTTTTTAGATTATTACAATCGAATATAAATATTTATATAAATAAAATAGAGGTTTTTGTCCACTAGTAGACCAACCATACGAATTTAAGCATTGATGTTGTAAATTAAAGCGAAGAGTCGGGAAAATCCGCGGATGGCATATATTATGGAAATTAACATTTTGACTGTAAGATTACAACGGCGCTTCATTTAAGCCCAGGTAGCAAAGATGATAGCTGTAATAAAGGAAGTCGTAACCAGCGCCTACTGGAAGCAGTTTACGGTCGTAATAAACAACAGCCGGCTTCTGGGCATGTTCAGTTATTTAACAGTTATGTGTCAGGCGGCGTGTCCCTGATAGAAATAAGGGCCTGGACGTCCCTTTGGGCCCACCGGTGAGAGTGTTGCCATTTGAAGGGTTCGGCCGCCGCCAATGCCTTTCTTAAATGGGCCATTTGCTGCCCGGAGACTCTCAAAGCTCTTAAAAGCCGGGCAATAAGATTTCCATTATTGTATTCACGTTGGGGTGTCAGATAAACTCCCAGTGATAAAGAAGGTGGTTTATTGCGATTCGATTTTCAGAGAGAGTTAGAGTGAAAAAGCACCTTTTATACCTTGGCTTTTATCCTATCAATAATTCCGCATGTTTTTTAAAGGCTCTTTGTGAGGATAATCCAGTCAAACGTTAAAGCAGAGATTTTGTTTACACATCAATGTCACTTATAATAAATTCATAATAAGGACTCAGAAATATTGAATTTTAATGTTGGGATGTCTTTTTAAAAAAAATATTCAAAATATTTCATCCTTCGTGTGCATAAAATAAGATTACCTTAAAAAAATGATATAGCACACTAAACTTATTTTCTCGACAAACAAGTATATCAGGCTAAAATATTACATTAACATCAACTGAAAATAAATTTTAGACCCTTTCATCTTAAAGTAACTTAAAATGTTTAATAAAATGGCAAAACAATGATTTTGGCAAGTTCTCCACTTGTAGTCCTTTCATTGCTGTTTCCAATTTAAAATTGTGTCAAAGTAACTTCGCGACATTCTCGTCTAGGAAACTTTGAACTATTTTAAATAATATCCTGGGCATAAAACAAGTCGATCGTGGACATAGAAAACGACGATAAAAATATTGCTGGGTATGATAAGTACATAATTACCAATTAGCTTTCAATTGCACAATATAAATTTCAGGGAAATGTCAACATTCTGAGATTAGATCCCTCTCTCTCTCTCTCTCTCTCTCTCTCTCTCTCTCTCTCTCTCTCTCCCTCCCTCCCTCCTTCCCTCTCTCTCTCTCAATCAATCGATCAATCAATGATCACATTCTATTTATTTTTCGTTTTATCCTCCATCCCCGCTCACTTGCTAGAATGGGCAACTGATAAACCGATCAGATCGACAGCAGTGCTGAATTGGGATTTACGGCGTAGGATTTATACAGTTTAGCAATACAGATTTTCTCTCTTCCGTCTCATTCATTCGTTCTTTCAGAAATAATGAGATGTTACATAATTGCCTGGGTAAAAAATACATTTTAATAATCGAACGATGTGTTAGAATGGAAATCATCAACGCACATAAATTTCTATGAATACTCCTTTATCATGAGACGTTTCGGCGGGGTGCCGCCTCTTCCAACCCTATAACATTAAAATAAGGCCATATTATACATGCCCCAAAAGAGAGTAGAATTTATGTGCACTTGCTATAATAATTTGTATCTAAATTTTGAGAAACCAACATTTAACGGATGTTCAGTCTAGTTACATTTCTATTTACCCTAAGCCATTAGGTAAATTAATATTTTAAAAAAGTCGGGGTTTTTAAAGTAGTAAAAAGTTATATTAGTCAGGAAAGGACTTCCGAGAAGTCGTAAAAAGTAGTAAAAATAAAGAATGAATAATACATTTTGCTTTCATAAAATCTTTAATATGGAGGTATTGTGCACGAAAGATAATGGTAAAAATTGGAAAATAGAAAATATAATTATGCGGCTTGAGCTTTGTTGACCTATGAACTCACTTTTGTTCCCACAGAAACGAGTGACAGACGGAATAAAATATTAATTGGTAAATTATTCAGATAAATTCGATACCTGATTTAATATATTATTCAGATAACATCCCACTTGTCAATTTTTATTTAGCTTAATTTCTAAATCAATTTTCCTTATATAACGGACATATTCATAAATTTCAATGACAATGTAAATATTTATTTTATAAAACAATCTTAACAGTTAATATTACATCTTTTAGGTAGTTTCAATTAATTAATCTTTATGTAAGGCATTGGTTGAAATGAAAAAGCTACTGTCAAGAAGGGGATTCGAACCCACGGACCTTCGGCTAAATTCGCCGCTGCTCTACAATTTCAGCTACCGTGGGTTAGATCCGCTCGGGACGTCAACATAACTTTAGGATTTTCTCTTTTTTATAATTTTTCAAATCAGATCGAAATCAGGATAGTTCAAATGGTAGAATAGTGGCGTGTTTAGCCGAAGGTCGTGGGTTCGAATCCCGCTCGTGACACTAGCTTTTTCATTTCTGCCAATGCCTTACATAAAGGTTAATTAATTGAAGCAATTTGGTCAATCGGACCACGAAATATAATGGTATGAACGATTAAATGCAGCAACGTATTTAAACATTAAAGCTCAATTTAATTGTATGATCTAGAAAGGTGGCCGCTGTAGCCGAGTGGTTAAGGCGTCAGACTAGTAGAGCCCGCGTTCTTTGGTTCGATCCACACCGTCGCCTCTGGAATTTTTCTGACGCTTAAGAAGACCGGTGGCCGCAATTAAAAGAAATTGACACGGCACTCATCAATGGAAGGGGCGGCACCGGATCTCAGCAACCCTGAACCTGGTCCGAACCCCCTTCAAAAATGAGTTCCTTCGATGGAAGAACACTGGTACAACGGGGGCTCAAGTTCACTTTGAGTTGTGAGCCCTCCTCCAAAAATGGAGCCAGGGTATAATACAATAAGCTGAATAGCTGCTGTGCTCAGGAGGGAACTCCTCCAGTCCCTGGTGACCATTGTATCCATCCATGGTATAGACACAAAACAACAACAAAATCATTATGAAAAATATTACTAACAGCGGATTTAAAAATTACAACTTCATCAGGCTTTACAAATAATACAATGATTTAAAAAAAGGCTTAAAAAAGAAATTGTGGTTATTCATTTGCTTTCAAAAAATCCATTTACATAAATTTATTAAATCAATATCACTTAAAACCATTTTTTTGGTTTTTTTTTTCAAGAAACCTTCAACTAGCATAATTATAAAGAAAATTTAGGAAGACGAGTAGTATACATTTGTTTAATTAAAGTGTGATTTTGTGAAATCTCCGGAGGTAGGATATTACAAATGAAGTTTCTATTCAATGGTTTTTATAAATAAAGACAACAAAAGGAACTCCAGGCTTTTTCTCGATCAAAGTGCAATACCATTAGATATCCCCACTTCTGTTGAGCTCAATTGTTTCCTTCCCAGTCTTTGTTGTGCAACTAATAATCTTGAATTCAGGCCACCTGTCCACTTTAACCCTTCCATTTACCCCTTTAACTAATGAGAAAATCGATAGAATTAAATTAATCTAGGACAGTGCACGTCAACGTTTTTACGGACTGGAACCGGTTAAAACATCAAATAAAATATGTTTGTATATATAATATCTGAATGAAATACATTGATTAGGAACGGACGTGATCCTTAGTCTCTAAACTCGAAAAATTCATTACGTAGAAACATTATATAGGCACTAAACTGTTTAGAATTGCAAAAAGGCTTTCCTCTAAAGGGCTGAAATGATGTTTGTAGATCGACCTGCAGATGATTAACGTAGAGTTCAATATCTTCTTTAAAGTCTTTACAGGGTGAAAAATGGACAAAATCTTGGAATCGCCAAGCTTTCGGCAACATTATGTTGACTATTTGAATGTAAAGATTGTTTAAAATAATATATAGAAAGGATTAAATATAAGATTTAAACTGTATATAGAATCCTCCATCGCAGAATGGATCCAAACAAAGCAAAAAGAGAAAAGTGGATAAACTCTAGCAGTAAACTTATGATGAAACAACCCTCACCTATACTAGCACAAATACTACTACAATTGGAGAGGGCAAAACTCAGAGGAGTGATGGGACTACTAACCGGCCACTGGCATCTAAGAAAATATCTGCACAACATGGGCATATAGAATGATGATACCATGTAATGAAAGAGGAAACAGCTACTCATATCATCTTCGAATGCGAAGCAACAGCTCAATGGAGGTTCAATCTAACGGATGGTAAAGACTCAGGGAACCAAATTGCAGCAATAACAGTCAATGACCTGATACTTCTGAGAAAAAGGATTGAGTCTATTGACTAAACTAAGGAACTATGAAGGTACAATAAGCCAGAAGGTTGCAGTGTTTTGCACCCCGCCTCCTAATACCCTTTCCACCATACCATACCTAACCTAACGTTGGATTGATACAGTTAATGAAGGCTACCAGGGTCTCATTATGCGCCCTCTAACGGTCGCCAACTTTTTTCCGTTTTTTATAAATCTCCAGTAATCCCACAAATGTTGAGATGGAACCCAGTTCATCACCATTTAATTTTTTTGCTTTATCAGGGACATTCAGCGAGATTCAGGTACCAGTGACAAACAATCGAAGTAACTACCTATTTAAAGGAATAACTAGAGGAATAAATAAATAGGATTATAAGTATATAAATAATAGAATAACCAACTTAAACATTAATATCATAATTCTTGAAGTTTTTAAACAAGGAGTCATAGACCGCTGAGTCACCCTCTGCCAGCAGCGAGCTTAAGTCTATTGGCCTTTTCACTTGCCCCAGAACGTTCAATTCTTTCAGAAGTTGTTCTCGCTGTGCCCTATATTCGGTGCATTGTAGTAATATATGGTCAAGGCCCTCTTCTACATCGCACGTTGCGCTGTTTGGCGTTGTTCTACGGTTAATCCTGTATAAATATGAGCGCAGATGCCATGGCCAGTTCGGAGTCGTGTAAGTGTTAAGAAGAAACTTTTTCCCCTCTCTATTTCTTGTAACCTCGGCTTCTTTTGTAATGTTGGGAATAACGAACGGTAGAAATTCCCTACTGTACCCGTATCATACCAAATTTGCCACTTTCTCCGCACGCCTCTTTTGGTATAGTTTATCACGTCTCCGACGGTTAGCTGCGCGGTCGTGGGACTTGTAACGGTTGCCTCCTTGGCTAACTGGTCGACTCGCTCATGTGCGCAAACAATACGGCTTTTATAGGCATCATTCTATGTTGTACAATTACCTAGAGGACTGACATTGCTGGACACAACTTTATCCTGAAAAAAAGCATTCAGGGTTGGAACTTATAGATAGTGAAAGGGTAACTATGTCTGGAACAGAGATCTTTTTTCAGATGAATTCGTAGGAAATTTCAGAAATATCTAGTTAATTTATAAAACGCTATTTAGAGAATAGAAAATTATATGTTGTGCCGGGTAATGCTGTATCATCAGTAAGATCTACCTCACTTGGGCTATCCCAGGGATCCGTTCTGGGGCCTATTTTATTTAACATATTTATCAATGATTTGATTAAAACTATGTAATTATGCATTGAACGAAAACGATACAGAACTCTTCATCTCGGGATTTAGTACGGAAACTATCTTCCGTCATTTCTTCACAGTTGTCAAGAAATACTTGCTCAGGCAATACCAGCTGCAATACCAGCCGTACCAAAAAGTTCAGCAAATTTAAATTGACATGGGGCATTTATTGTTGCAATATACGATAAAATACAAGACTTTGGAAAACGATCCTACCAAATGGAGAGACAAATCTATTTAGACAAAAATGGAGCTTTTATGTGGTATAGAAGCAGGTCAAACACGGAAAATAGATAGGAATAATTATTGTTCAACCATAACCGTTTTTCAAGCCATCAAAAAATTGGTGTATTAAATAAAAAAATCTCATTGGTGCAACTTTAAAATATTATCAGTTAGGAAGGGATCTTTAAAGACAGGAAACGTACGAGACCAACCAAAACCATAAACTACAACTGACTAAAACGTTACAAACTTGTATCTACAAATAAACGGTCGCAAAGATGTTTTCAAGAAATGTAGAAATTTTGAAGCCGTCAACATTCTAGACAAAAACAAGGTTTAGGACCTAAACATAAAACCAAATGACTTTTGTGTCATTTAGTTACTGAAGAGTACAACAAGTATTGAGCAGTATGTCTAGCATGAGCCAAGGAAAAACTACCGGAAAAAATAACTTTCCAACTCAAATGAAAGTGGCTTTTTAGTAACAGGATATACTCCAGTAAAATACGATTTAAAAAAATGGGTCGACACACAGAAAGATCAATGACATCTGCTTCAGAGGGACTCACAAGAGGACACTTTTTTGCAAATGTCCAGCAATAGCAAGGATAGAGTGTGGCATCTAAAAAATACATTTCTGACCAATGAATACCTCATTAAACGTGAATGTTCCAGGAAAATCAACAGTAGAGTTCAGACACAATAGATAATCGTTCGAGTAGATAAGGGCGAAAATTTTTATGAGCGGGGAAAAACTTTCTTCGATTTTTGTTCCAGTCTCTGTATAAAAACCATCAATTTACAGATAAAATATGAAATTTCTGCCAGACGCTGTTTTAAATTAAGTTAGTTTTGAGCGAATGATTGTAAAAATTGACGCTGCCAGAATATCGTCTCATTCATTCAGATTCACGCCAAAGATTTTTGACGACAGCTGGTTCTAATTTGGACAACTTCATGAGTGAAAGACGACTTGTTTTCACCGTTTTAGTTTACACTTCATTTACATTATAGTAATTATTGCATTTAATTACATTGTATGGTTAAGTAAATATTCACATAGACATATAGCGGTGTTTGTGCAAAGTTCAAACGTAAACACAACACCACTTATCTGCTTATAAAATTGAAACGAATTTAATTAACGTGATATAAGATGTGATATATTAAATAAAAATATTTAGTTGTATTACAACCAAATTAATCTTCATATCAAACTAAATTTATGTATTCAATTAATAATACAAAAATTCTTTATGGTGAAGAAGATTTTTTTTAGAAGGAAGTCTGCACAATGTAATTTAATACTATATTAAAACATCAGTTTCAAAAGTTTATTTTACTAAACAATAAAATTTTTCTAAAAAAAAAAAAAAAAAAAAACAACTTTAAAACTTGAATTTATTTCCCATCCCTAGGAGGTTGGAATTACTCTGATATATCATTCATACCATATCGTGCTCATGGAATCTAAATGTAAATTAATAAAACTCTCCGTAGAGATTTAGCCGTCTCTGGGACATTATTTATTTCAGGATTTTTTTTTGTGTGTGTTAGACTGGTTGAAATCGATTCCCTAGAACAAGAGAACTTTAAAGAATTATAAAACTCCATACTCAGTAATTACTCTTTAACAGAAATCCGTGATGAAATAATACAGTTTATCCTGTATATAATATAACTACCCAAGAACACTTTTCAATTATTTTGAATCCGTGTTCCATCAAAAAATTTTAGCTTGCCTCAAACAGCATTTAGTTATGGGTGAAAATAATGAATTCATGTTGGTTTGGGGTAGTGGTTAAAGTGTCTTTGTAGTGCGCTCATCGAGTGGTCCATCGTTTCTAACGGTAAATAAAACTGCAGGACCGGATAGGATATTTAATAAAATATTAAAATATTGCAAACTTGCTATTGCTATATGTTGAGGAGCTTTTATTTTTGTTGTTTTCGGCTGACCAAGGTTCGCCTCTGGAGGCCCCGTTTAACTCGTTGTGGCCCCATTGTTTTTATTTGCAAGCGATAACGCCGGTGTCTTCGGCCTTTGCCCAGGAGTAAATTAGTCTCTCGTTTGCCTGGGTCAGCACAAGACGCACCATTTACCAAATCGATAATCAAACTTAATATCGATTTTCTCTGGACACTCAACATCAATTTCTTCGATTCACCACCTTGTCGTGACATCACCGACTTCACGTACGTCAACTGTTCCGTCATCCAGCTCTACAAGCACCTTCGTCGACGTAAAACCCAGCAGCAACCTTCTGGTCAACACCGCTTATTTCGTTTGTTTGGAGAAGCGAGTCGTCAACCCACGAACTACCTTTTCATTTCGTCTTTTATTTTATTTTATTTATTTATTTTTTTTTTTTTTTGTAAAACCAAACCGAGTCTTCAACTCACCAAGTACCTTTTCATTTCGTTTTTATTTGTTTTCGTAAAACCCTTGCCAGGAGGTTTGATTATAAATTATTTTGGATTATTACGGAAATTTCTTTTACCTTTTTTGTGTAAATAAATTGTAAATATTCAGTTCTTTAATTTTAAAGTATTATCAACCACCCCTTTCTTTTTCTCCCAAATCCCTCTTAAATATAATAAATAGTTGCCACCTATTTAAAGGAGAGAACAAGAACACAACAAAAATTAATTGTACCCCTTGAAACGGGAAGAGAAGTTTTCTCTCTGACTGTTTTTCATCCATTAATCCCTTATTTTTTGTAGATGATTTTAAAATATTCGTAAAAATTAAGTTTGTTTCTGATTGCTTACAACCTCAACATGCCTTAGTAAGACGTAATAGCTAGTTTAAAGTAATTATGCTTTATACGTGGGGTCTTGGTTGAGATTAAAAAAGTCAGTGTCATGAGCGGGATTCGAACCCACGACCTTCCGCTAAGTACGCTGTTGCTCTACCACTTGAGCTATCATGACTTCGATCCGCCCGGACGCCAACTTCCCACCTCAACCTGCAACCGTTCGAATTTTCCCCTTCTTTGCCATTTTCAAATGTGAAATCTATTTGATTCTCGATGACAAATAAAATTGCCAGGGGGAACTTTTTAGTGATACTTCGTTTATTTGTTGAATATTAATCTATTTTACGTTTTAGTCGTCAATTGACCAAGATACTTCTTTCAATTAATTACTCATTCTATGTAAGGTCTTGGTTGAGATAAAAAGAGAGGATCGAAGTTACGATAGCTCAAGAGGGACAATAGAGGCGTATTAGGCCGAAGGTCGTGGGTTCGAATCCCGCTGGTGACATTGACATTTTTATTATTTTTCTATATTTTATTTAGGCCCGTACCCCATTCCTAAAAGGTCCGGGATCTAGTTGGCTCACGAGTCCTGCATAAACCTATTGGACTTATTTACAAACCCCAGAATTGTGGACCATTTTATCCTGGGGAGTGTTTTAGTTATGTCCTCTACTTCGAAAGAGTCGAACGTTTCTCTGGCATACCTATCGCATCCAGCTAAGTAGTGTCGAGCCGTTTCTTCTTTTGTTTCGCAGAAGCGGCAGAAGAGGTCTGGTAGGGTGCCCTTTATGAAGAGGTGTCTTCTCAAGGGGCAATGGCGCGTTAGGATGCCTATCAGCCTCGTAATTCCCCTCCTACAGTTGGATAGTATCCATTTCGCTTCCTTAAGTTTGATTTCCTTCAGAAACTCCTTCGATTGGCTGCATCCGGGGGAGGTATTCCATTCTTTGAGGAATTGTTTCATACACCAGCAACTTATACTCTCTTTCGCTGTGCTTAAAGAGTGGGGTAATACCGGTTGCGGCCCGACAAACGCAGTATTTGATCCTTCCTTGGCTAGGCTGTCCGCCTCTTCATTGCCGTAGTGCCCCTTATGAGCTGGTATCCATATGAGGGTTATCCTATTCTCATACCGAGTAATGATCCTGTTAATGAGTTCAACCGTTTCCTCCACCAGTCTAGAGGTTGATAATTCTTTTTGTAATGACTTTAGGCTGGCCTGACTCGGAAAATTTTTTATATCTTTTCCCCTTATCCTGTTATGCATAAGTGTTCTGCAGCAAACGTTGATGGCCCAGACCTCTGCTTGAAAGACCGAGGTGTTATTACCAAGAGGGGGAGGAGATGCTGATCCCTAATTTGGGTATGTGTATTCCAGCACCGCTTCCCTATCCTTAATGAGTGAGCCATCAGTGAAGTAGTCTAAGCTGTGATGGTCATCTTCAGACTTACAGTTACCGTCACAGGGAGTAACTACCTGAAAACCTTACATATAAGGAATAATTATTTGAACGAAATTGACCACTAAAAAAAGCAAAATAGATTAATAGCTGGTGTTCCACTATTAATATTCTTTTAAATTGTAACATACGTACAGTTATGACTTTCTATAAAATGAAATATCCTATAAAATTTAACTACGCTATATCAGATTCGCTCCTTATTAGACGTGAAATTTTTAAAGATCTTGACAATTATTGACAGACACATAAACCTCCACACACCCATTAACGAAACTATTGCTAAAGCAAATAAAACTTTACGTTTTACTACACGCCATACTGAAATTAACTTACTAAATTAATTACTAAACGTTTGCATGTTTCGGATACAATTATAATTTTACACTCTCCCACTGTAAGACCAATATTAGATGACTGTTCACCAACCATATCAATGGCATAGAAGCTAGTCATAAAAGAGTTTTACGCTTGATACAACAATACAAAACATTTGGAAAATAAATACACCATATCATCGGACTTGAAATTTGCATATGTTTTTTACAAAAGGAATTTCTTCGATTGTATATTATTGTGTAAAATATTCCATTCCTTGACTGACTGCTGATTATTGTTTAACCGAATTAACTTTCATGTTCACCCTTTTCATTCTAAAAAAGTCAACTAAAATTCTTCAACAATCTCCACATAACTAAATATGTCAAAATCAAAATAATGATACTTATAAAAACCAACAATTTTTTCGGAGAAGGATTTGTACATTCTGAAAACAATAAAAAATATAATCATACTTATAAACCTTGGAAATAACTCACAAATCTTCTATTTACGATAGAAAGGAATTGAAGATATGACCTCATGGCCAATTTCACCTCAACTTATAAAGATATACCCTGTTTTCCTGGTAAAACACGACCGAGCAAATAATTGCAAACAGATCAAATGATGAACTTCAAATTCCTAGAAGAAATAAATCTATCGCCTAAATACCTTAAATAAACATACCTTTATTCCAGTGTTGATATTTTTTTTATTTTAAGCAAATAAACATAAAATCAGTGTGTGGTGATTAGTGACCGTTAGTGTAAAGTTTGGGCCTTAAAATTGAATTTTTGTTGTAACTTTGTTGCTGTGGCTAAATATTATAAATTTTTTTGTGTAGAGATTAGTGACCGTAATCGATAATTATTCAGATATCGCGAGATGCGGTCTGGTGTGATGTGGGTTTCAACAAAACATTTTCTTTATCGTGCAAAGTTTCGATCTTTATTGAGATCATCTTCAGGGCTCAAAGTGTTTGTCTTCTGTGTAATTGTGACATTCTTGCGAGTTGGAGATGATCTCAGTAAAAAATCGAAACGTTGGCACGATAAAGAAAAGATTTACAAAAATCGTTTACATTTAGCAAATACACATTGCATTGTATAAAATTACTTTGTTCCATGTCCAAAGTGTATTTGTATTGTAATATATCACTATCGGTTTTCTGTTGAATTTTCTTTCAAATCGTCTTAATTAATATGTAGTGTTTGCTGACCGTGTATAATTATTCAGATTTTGCGAGATGCGGTCTGGTGTGATGTAGATTTCAAAAAAATTTCTTTATCGGGTAGACGTTTCAATCTTTATTGAGATCATCTTCAGGGCCTGGGATTTACAAACACCGTTTAAATTTAACAATCTTTTTGTATTGTAAAAATTCACGTTTTTCTACATCCTACACGTATTTGGTAAATTTAAACAACGTTTGTGATACCCAGGCCCTGAAGGTGATCTCAATAAAGATCAAGACGTTTGCACGATAAAGAAAATGTTTTTCTGAAACCTGCATCACACCAGACCGCATCTCACGATATCTGAATATTTAAAATCCGTGTTTTATTTTTCATTGTCCATGTTCCAAAATAAATGCGATACTCAAAGCGGTGAAAGAGGAGATCGGAAAAGGGTATAAATATTACAATTTACGCTTTTTAAGCATCAACTTACAATACGTTTCCCATAAACATGACGCTTTACGCTTAAAAAGGATTAACGGTATGAAGAAACTAAATATGCGAGGGATGAAAAAAGGAACAATAGTCGAAGGTTGAAGGGGTTGTAACGAACTGACCATCCCCTGATCCCATTATAACTCCTCCCACCTCCCTCAATGGCTCACCCAAAACGTAGATTACATTACACCGGACTTGACTTTTCTCTTTTAATTACGCTTTTCCACAGAGTAGGATTACAGATGGAAATTTAATAGCGTTTTTTTTTATCCAGCTACCCTCTCTTCCGCGCCCATTATCCCACGATACGAGGCTCTCCGCCCATCGTTTAACCTTACTTACATGGTATAGACTTCGCCCCTTTCCTGTATAATTATCAAGAAAAATTAATATAATTACTCTCTTGTAGTGGGTTTATAATTAGTATGATTTATTGTGGTGGACGCTCATCTTTTTTTCTCTTCCGCAGAAGAAGAAAAAAAATTGCGACAAGATAAACTTGTTATTTAGCACGGCGGGTTGTGTTATTTAACGCTCGCGTACGGTTTAAAATGTCCACTTTTTTGTGGCTTAGTTTAAATTAGTTTTCTTTGTAATCAGATAAATATTTAGTATGCTATTTTAACAACCAGTTATGACGAGATTTTAAATTACATAAAACATTAATTAAAGATTTTATGAAGTGAGGCAATTTGCTAGTCTGAATCAAAAGAATATTGTTAAAACCAAAAATATACTAATTAATTAGTTAAGTATTAATAGACTACGAACTATTTATGAAGTGTCTAAAAATTCACCCCCTCATTCAGTGAGCGCTATACAACTTATGTGAACCGTCACAGTTATTTCATTTCAGAAATACGACAAACGACAGCCTCTTCTATAGATTCCATAATAAAATTATCGACTTACACGTCATAGAAGTGAGGCAATTTGCTTCACAACCCCCCTCCCCCTCACCAGCCGTCACTCTTCTCTACTTACCTAATTAATTATATCTCGTGGTTGGATAGAATTTTTGTTCATAAACTGAAATTTAGGTCCCCTGTCCAAAATTTCTAATCAACTTTCCCTTCCATCGAAAATTCCTGTTAATCTGAGCATGAACGCCGACATGTTGAACGCCTTAAAGAAGAAAATTATTTATGTGATGTTTTTTAACGTAAGTTGATGGAGAACTTCGAATACAATTCTAAAATAGTTTTTTGTTACTGGAGATGGTAAAAATACCAAAAGTGTTGTCCTTGGGTTAGTTTTCTTTAATTAAAAAAACATTATTACTATTTATGTATATTTATATTTACATAATAGGCACAAAAACAAATATGGCCGTGGGCAGAGGAGTAAGCCTGTCTGGTCCACTTCTGTTTGATTAGAAGCTGTAATATTCAATTTGTTTGTTCATTGTTCAGAACAAACAAAAATAAACTTGCTACCACACAAGGGAGCGACTTCTTCCACCGCAAATGTGTTTTTAGAATTATTGGACGGTCTGAGATGGGAGTGATAACATTGGAGAGGGTAAAAGCACCGTTGTGCTGGAAAATAGAGAGATAGTAACAATAGTTCTTATAGGAGCAGTAGCAACTTTCTCCTTCTACTATCTAACATCAGCACAACTACAAGAACAAAAAGTATATTTTAAAAAAAACGCAGTAAATTTCACCGTAGCCATTGTTAGGGCGTAGCAATCTTACAACTTTTATTTTATTCATGAAATTAGTTTTGCGAACTTTCAAAATGTTATCAATGACTATCTGAAAAGACAAACGACGCAATCTTTACCATAAAGCAAAATTGTGTACGTTGGTTTTATAAATATTGAGATAAAGACATTCGAAGATGGAAAATCATAACCGTTTAAAAAATTAAGGTAAGAAAATTAAGCATGCTTCAGATTTATGTTTAATCGTATAGGAAGGAGCAAATGGTAAAATAGGCCGGATCGACGGGCGTGACGCAACGGGAATTGCTTCTCCGGGGGCTTGAGAGTAATATCACGTGACAGTTTTGTCGGAGGCAGTGAAACTATTATCTCCGAGTGTGCTGAGGTTCAGAGGACAAGTTGCCGCTGGTTTTGAATCGGTGCCGCGGTTAAAGGAAACTGGGGGATGAGGACGGCGCAAACTCACTTATTCCCCAACTAAAACATCCTCAATTACAGACTAACGGAGCGGGTAGCCTAATTCAAGATTCTCACAAACTTTTACCACGTACGACCTGCCTCCTAAGCGGATTCAAATGCGTTTCGGCTTATGTGAATTCTGTCAAATTTAATAACCAACTCGACGCTTTTATCTCATCATGTGTTGAGAAACAGGTTGAGACAAAATGAAACTTATAAAAAAAATAAAACTACTGACATGGTACACAACTTAATATAACTTTATTGCTATTGCAGGCGCTTTTAAACAATGCGCGCGCTGGTGTGGTTGTGTAACCAATAATGAAATTAATTAAATAAAACTCCAATAAAGTAGGTAAGAAGGTGTGAAGTCCTCGCCAATTTTATTTTCAGTACCGAACAATGCAGCCTTAAAACTCTCAATATGACCATGGCGCTGAATATGATGGTTTAGATTAATACGATACCTACTAGATTTCGTCTAAACCGTAGCTGGAGGATATCACTCCCATGATTTCAAATTAAAAGAATATTAAACTCAAAATAAATTCTTAGTCATTGAAGAAAGTAAGCTAACACTTCCTATTTTTTGTACGGAAGTAAAGACGTTAGTTCCTATCGGCCTCATGAGAGCAATTCAAGACCGGAGCGAGCTGCGGATGCAGTCCCTAAGGCCGACGGAATGCTACGGAAATTTGCGCTCCACAAGCTTACATTCAAAACACACAGCCAGGAACAGACTGGACGGATATTTCCATCGCAATGTTTATGTCGAACTCCGTTGGGGCACCACGCGTCTGTGTACGGAATCTCCCGCTGGCTTCCGCCTAAGCAGTGCAAAGTAAAGAGGTACGCCTCCAACCGACATGGGTAGAATGGAAGGGGCAGGAAGTCGGAAAGCAAAAAGCTTATCTCGGATGGACGAAGAACATTTTATTGTGGAAGTTCAGAACAGACCCTGCCTGTTGAATTTTAAAGATAGAATGCAACAGGGATGCCAAGAGAAAAGCCATAAGCCAGTAGAATTGTCCATGTTCTATCCTTTCATATTCAAAAGATGAATCCAATGTTTTATCTTTCTCCTCTGGTTTTCCATTGCTTTGTAAATACACAAAACAACAAGTGCTTTTATTGGTACACGTTCAAACTGGGTCACGTTACGAACTGAATATGGAAAGAGTCGTAGTGCTTCCGTTCATTTCCGCTGTACATGGAGTTTGTTCGGATTGGGCGGATTTTTCGTCGAATTCCATCCACTGTGGCACCGGTCTTATTGTGGCAGCAGTACGTTTTGTTAAATAGAGAGAGAGAGAGGAGAGAGAGAGGAGAGAGAGAGAGAGAGAGAGAAATAAATAGGGAGCGAGACAGAGAGACATGGATAAGAAGGTAAATAAAAAGTTGCAATGGTTGATATAAAGAGTGAGAAATAGAGAGATAAATAGAGAGAGAGAGAGAGAGAGAGAGAGAGAAAGACATGAATAAGAAAATAGATAAAAGCCACATCGATTGATATAAAGATTGAAAAATAGAGAGATAGAAGGAAAGAAGATGGATAAAGACAGAGATAGCGAGAGAGAGAGATAGAGGGGGAGAAAGTGGGAGCGAGAGAGAGACATGGATAAGAAGATAGATGAAAAGTTGCATTGATTGATATAAAGATTGAGAAATAGAGAGATAAAGGGAAAGAAAGAGAGAGAGAGCGAGAGAGAGAATGTGTGAATATGAGAATTTAGGCGTGAAATTTTCATAATTAAATTTTACTTCATTACATCATAAGATATTCTTACTTTGCGTGTGGAATTAAATAGTAAAAATAATTGCTGATCGATGGACTATATATACTTCTCGGTTAACCTTTGTTGATAATTTAATCAGAGGGCGGACTTTAATGTTATTTTGTATATTTCTACGATCTTTTGTACATATTCACACATATATTTCTTAACTTTCTACGAGGTTTTGAAGTCATTCCGGACTGTCGGACAACACTTTATATCTTGGAAATGACCCGAATAAAGGTCGAAAATCGGCGATAAAATGATAAAGGTGTTTTTCACCACTAAACCTGACCGCTGCTCACTATTTTAACCATTAGTCCATTAAATACAATTATTTAAAAAAAACATGGTGGCATTGTTTAATCAACAAAGGACAAATTAGGCTCAGGACCTCAGGACCTAAAAAAAAAAAAAAAAAAAAAAAAAAAAAAAAAAAAAAAAAAAAAAACATATTTAAAATAATGATAATAAACACTTCCTTGAAAAGCCCATTTAAGAGCGGCCTAGCAAAAAATAAATAAAATAAAATACATTCTTGTAACTTCAAATTCATTCATTCACATTGCTTAAAAATTTTCGAAACAGACCACAAGAACTGAAGATGTAGTAGATAAAGTAATAACGTTTTTGTTTTTATCCAATTGCTCTTCAAATCAAAAATTAGGCGATTTGGCTCAATTAACCTAAAACATATATTTAACTTAAATGTGCCATTTGTTTCCATTTTAAATTACTAAGGCATGATTTTACAGTCAATTTAATGCATTACACACGACACTTCCAAGTATATAAAAAACATACCTTCCAAAAGGATAGTATCCTTTTGGAAGGTATTGAACACCACACTCACCCCATCATTTAACATTTCTATAAAAAACATTTCTAATTATAACTTTAATAAAAAAAATCAATCTCTTTTATATTTAAAATAATTTTACACCCTCGACACGCACTAAATTACACACGCGTCCAGTCAGATAATTATCACTGTTGCAATATTCCAAGGTCATTTCATTTTCTCACAGATTATATCTTATAACTCATTTTAAAAGTTCAGTGTATTTTTATTGTCAGTCCTTTACAATTTTCATATAAAATCTCCGTGCCTCGAAACACAGCATAAACACATAAGCAACAAATTATCATAATTCCTCTGTTGTAGTATAATAAGTAAAAATAAAATAAAATACGTAATTTAAAAAATTGTTCAAACGGAAAAAAACTGTTGTTCTTTCTTAAAATACCATCGCTAGTTTTTTTTGTTGACGATGAAAGCGTATTAACTCCACAAAAATTTTAAGCAATATAATTTAACTATTTGTATTTGGTTTCTTATGGCTGGAATGTTAACGCTATGAAAAATTTTACAGATTTCTTCTTTACAGTACATTAAGCACGAGGGGTCTTTCTCAATTAGAAATTCCCCTTCAGGGTTTCCTACTTATAATGGATAAATGAAAAATGCATGTAAAGTCATTTACTGTAAATAAATGTTTGTGAACATGCAACGTTCGAGAATAATCCTTCACGCAAAGTGAATATTCCAGCTTGAAGGCTAAGACAACAACGGGTATAAGATGAACGATATAATTTTTTAAATCTTTTTTATGCTTAAAAATATTAATAAACCTTCATTAAATAAAATTGATTGAGTAAGCGTTTTTCAAGTTTAAGTTAAATGCGTACTCTCTTCATTTATGTCTGTTTTTCTGTCTCCCTCATTTTGTCTCAGTCTTTCTTTCTCCATCGTCCTCTTTTTCCTTCTCTCGCTTTTTACCTCTCTCTCTTTCTCCCTCTCGCTCATATTCACTCACTCTCTCTACGATATTTTCAAAATTCATTCGGCATTAATGACATCACTCTCTTCGTCATAACTGGGATTCATTATTTCATCTAATTGTATTTAACTAACTAGGTGTATAACAAGAATTAGAGACGGGCAAGGCTACGCAGGGTGAAGGTTACGGTTAAGGTTAAAGGATGACGGATTGTTTAGATTAGGTTAGGTAATTTTAGTCTTTCTCAATGTACACTCTTAACGTGTGAAAAAAATAGTCAGCTAATCGACAAACGGCGCATATACGACAACCGTTCGGCGTGACTCCAAAAATCGTTCAGTAATGAATCACTAATGAATTTTAAAACGTTCGTACATACACAAATAACATGCACAGCAAAGAAAACGACGATGAAAAATATTGCTGGAAACAGTTGTAAATAATTGATCATTTGCATTCAATGACCGAACAAAAATTTCAACCAGTTCGACTCCATCTTTGTAAGAAATACCAAGGTAAAATTCTTCTTTTATATATTTATATATATTTATCAATTTATCTCTCTCTCTCTCTCTCTCTCTCTCTCTCTCTCTC